>JASVER010000108.1:0-15955 GCA_030449065.1 Oceanodroma leucorhoa
GTTTGTGTCTAATACAAAAGGGATCAGGAGACCCTCCCGTTGAGTCACGAGGTTCAGAGCAGACCCCCTTGCTCTCTAAACTCCTTCTCAGAGAGGAGTCTGGGTGCGGCTGGACCTACCCCTCGTCTCAGACCTGGGCAACGGTTTATGCCCAGATGTGTTTAGCAGCAATTTAAAGTTCATTGACTATTTTGAGGTAAATCATAAGATTCTAGCAACACTTAATCATTAACCAATTTGGCAGTTACAAAGTGAGGTAGTCAAAGTTTACTGCAACTACTAAAGCAACTTAACTACAGATTGTGCTTATCATTGATTATATAAACCAATAAACACAAACGTACATACACAAAAGATCTAGATCAACTCATATATATATGGTGCCAAAGCTAGATAAGTTTATAAAGGCCTAAAGCTAGATAAATTTATAAAGGTACCTGTTAAAAATTCCCCTCGAGTTGGTGAAATATGTTAGACGCCTTGGCATTTCTCAATGGGCGAAGGGTTGAGCCCCAAGGAGTGTCTCGGCCAAGGAGTGTTTCAGCCCAGGTCTCGATGCTCCTCTGAATATCACAAACTCGAGAGCCTGCGAACTCTGCGAGGCGTCCCGCACAGGAGGGCTCAAAGGGTCTCACTTGGGACCACTGTTAATAGGTTTGCCAGATGATTGGCTTTAGTCATCCGTGACAGTTCCCAGGACTTCAACACCAATGGTGCCGTTCCACTGGAGTTACCACTCGGATAGGGGTGTCAGGGAATGGCGGATTATCCCCAACTTTGTCCCCCACCTGGGCTAGGTAACGGCAGTTCTGGTACGGTCAGTGCTGTTCCTCACTTCAGCCATCCAAGAGTTCTGGGAACAGTCAAGGGACACTTCACTGCCCAACTCCTTAGAGGAAGGCCAAAGCTTATCAGGAGTTCCTGAGGTCATAGAGCGACCCAAGGCAAAAAAAAGCGGGGGGAAGGAATGCACCACCACGGCACCTTTTGCTGTGTGCAGAGGGGACTCTGAAAGCAGGAGATCCGTACTTTGCAAACCGTCCCTGGGCTGGGGTATGTGGGTTTAGGTCCCAGGCAAAACCCTAGTCTGGTCACCGCCCCAAAAAAGGTCCTGATGAGTCTTTGCTGGCTGGGCAATCATCACTGGGGGAGAAGGGATGGCCTGCACCGCTCCCTGGAATGAATCCTCCGCGTTGAGGGGTTGCCATCTCCTAACTCTCTGGTCTTCTCCTTTAGGATTTTGGGCCTTTCCTTCCTGGTGTTTTTCCTCCTGAATTGTTGAGGTGTTCCCCATCTTCTTCCTAACACCCCAGCCTCGTCTACCAGGCCTGCCGTGTGACGGTGTGCTGTCTCAGTTGAGCTGGGGACCTTGGCTGCCTGTGTCCTCTGGAAAGTCAAGCGTCTGACCAAAAGGAGTATCTGCTGTGAGGTGAGATGAATCAGGCCCCACATCCATTGCGTGTATTGCCTAAATCTTCACTGATTTTAAATGAAAAGCTGACACTAACGGCTCTGAAAGGGTCCAAGAGCCCAGTCAGAAGCACCTCGGATCAATACATGTGTTGGTAAGAGTCTTGTGTCGTTGGTGGGACAAAAGCTGAATGCATGGGAAGGTTTTGTGCGCTGAATAAATCTCTTCAGTATCCAACTGAATTGAGACAGAGACAATTATCAGGTTTGTATGACAGTGTAAAAAAAAAAAAAAAGGTGTAAAGGCAGGTGTACAGCGAGCGTCAGCTCCATTAAGGTTAGCAGTCCAATGCACATGGGAAAATAAGTGAAGGGGGAAACGATAAACAAAACCACACAGGGACACAAACTGGATAGACGGGTGGTCCCGGAGACAATGCCAAAGGCCCACAGTCTCCAGTCGCTAATGATGGCCAGCAGGATGCTCCAGGCGCAGCTCTGGATAGGGACAACTTGGATTTTTCCCATCCACTGGGGTGGGAATGATGCGTGTCCCAAGAACCAGCTCCTGGGGGGAACAGGCGTGAGCGAGGGGCTCCGCACCGGCAGCTGGAGCAGGACCACAGGTCACAGCCCGTGTTCCCGGTGCTGGGTATTTGGGGTGAGTGTGTCTTGTGAGCGTGGGGTGCCCGTGAGATGAGTGTGTGAGTGCGTGCCTCTGTTTGCTGGTGAGCACCAAGCTGGACCAGCCAGCGAGCCGGAGACCTGTGGGGCTGGTAAGAGGGTGCAGGATGCAGGCAGGGGTGTTGGATGGAGAGAGGGGCTGTGCTGGTGCTCGAGGGATCTAGGAATGCCCACAGCCGTCTGTACTTACGTATTTCTGAGTCCTGTTGGGTATACACGGGCGCTGTTGAAGGCAGCACTTGTCCACGGCAGGTTGTGTGGCCAAGTCAGAGTGTGTGTGTGTTGTCTCCGGGATACACACTCAGCTTCAGGGTTGAACCTGCAAATGGGAAAGCAGCAGGCACATCCACTGTCCCAGGATGGAGCCCCCGGGCCTTGGGGCATCCCAGGCTGGGCTCCACCAGCCGGGTAGGAGGAATCCCCAGAGCCGGAATTGCTACAGAGCCCTCTTATGAGAGGACGGGGCCTCTTACAACATACCTTAAAGAAAGTCTGTTTTCTTCTTCCACAGCCATGGATTCACAGGAAGACGTACTAGAGGATGATGAAAAAGCATATCTTGCTAAAAAACTACTGGCAGAAGCATGTGAGAAAGAAGGACTGGATCATGGATACTGGCTCCCCAAACTGTCGGAGATACTGGGAATCAAGTCGAGAGAAGCCCTGAAACATCTGCAATATGAAGACTACCTTAAGCTGGAGTGTGAAGTACGATACTCCTGGGAAATAAAGGCGCTCCGGAAACTCCTGGAACTAACAGACAACAAAGCAACTTTTGAGGAGCTGCAGAAGGAGCGCTTGGAGATGACAAAGCAGAGACAAGAAGCAGCCAAGCTAGCCCTGGAGGAGCTGAAAGAAATGCACAGCAGCCGCAGCCACAGCAAGGACATTATAAGACAGAAAGAGGAGGCTCTATGGCAAGCCATGGAGATTCCCAAAGACTACTGGGCACCGCTGGAGAAGTCGTTGACGGATGTGCTGGAGAGCATCCAGAAGCAGCTGGAGAAGCAGGAGTCGTTAGTGGGCAGGGGTGAGAATGTCTCTGACACGGAGGTCCTGAGGCGGGCGTCGGGGGGACTGGCCCTGCAGGGCATTTACAGAACCAGCAGCCTTGCGGATGTGCTGGCAAAGCGAGACCAGCTCATCAGGGTTCCTGACGGATTCAAGCTTGCCGGTCCAGAGCAAGGGTCGCTGCTTGAGAGGAAGGAGTTCTCCTCCTCTGCAACAGAAGCCACTTTCACCAAGTCCATGGAGCAGCTGGGGTTCAGCATCAGCGTTTCTGCCAAAGCTGGATTCTGGGGATTTAATGTTGAAGCTGGTGTAGATTACAGCAGCTCCTCGCAGTCGGAGGACACCCACCAGTCCCGCTCTGAGCAGAGCTACATTTGCACCACCAAGTACCAGTACATGCCTCTGGCCTCCTGCTACTTCCAAAAGCATCAGCTTCGCCTCTCAGATGCGGCCCTGCGGGAGCTACAAGACATCGAACATCTTTTGAGCATCACTCAGGAAGCAGACAGGCCCAATATGCTGAAGAGCAGGTGTGCGAGCTTCTTCAGCAGGTTTGGGTCCCATGTAAACCAGGGTCCCCTCCACTTTGGGGGGATATTCTGGTGGAAGGCATCTACGGAAGGATTCAGAGCTGAGCAGCGGGAAGAGATGAAGCGACAAGCATCTGAAGCACTGAGCCACTACATCGGGGCCAGCTACAGCAGCTTCAGTGTCAGCGTGGGAGTGGACATGGACGTTTCAAAATCCAGCTCACAGGCTTCTTTTCAGGGAAGAGACGGAAAGAGTGCCCACACAGCGGTTCAGCTCTACGTGACCCACACAGGGGGCCCATCAGAGACGGACTGTCTTCCTCAGTGGAAACTGGGGCTTGTAACTAATAACACAACCTGGTGTGTTATCGACCGAGGCTTTCAGCTGATCCCAGTGTGGGATATAATCCTGTTCAATCACAGCAGTGATTTTAAATCCATTTATCAAATGAGCAGCAGCCTCAGGGCTGCGTACGAGGAGCTAACGAATCACAGTGTCGGCACCATGTTTGGAGAGGAACTGGTCAGTGCAGTGGAAGATGCCAGAGCTTTTCTGGAGTGCGTGAGGGCCTGGGAGGTGACAGCGGATGAAAGGAAACTGCTCACGCTAATAGATTTCAAACAGAATCTGAATGAAAAAACCAAAAACCATAGCGTCTGGATCAACATATGCCTGTCTGACAAAGCACTGCAGGAGTTCCTGGTGAATACTGTTCTGTTTTGCAAGAAGTCACCTCCAGAAAACACCACCTATATCAAGTCTCTGTTGAGGTGCCTCCTGGATCCTCATGTCTATTCTGTCAAGGACTTCCCCAAGTCTTCCTTCATTATGCAATGGATCTTCCATACTGAGCACATGCTTCCCGAAACTCCCAATGTTTCTGAGCTTGAAGATCTCACCAAGACACTGCTGCAAATGAAGGAGTACATCCAGGAAGTCACCTACGCACCAGAAACCTCTGCATCTGCCATTCATGAAGCAAAGATAAAAGCCACCTTGACTACAAGCCTAGCTGTTTATTCCTTACTCCAGTTTCTCCAGGAAAGGGCACAGAAAGACATAGAAATGTTGGTGCTCTTAATTACGACCAGCACGGGATACCAGGTGGAAGGGAGCACTTTTCAGTACCTCCTTGGATGTCCAGAAATTAACTTCTTGATAAATGAAATGCAAACAGGATATAAGGAGTATCTGAGTCTGAAGGAGCAAGATGTTTACAGAGCCCAGGCTTTCCTGCTGCTGACGGGTCTAACTGTAACACCTGAATATAAAGAGATGTCCCCTGAGCAGAAGAATGAGCGTTTAGTTTTCATGGAAGATCAAATGAAAAACTTATGGTCCACAGAGATAGAAACTCTCCTCAAAAAGCACAGGGCATTCAAAGACTGGGAGATGCTGGAAAGTGACTTGCATTCCTTCATCAATGGGCGCTTGGATGACACATGTGACGATCTGAAGAAAAACCGTATAATCAAAGACATGGAAGACACTTTTCAAGGAACAGAGCCTTCCAGTCAGTCCAAATCCAAATCAGACAGCAGCAAACCCAAAGCAAATCAAGTCATTACAAACCAAGAGTTCCTCCACTTACTTAAGCGCCTTGGACTAGAAAGTCACTACCCAAGAAAAATGGGGACAGAAGATTTCCACATCATATACAAGACATCTTCACATGACAGCCAGCCCAGCAATGACGACGAACTCCCATTTTACTTCTTGCAAAAGCTATTAACTGTGGATTATCGGGTGAGGTACCTGACTTGCAAGGATGAGAGCAACCGAGGACTCACACCCGTGCCAAAAACCACAGAGCAAGAGCATGAACCCTCGGATTCCTTTGATGACTTTTTCACTGATTTGGAGGAAGAATCCCCTGAATCTGCAACCACGGGCAGTCGTGTGCACCCCATGGACATCCAGATGGCAATTTTTCATTGCGCTGATGATTTCATGAGACAGTACATTTCAACAAAGCTTGCTTTCTGCCAATTTGCACTACCTTTCCTGGTACCAAATCCGTGCACTTCACAGATAGAGTTCCCCATCTGGTCCCTCAGCCAAATAAAAAAGAGCTGGAAAGGGGCTGAGAAGTTGGGAAAGCAGGCCAGAATTACCAGTTACAAAAACAAACTCATTTATCAGGCAGAGACACCCATCGTATCCTTCATACGGATCGGCAGTTCTCCCTCCTCTTCCAAGTCTCAGATCCTGAATGCTCTGCTGAGCAAACAAAAGCATGACATTTTTTTCCACCGACACTGCAAAGGCAGCACCAAAGACTGTTTGCTGATGAAAGGTGTTGTGGAGATCTCCTGGTACTGTCCCCGGGGTAGTGACGATGACAGCTTTGACTGCTGTGTTGCTTTCTGTAACCTGCACGGAGATGCAAGGGATCACGAAGGACAGCTACAGTTTTTACAGGAGATATCTGCTGTGAACGTGGCTCTCGTATCTGAGTCTGATCAGAGTGACAAGAAAGGGATGAAAATTTTACGTGACCTGTGGCAGTCACAAAGGCCTTTGGTTTGTCTTTTCACTGAAAAAGAGAATGTTGCAGCTGGCCGATCTAGCCAAAACATAAAAATAGGTATCAAGAACAGAAACGAAGCAGAATTAATGGGTGAGCTGACAAAAACAATCAGGGATCTCCTGGAAGGGTCTAACACACTTTTCAGCCTTGACGCCTGCCTAGACAAAGCTCGCAAGCATGGATTCTTAGTCGATGAAGATACAGACGCGTGTGTGACAGCCAAAGAAAAGGCAAAGGCACTGGTGAAGCTTCTGAAGAAAGAGAAGTTGTTTGAGATCAAATCCCAGCTACTGCCTCTTCAAGGAAAACTGTGGTACATGTGGTGCAAAAAGGACAAAGAACTCACTCGCCTGCAGGAAAAGAGGAACAAGAGCATAGAGCATCATCGGAGCCAAATTGAATCAGAGAAGTCGGCAATACGAAGAAAGCAACTAGAGAAAGCATTCCCCCTCAATCAGCTGATGAAATCAGTCCTTGGCTTTCTCCAGTCACAGCCAGCAGATACCAAGAAATACTTCCTGCAGTGGATGAAGGTCTTTATGGATGACCTCTCCTCCGATCGCCTTGATGAACTGAAGAGACAGTATCACCAGTTATGGTCTCAAATCCTGGCGATAAAGAAAAGCAATGAAAAAAACAATCTGAAACCTCTGTTGCTGAGTAAGTTAGATGCCCTCTCCAATGAAATCAATGATTCGTCGATTGGCCTTGAGCATATTTTGAGAGAGGTAGGGCAGATTTACGAAGCTCTGGAATCAATGAACTCAAAGGATAAATGTTTTGTCAAACTACCTGAAATTGCAGCGGATCTGATGGTTTCAGGATATCCTGTTGAGCTGATGGATGGTGATGCTTCTTACGTACCATTACGATGGGTTGGAGCAATCTTTGACAAACTAATTGAGAAGCTAGGGGACAAACGAGTATTTGTTCTTTCAGTGCTTGGCATCCAGAGCACAGGGAAGTCAACCCTGTTGAATGCCATGTTTGGTCTTCAGTTTAATGTCAGTGCAGGGAGGTGCACCCGGGGAGCGTTTATGCAGCTAATTAAAGTGGACGAGAAGCTGCAACAGGATTTGGACTTTGATTACATGCTAGTCGTTGACACAGAGGGACTTCGTGCCATAGAGATGGCCAATAAACAGTCCCTTAATCATGACAACGAGCTGGCCACCTTTGTCATTGGCATCGGCAACATGACTCTGATCAATATCTTTGGAGAAAATCCTTCAGAAATGCAAGATGTCCTTCAGATTGCTGTGCAGGCTTTTCTGAGGATGAAGCAAGTAAATCTTTCCCCAAGCTGCCTGTTTGTACACCAAAATGTGGGAGAAATAACTGCCAAGGAACAGAACATGGAAGGACAAAGACGTCTGCAGGAAAAGCTGGATGAAATGACCGTGACAGCTGCCCAGCAGGAATTCTGTGACGTCTCCTGCTTCAGCGACGTCATCCGCTTTGACGTGAACACCCACATTCATTACTTTGCTCACCTCTGGGAAGGAAACCCCCCAATGGCACCGCCCAATCCCACCTACAGCCAGAACGTCCAGGAATTAAAGAGCAAAATTCTCCAAGCTGCCAAGAAGGAGTCACAGGGCAGCATTTTGAGGCTCTCAAGCTTGAAAGTTCGTATTAGTGACCTCTGGAATGCTTTGCTGAATGAAAACTTCATTTTCAGCTTCAAGAATTCAGTGGAGATTGCCGCGTACAAGAAACTGGAAACTGCATTTAGTCAGTGGACCTGGCAGCTGAGGAGTCACATTTTAGACTTGCAAATGAAACTGGACAATAAAGTTCGGAATGGGGATTTGCAGAAGGTCACCACAGAACACCTTGAAAAACTAGTGCAAGAGACAAGCGATGCCATCATGAAAGACATGGAAAAGTATTTCAGTGAAGACAGAGACTGTGAGATACTGGTCCAGTGGAAAGGCAGCACGGAACTGAAGCTAAAAGAACTGAAAGAGTCTCTTCTTCTTGAAACTAGAAAGAAGTGTGAGAATCTTATTGAACTAAAGAAGAACCAGTGTAAACTGGATGAAAGGAAGTCAGAATATGAAAACGAGCTCCTGAAAAGGAGTAGGCAGTTGGCTCTGTCTCTAAAAGGCCAGAGACTAAGTGAAAAAGAATTGAGAGACAACTTTATTTCTCTCTGGGCGATTTGGATTGCTGAAGTCTCCTCTGCTGCTCCCCCTCCAGAACAGGTTGATATTGATGTGGAAATAGAAGATGTCCTTCTAGAACACTTTAAGGAGCCTAACTTACATGCACGAATCAGCACATTTCCTAAACACAGAGTATTTTCTGTTGACTTGGAGAAACATGTCGCTAAGAAAAAACGTTGGGGCATCTGGCCTATGAATTTTGATGATGCTGATGTGAGCAACATGCACCGCATTACAGATAACATCATAGCGTGTGTGAGGGCAAACATTGATCAGAAGGAAAAGGAGAAAAGGGATTACAGTCGAAGTTTTATTCATGAAATACTAAATGAAGTACGGAAAGGTATGAACTCTGTCCCTAGCAATGCAAAATACAGTTTTAATAAAGATTACAGAATAGATTTATCACTGTATCTGTGCAGAATGGCAACAGAAAGGTTTAAAGCCATGCATGTAGCATTCAAAAAAGCAAATGATCCAGCCATCTACCTGGAGAGCAAGAGAGAAGATTTCTTTAAATGTTTCCAGATTTCCTGCCAAGGAGCCACTTCCATCACAACATTTGCTGTTTTCCTGTGTGACAAGATTGCCCCAGCTCTTCACCGGGCGGTCTATGAGAGGACAGCTCTTACCATAGCTCGAGACATGAAGGGTAAAATCCCAGATTTCAATGGCAATAGATCCTCTCTGGAAGTTTGCATACTGAGATACCTGGCACAAGAAGAAAATTTTGAGAATTTCAAGAAGTACCTTAATTGCCCAGGAGACTTTTTAAAGAGTTACATTGAGAGACGTGTTGAGACGTATTGTTTAGATGAGAACAGGAGGCTGGAGAAGTTTTTAGATGACTCTCTTACTCACTGCTACGAAAGCATCCAGTCAGCTGTTTTTGCATCAACCAACATTGTCAAAGACAGAAAAGACAGAAATGACAAAATCTCTCTGTGGCTGGATGAATTTTGCAGTGCACTTGGAGAGGTGCTAAGCTTGCCCAGAAGGGACCTGAAGGGCATTGAGCATCAGGAGATAACAGACATAGAGTTCCTGAATAATGCCATGACAGAAGCACTGGCTCCCCTGAAAGATCATCTCAAGGAACAGTTTGCTAGTGCTGATATGAGTTGGTTTGAAAGGCAGCCTCATACAATCCTGGCTGAACAGTTTGCAGGGTGCTGGGAGCAGTGTCCCTTTTGTAGGGCTGTTTGCACAAACACCATGCAGAATCACGATGGAGACCATCAGCTTGCCTTCCATCGTCCGGAAGTTTTGAGGGGATGCAAGTGGCACGGAACAGACAATCTGGTCATTGATATTTGTTCTAGTAGCGTTGCAAGTGACTGTTCATTCAGGATTGGTGCAGACACATGGATCCCCTACAAGAGATACCGGGACGCAGGACCTCCTTATTCCACTTGGTACATTTCTTCTGACACATCCATGCAAGCGTACTGGAAATGGTTTGTGTGTCATTTCAGGACAGAGCTAGAAGAATGGCACAATGGGAAGTTCCGTGGCAAAGGAGAAATCCCTGCTTTGTGGCAGAAAATTACAAAGCAGCAAGCACTTGACGACCTGAAGCAGCTTTAGGCCAAGTCGATATGAAGGAAGAACCGCAACTGCTTTGCATTTTAGAAGAACATAGTACAAGTCTATCCACAAAATATTATAATGACTACGACTTCAAGCCAGATGAAGAAAATGGTATCTAATTGCTTACAAAGTCGGGTGAAATAAGGCGTGCTGCTCCTGCCATCGCTCACAAATTCCCTTGCTTCATGATAAAGTCAGAATTCTCTTCCTTTCTTGCCGTAAACATTTATACCTGCTTTGTCTTACAGCAAAAAAGAAAAACACGCCTGCAGCGAGCAGTCTTATGGTCAAGATTAAGACCAAGTGCCAGATGAAGAGCAAAAGCAGCATTAGAAAGTACCAATTTTATCAACTACTATGAGAAAATAAGTGATACTGGCAAAAAAAAATAATTTTCCAGCAGCGAGTAGTTGTCACGCTCAAAGAAAGGGCTGTGCCATCTGAGAGCAGCTCAATATTGGCTGCAAGCTGTGCTGTTTTGCTTTTGGGGATTATCATTCCCTTATCAATCCCTTATTGATAAACGCAGATCAGGGGCTGTTCTGTCTCTGATGGCATTAAAGCCGTTAACACAACAGTGGATTTAGGTGGTGGTTTAACGCAGTGTTGATTAGGTATGCTTCATATGTTAAGGTGAGCCATTCCTACGCAGGTGCCTGGACCTGGTGAACTTTCCTCCAGCTCTCAGCAACTTGCTCTTGCCATTCGCTTAGCTCTTGAGCTAAGGCCTTTGTATGACCAATGTGGAGAAATACGTATCTTTGCAGCTTCCTCAGCAGCCATCGGCAGTGTGTGACACTAGTGTTTGTGCTGTCAAGACAGGCCGGTGGCAATGGAGCCATGGTCTGGAGAACGTGTAACCAGCTGGGACCGCACCAGTAAGGTGGTCGGTGGTTTTTGGTGTGTAGTTCCTGCAACACCGCAGGAAACCCAAGGATCATGTCCTCGTGGAGAGATGGCCAAAGTGGTGATTCAGTATAATCCCTTGTAGTTTTTGCTAATAAACTAATCGAGTTGGACTGGATTGGTCTCTGTATCCTTTATTTTCAGGTGAGCCACAGTTGTGTGTGACTCCAGCGTTCGTGCTGTGAAGACAGGCAGGTAGCAACTGGGCAATGGTCTGTGTAAGGGTGTGTGGAAGGAGAGCATCTGCTCCTTTCAGGGTGTCTGGTCAAGGACCTTCTTCAGTGTCTCAAGGGATAATAAGAAGGGGAGGAAGCCATGAACAAGAACATCCAGTTAAACAAATCTGACCGACAAATGATAAGGGAGGCAGTGGTAGGAACCAAGCCTGGTCAGTCACACTAATTGATGAGTGAGAGGGTGAGAAGGTTTATTCCAGCGAGGTTATCTGATCAGAGAGCCGGTCAGATGGGAAGCTAAGGGAAAAAAGGGAACCAAACCCAAAATGTACCAAGACACAGACCTGACAAAACAGACGTGGAGACAATGACAGGAAGCAAACCTTGCCAGTGTGAGTGTGTGCTGCAAGGACTAAGTGCCAGTTACTGGTGAGACCTCTGTGTGTGAGTGGATTTGGGGCCAGCTACTGGAGTCAGACTGGGGGTTTGGGTGCCCCTGGCCTGTGGTGGTAGCTACTGGAGTGAGTGGGGTCCCAGTGCAGCTACTGGAGTGAGTGGGGGGGTCTCAGTGCCAGCTACTGGAGAAAGTGGGGGTCTTTAACCTCCAGCCACTGAGGTGGGAATGGTGTGTGTCCTGAAAATGAACTACTTGGGGTGTGAATGAGGTGAGAGAAGGGCTGAGCACTGGCAGCTGGAGCAGACCGTGGGTCACAGCCCACGTGCCTGGTGCCGGCTGCTGGGAGGGGAGCAAGTGTCTGTATCCCCCAAACTGGATGTGCATGGGGCGTGCGTGTGAATTCACCAGCAAACTTCAAGGTGGACCAGCCGGCGAGTAGGGTGGCCTCGGGTCCAGGCTGGGGTATCAGGCGGGTGGAGGGTCCAAGCTGGTACCCTCGCCTTGCCATGTGCCTGAAGCACTCTTTCAGGGCTTTTTTCTCCCATGTGTACTGTGCATTGCTTGCAAGATTTAGGTATTCTTCATCTTTCAGATGTCTCAAGGCCTGTGTGCCAGTAACTCCCAGCTGCTTCCCCGGTACAGGGAGCCAGTACTCTAGGCAGAGGCCCACGCCTTTCAGTGTCCCTGCCAGTCCACCCTGGCCCACGTCTCCCTCAGAGGGATCGTCTGGCATGTCCTTCCTTGCAGACATTGCTGTGGGAAGGAATGCAAACGTGCCTTCAGGTGACACAGGGATGCAGTAGCTCTCCCTGTCTGTAAGGTTTGCAGCTAGGGTTCTCAGTGACACTGACTTGCTGAAAAGAAGTCGTCAGGAAAAGCAAAAGACAAAATTAGTCAATGATTAAGTGCTGTCAAAATCTTATGATCTACCTTAAAACTCTAAATGAACTTTAAATTGCTGCTAAACACATCTAATCCCTTAGGCATAAACCGTTGCCCACATCTGAGACGAGGGGTAGGTCCAGCCGCACCCAGACTTCTCTCTGAGAAGGAGTTTAGAGAGCAAGGGGGTCTGCTCTGAACCTCGTGACTCAACGGGAGGGTCTCCTGATCCCTTTTGTATTAGACACAAACCGTTGTCCAAGTCCAAGACTAAGATTGGATCCAGCCGGATCTTCTCTGAACCTCGTGACTCAGTGGGAGGGTCCCCCTTACCCTTTTTGTCCTCGGTCTTTGTATAAATCATTCCAACACAATTCTGACACGATTTTCCCTGGGTATGCTTAATCCATGTAATGAGTAATAAAGTGAACCTTGCCATCGAATTCTGCTAAGTCGCGCTTTTATAGATTTCTGTTAAAATCACTTTTTGCTGATACCTTTGCCAGTGATTCTTTGAGCGGCCTCAAAACCACTCTTCTGCGACATCCCCTCTGTTGTGGTTTAACCCCAGCCAGCAACTAAAAACCACACAGCTACTCGCTCACACCCCCACCTCCGGTGGGATGGGGGAGAGAATCGGAAAAGTAGGAAAACTCATGGGTTGAGATAAGAACAGTTTAATAATAGAAATAAAGTAAAATACTACTACTACTACTACTACTACTACTACTACTACTAGAAGAATATACAAAGCAAGTGATGCAGAATGCAATTGCTCACCACCCGCCGACCGATGTCCAGCCAGTCCCTGAGCAGCAATTGCTGCCCCCCTTCACTGCCCCCCCGCCAACTCCCCCCAGCTTATATACTGAGCATGACGTCCCATGGTATGGAATATCCCTTTGGCCAGTTTGGGTCAGCTGTCCCGGCTGTGCCCCCTCCCAGCTTCTTGTGCACCTGGCAGAGCCTGGGAAGCTGAAAAGTCCTTGACTAGTGTAAGCACTGCTTAGCAACAACTAAACCATCGGTGTGTTACCAACATTATTCCCATCCTAAATCCCAAACACAGCACTATAGCAGCTACTGGGAAGAAAATAAATTAATTCTATCCCAGCCAAAACCAGGACACCCTCCTTGCTCTATCCTTCCTGTCCCTCCTCCCTGTGTGTCCCGCCTCCTTCCCCCTTCCCATGGGATCCCAAACACATACCTCTTGTCCCACCTGTCCCTGGAGCCGGTGGGACAAGGACAGGCTCCCCATGGAGCCCATAGGTTCCCCTCACCCCAGCCCTGCCCTGCTGTGGTGGTGCATTCCCCCCCACTCTCCTGGGCTGCTCCATGATCTCAGAAACTCCCGTTAAATCTTGGCCTTGGTGTAATGAGTCAGGCGATGAAGCATCCCTTGACCGTACCAGGAACTCTTGCACAGCTGAGGTGGGGGAACGGCACCGGCCGTACCAGGAATTCCTGCTGCCTGGCGCAGCTGGGGGACGAGAGCGGGGATAATTCATCATTCCCTGACACCCTTACCTGAGTCGTAGCTCAAGTGGGACGGTACCATTGTTACTGAAACCTTGAGAATTTTCACAGATGACTAAACCAAATCATCTTGTGAACCTATAAACAGCAGTCCTAAGTGAGACCCTTTAGGCTCTCCTGGACGCAGCGGCTGCGCCCAGAATCTCCCTCTTACCGGGACACCTCTCAGAGCTCGCGACATCTCGAGTTCGTGATACTTGGAGGACCGTCACCAACTGACGACAGGACCTGGGCTGAAACACTTCTTGAGGCTCAAGCCCTCGCCCGTCGGGAAATGCCTAAACATTTGATGTGAATATTTCGCTGGACTCGAGGGGAATTTTTAACAGGTATACCTTTTGTACATTCATATATATATTTCTGTCTCTGTGTGTGTGTGAACTGATTTAGAAAACCGATAGCAAGCATAACCTGCCATTAAGTCACTGTCGTGACTGTAGTAGACTCTACTAACTTACTTTGTAAATGTTAAATTAGTCAATGATTAAAAGCTAAAATCTTGTGATCCACCTTAAAACTGTGAATGAACCTCAGGCTGCTGCTAAACACATCTAATCCCTTAGACATAAACCATTGACCAAGTCTGGGACTAGGAGTGGATCCAGCCACACCCAGACTCCATCAGGAGTTTAGAGAGCAAGAGGGGTCTTCTCTGAACCTTGTGACTCAACGGGAGGGTCTCCTTACCCTTTTTGTATTAGACATAAATCGTTGTACAAGTCTGAGACTAAGGTTGGACTCAGCTGCACCTAAGATCCATCAGCAGCTTAGAGAGCAAGGGGGTCTTCTTTGAACCTCGTGACTCAACGGGAAGGTCTCCCTTACCCTTTGCATCCTCGGTCTCTGTATAAATCATTCCAACTCAATTCTAACACAATTTTCCTTTGTATACTTAATCCATGTAGTAAGTGATAGAGTGAACCTTGCAATCGAATTCTGTTAAGTTGTGCTTTTATACATTTCTATTAAAATCACTTTCTGCTAATATCTTTGACGGTGATTCTTTAAGCAGCTTCTAAACCACTCATTCGCGACACCGATGTGCTCCTGGGGTTCTCCTGCTGGTCGCAGCCTCAGTGTCCACGGAGCCTGGGGTGCTCCCAGTCCAAGCTGCATTGGGAAGGTCCCTGTGTTCTGGCCCCTTTGGACCACCTTTCTCTTTCACTTTCCTTTAAAGTAAAAATGATAAAATGGCAGCAAAACGCACACGTGGAATAAGCCGGGCTGGGACTGGGCAGATGTTCCTGTGAGATGGGAAACCGAAAATATGGATGCTTTTCTTTCCATTTGGTGGAAAGTCGTAAAATCCCAGAATTACCCGTTGAAAGCAGTGGGGGACGAGGTGCATACATAGAATCATAGAATCATTTAGGTTGGAAAAGACCTTTCAGACCGAGTCCAACCGCAAACCTAACACCGCCAAGCCCACCGCCGCCGCCGGTCCCCTCAGCAGACCCCCAGCCGCCCGCGGCAGCCCCTGCTCCTTCTCCTTCCCCTGAGGAGGGGTTTCTTTTTAACCAAATGCCTCCCTCCCGGCCCGCAGGCATGGAGAGAGGGGTCAGCAGCCCCCGGGCAGAGCCGGGCTGCCCGGGCTGCCGGCGGCGAGCCCGCCCTCACCGAGGCGGGAGGCGATCCCCTCGTCTGCCCGGGGAGGGCCGGCCCCCCCGCCTCCTCACGGCCTCCGCATCGGAGGGGTGCCCAAGGCAGGCCTGGCTCGCCCGGGGGTCCACCCCTACGGGACCTCCCCAGCTCTTTATTTCCCCCCCCCCCCAAAAAAATCAGTTTTTAGAGCCCGGCAGCCCTCGCCCCGCCACTACGGCCCCGCCGCTCCCCTCAGCGCCTGGCGCCCTCCCGCCCTGCAGGGGGCGCCCTCCCGGCAGCCGGCCCCTCGCCTGGCCTGGCCGCGCGGCGGGCGGGGCGCGGTGACGTCACGGCCACGCGGGGTGGGCCGATGCGGCGGCGGGAGGCGGGCTACGGCGGCCGGCGGGGGCCGGGGCGGGCGCGGAGCGGCGGGACCGGCACCGGTGACCGGGCGGTGCGGCCGCCATGGAGTACGTGACCGCCGAACAGCTGGCCGGCTTCAGCAAGTACAAGGTACCGGCGCGGAGAGCGGGACGCGGGGGTTGGGGGG
>JASVER010000108.1:16615-64799 GCA_030449065.1 Oceanodroma leucorhoa
CGCGCCAGCTGTTTCACGGTGGGATGCGGGGGGCACTGGCCGCAGTGAGGACCAGTTCGGTGAAGGCGTGACCGTGTGAGATGTGGGACCCCCTCCTTGTGGGGGGGGACAGGGGGACCGTCCTGTGCCCCGCAGCGAGACAAGGGGTGTCCACCTGCAAACTGGGCACCCCCAGCCCGTTTCCCAGCAGGGACGAGGATGCCGTGTGCGATGCTGCGGGGTACAACGACCAGCGCAACGCGGTGCGAGCGTGTCTGCGTGCTAGGTGGGCACCCCCAGGCTGTTTGCCCTTCTGGGGGAGGACAGGCTGCGTGCCGTGCAACGGGGTCCGGCGTGGGGACAGCAGACCGTGGGGTGGTGGCAGCGTGATCGCACCCCAGCCGTGTTCCTGGAGCGGGGACACACCTTCATGTCCTCCGGTAGAGCACGGTGCAACATTACTGAGTGGGGTGTGATCACATTCGCTGTGTGTGCCCCCCTCCCCACCCAGGGCTGTCCCTGGGAGTGGGGGGCATTGCTGGGTGCCGTGTGGGTGTGATTGGGAGCGGCGCTGTGGCACCTTGCCTGTCCCCCCACCCCTCGCTGGGCTGGCAGCGACGTGGTCAAGAGAGGAGGCTGTGGCATGTCACCGCACGCAGCGAGGTCGGCATCTTGCTGGGTTGTGCTGTGGTTGTCCCTGCCCGTGAAAGGGCCTCAGAGGAGGGGGCTCTGGGTGCGTGCGGGTCTGCATCGCGGTGGGAGCACGGCCAGCCCAGGGACTCCCCTCACATTTAGCTCAGGACCACGTTGCTCCTGCCCTGTGGCTGCTCCCTGCAGTCAGACCCCCAGAAACGTGCCAGAGATCGTCCCCATCTCTTCGCGCGAGCGTGGCAGTCTGTATCTTGTTCAAAGCACTGGAAATCTTTGAAGGAAGCTGCTGTAAGTGCTAACAGGCTCTGCTGTGGCAGTTTAAGTCTCTAGGGGCTAGTTTTGGGCCAAAGCATGTGGCATCCTTAGCGCAGGGGAACACTGGATTGTGTGATTGTGTGGAGGCGAGAGTGTTTGCCATATTTTTTGTTCTCCCACACCAGCAGTGAAGCTAAAAGGGTTCCCCTCACCTTCTCCTTTGCTTTGCTCTTGTTCTAGGATCCATCACATTGGGCTACGTTGCAGTCGTCCTTCCAGGGTGGTTCATGGAGTGTCATTTAAGTGTGCAGGACAGTTAGGACAAGTTTGTTTTGGTCCCCGCTATACCAGAAAGATGTGGACAGGTTGGAGAGGGTCCAGAGAAGGGCCACAAAGATGATCAAAGGACTGGGAACCCTGCCATATGAGGAAAGGCTGAGAGAACTGGGTTTGTTCAGCCTCGAGAAAAGAAGGCTTAAGGGAGACTTTGTCACCATGTTCCTGTATTTAAAGGGTGGCTACAAAGAAGACGGAGACTCCCTTTTTACAAGGAGTCCCGTGGAAAAGATGAGGGGTAATGGGTACGAGTTACTCCTGGGGAGATTCCGATTGGACACGAGGAAAATTTGTCACAATGAGAACAATCTCCCCGGGGAAGTGGCGGATTCCGCAACATTGGACACTTCCAAGATTCGGCTGGATAGGGCGCTGGGCCATCTTGCCTAGATCGTGCTTTTGCCAGGAAAGGTTGGACCAGATGATCCTTGAGGTCCCTTCCAACCTGGTATTCTATGATTCGATTCTATGATGCGTTCAGGGAGCGAAGCAGGTGACATGCTGGCTGTTTTGTATAGCTGGGTGAGGCTGGCTGTGTGGGTCTGATCTCCTCCTGGAGCAGCCTGTGGGGGCAGGGGTGATCGGGGCTTGCTCACACTTTCCCTTTGCATACTCAGAGCTGATGAGCTGGAGATAAATGGACTTGGTAGAGCGGGTTTGACCAATGTGACAGGTTGCGTGAGGTGTCCTGTGAAAGATGGATTGGATGGGGATTCATCAGTAAACTTTAGGTGTGTTTAGAAAGGTAGTGAAGGATAGTGGGTTTGTGTAGGTGCTGGAGAAAGGTAAGCAAAATGCAGTCAGCTTTGAGCCAGGCCTCCCAAAGTGACTAATTCTCCTCCTGCGAAGACAATGCTTTTGCTTGAAGAGGGAGCCTGTCGTGCGTTCAGCCTGTTTCCAGTAGTGCCTGGAGGGATTTGTGGTGTTGCTGCCTTCCCTCCCAGTACCTCTGTGGTGATGAGGGGGGTCTCTACCCTCTACAGGTGGTGCTGGCAGTTGAACTTGGGAGGGTCCAGACAACCGCAGCAACCTTCTCATTTGTGTAGCAGGCACCAAAGACCTGCTCCCACGTCATGGTCTTTCTGAGACGCCTCTGATGGAAATGCCTTTGCAGTTAAATCCATGAACAGGACCCTGAATGCAGACCAGGGCAAGGAGAAAAGTCCCATCTAGCATATAAAGCACAGCGTGGGCAGCGTCGGCTGCTTGCTGTCACCAGTTACACGCTAGCGTTGTGTTTACTGGCCTTGGTTTCGGATGCCATAGGGCTGAAATGTGTAAGCAGGTCTCGATGGAGGTATTGCTCCCAGCCTGGCACAGCTGAACCAACAGGCACAGAGGCCAGTAAAGCTGCGTATGCCCTAAGGGCAGGAGTGCCGTCTTACTGGCAGAAGTAGCTTTGCTTGAGAGATTGTGGTTTTACTGAGTCAATAGGGACTTTGATAAGAGTGGGCGGGTTCACACTTCTCACGCAAAGAGCATCATTTCTGCCCTACACCGATCCTCATCTTTACCTGCTCGATCCTCATCTTTACCTGCTCGATCCTCATCTTTACCTGCTCGTCAGGGCTGTGCAGCGATGCCAGTGTGAGTACCTGCAGGTGAAAGCACTTAGCTGGAGATGGCAATAGACGATATTGAGGAGAGCAATTAGTGCTGACACACTGGATTACCGTAGGGGGTAATGAAGCCCCAGTTGGTCTCTCTGCAGTGCTCCCTTCCTATGTCTTGTTTGCTTGAGCAGCTTTTTTTAATTTGCTATTTTAGCCTTGAGAGAGGCACAAATATCTGATACTGGGTCATATATTGCAGCCTTGCTTTAGGCGTTGAGGCTTGCCCTGCTCTCCCCTTTCTTTGCCTTGAAGGTGCAACTCTAGATCTGTCACCACTCTGTTGATGAAAAGCCGGTTGACCTTCTGGGTACAACTAACCGTTCTTGCCCAGAAAACTTCGGCAACAGCATAAACTGTCATCCCAAATGGACAGAGCAAGGAAGGAGCAGTGTGGGATGCGTATGGATGGCAATGCAAAATATCAGAAGAGTAATGTAGCTGTTGCTGAGTTGCTTTCTCTGCCTCGTCCCCAAAGTGGGGGGATGTATTGGAAGAGGTCCGCGTGTGGCAGCAGCACAGCAGGTCACCTGAGAAGGTGGCTCACATTGTGTAACTTGAATATGTACCCGAAGCCAGTGTAGCTGGAAAGCAGCTAGGATGAGCTTTTAGGTGGGACCAGCCAAAAAGGTGATGCATGGTCAGAACCAAACCCTCTGCAGGAAGACTCCACCAGTTCCTGCTGCAAACGGCTCTGCAGCCTTTGACTCTGCCTCAGCCTTTAAGCTGTGCCTGGCAGAAGCTCTCCAGCCCGGACGCGATAGATTTGAAGAAGAGCAAACAGATTCGTGGGGATGTGGAGGAGGCAACATGTGTCCAAGGGAAGAAACATGTCCATGCTCTCGGAGAGGAGCTAGTGTCCCTGGAGCTGATATAGCAGGAGCAGAAGAGCTTCATGCAAGATGATCCGCAGCTTTCTCCAGCCCTGGCTGGTTTACTCCTCCCGTTGCTGCCAGGAGCACATATGGGAAGCGGCAAGTCAGAAGTCCAGATGGTTTTAGCTTTGCAACGTGCACATTTTTCCTGGCTGGGGGAGAGGTAGGTGTACACTCCTTCTGTCAGAGGCTGGCTGGGTGCCGTGGGTGGTAGGGGTATGGAGGGAACCGTCCTTTATCTGCTCTTGAAGGGACACTGAAGAGCTCCTCTGCCTGAGGAAGCTGTGCAGCAAAAAGTGCAGCATTATCGGAGAGTTTTTATTTGTACCTCTAACACTTCTTCGGTAGGAGACCGTGGGATTTGGGTGTAGCGTATGTACCTTTGGAGACCATTTAAGTTAAGTTAACCTAAAATGGGAAGGAAGGGTTTCTCTGCCAAAACAAATACATCCTTTGTAGCTAATGCATTACAGCCCTGCCTGGCAGCCGCGTGCGGAGGCTTCCCCCGAGGAGATGCTGTATGTGGCCGTCACAGAGCTGGACGAATCCGAAGGTTGTCTGCTCCAGCACTTCCCCCGGCTTGTCAGCCTGGTGCAGATGATTGATGCTTCTGGCAGGGCGGAGGTCTTGATATCAAAAATAAAGCTCTTGTTTTGAGGCTGTAGAGCAGGATGCATGTGTTGACCTTCCGAAGAGAAGCAAACCAGATGCTCTGCTGTTGTCGAGTATTGAATGTCCTCTGCCAAAACCAGACGCTCTGTTACTGTCAAGTATTGAATGTCCTCTGCCAAGAAAGATGCAGCCAGGCACTGCTGTTTTGGAGTGTAAACCTTGCAGTTGGATGCCAGAGGTCATGATCTGCTTCTTAAAAACCTGTCTGCAGATCGTTTTGTGGCAGGCTTCTTGGCAACCTCCTTCTATAAAATTATGGGGAGGGGGGAAAATGGGACTGTGCAACATTCACAGAGGTGTCTGCTCCTACTTCGCTTCCTCTAGAAGAAAGACCTACCCCTTTCTTCCCTCCAGACTGCTGCTGAGTCCTATTTTCACAGAGCAACCCAAACAACTCTCCCTTGTGCAAGTTGCCTCTGCCTTTCCCGAGTGTGGTGCCCAGAGCTGGATGCAGCGTGCGAGCTGGAGCCTCGCCAGCGCAGCGGAGAGGGGAAGGATGGCTTCGTGTGTTGCATACAGCGCTCGTATTACTTCTGCTCACGCGTCTCGATGAGCTGCACGTCGCTTTCTGTGGCGTCGTGACTCTTGTGGCTCATTTCAGTGGGTTGGGAGGCTGCGCTTACAGCTGCCACAGTGCCAAAAGCAGCTGTGGAAAGTGAGACTGACTGCAAGTGAGGGCAGAGCGCTGCAGCTTCACGTGTCCTGTTAGTTACAGACAGCTTCGATGGTTTGTCACTGTCTTTTTGTATTGCAGTCACATGCCCTGCATTTCCTGTAGCCTTTCCTTGCCCGGTGTTGTCTGAGCTGCTTGTGATTCTGCTTTATTCAGCTCTGCCCTGTGGGGTCCTGCACTGTACTGGTGTCTTCTGGTGTGTGTTGTGTACGGGGCTCTGGCCGCGTGTGTAAGTGGTCTCTGCCTGTGTGTTTTCCTCACCTTGTGAGCTGGGTGGAAGTGCAGGTACGAGCCTCTGTCGTGATGCCGTCTGGACCTTGGGCTTTCCTTAAGGGTATGTGTTATCCTCAGGAGTAATGGTTTGGGGGAAATGCCAGTGAAGGAGGACGTGGGAGTGCTGCTCCTTACGTGTGGCATGGGAGGGACGTGAGAAGGAAGGCAATGACACGTGTCATGTTTGGGTTCAAAGGTAGGACAGGCGGGTGTCTCGCCCCAGCAGCTTTGGGAGGCAAATATGAGTTCAGTAAGAGGAAAGCGAATTGGGGCTTGGGAAGTGCCTTTTATAGCAAAACTACTGCACCCTAAAATCCTTCCGTTTCTGTGTCCTCGCTTCTGAGCAGGAGCTGGTGATGGCAGCCCATGGGGAGCACGCAACCAGCAGCAGCGCGGGGAAGGCTGGCGGCAGCCCACTCGCCGGTGGCTCTTGTCAAGAGGCTCTTTGTCTCGTTACCTGCGTGGGCGGTAAAATGAAGTCCTCTTGGAGTCCGCTGCCACATGCCTGCTGGGCTGGGGCCTGGGAGCAGCCGGCAGTGCTCAAGCACTAAGAAAAAGTGTTCGGACTCACTGCTCATCCCACTTTCTCTCTGCAGTGACCTGCGCTTTTCTGCGGGTTTGGCTGTTGATCTGCTGTGAGCTGGTTCCGTTCTCCCCACACAGAGGCCCTCGGCAGGTCCCGACTTGCTCTCCTACCGAGGCGTCCGGCGCAGAGCTGCCCAGAGCAGCCACTGCAGGACAGCTGCAGCAGCGAAGGGTGACATCTCTTGCCTTGGGAAAGGAGGGCTCTTTTCCAACTGCATGTTCCTGAGGGCGGAGAAGGCATCTTGTACTGAGCATAGCTGTGTGGTTGAGAGCATGCAAGCCCTGTGGTGGGTTCATACATAGCAGAGATTTTGCACCGGGAGGTGCTGGTCTGTTATCCCAATAAGGCACTCAGACTGTGTAAGGTGCCATTTAAAATGCTATTATTAGAACTAACACTATAAGGAGAGAATAGTATAGATAATCTTACATCTCTTTAAGTGCTAGGAACCCCAGGTGGTGTGGCATCAAATGGGCCTCCGACCCATGCACAGTGTGCTGGGCAGACCCTGTGCATAAAAGATATTCCCCTCATTTCGATCATGCGAGCTATTATAGGATTTTCTTACAGGAAAACAACTCTAATCCTCATTTCCAGTGTCAGATGGAAAGAGGTTCATGAGAGCTTCTGGCTGCACTTCTAGATAAAGGCAAGGGCACGCAGGTGGCCCAGTCACTGCTGCTGAGTGGGAGCTGCCTGCAGGCTCCTCCGCTGCAAGGAGCTGCTGAGTTTATCCTGCAGCCGAGGGATCCGTGCAGCGCAGCACGGGGCTGACTGCGATGTGGGTCACTGACTCCCTGATGTACAGCAGGCTCCTGGTCAGGGTCACTACCGCGGGCTGGGTTTGCAGTATGCCGAGCACGGTTGTCCTGCAGTGTCAGATGAGACCTTAGCTTGGGAGACCTGGTGCACTGAATGCACCAAAGGGCCAGGCATCTAGCTTAAAGGATTTCTTCTTACTGTGTGTCGTGGTTTAACCCCAGCCGGCAGCTCAGCACCACGCAGCCGCTCGCTCGCTCGCTCCCCCCCGGTGGGATGGGGGAGAGAATCGGAAGGGTAAAAGTGAGAAAACTCGTGGGTTGAGATAAAGACAGTTTAATAGGTAAAGCAAAAGCCGCGCATGCAAGCGAAGCAAAACGAGGAATTCCTTCACTACTTCCCATCGGCAGGCAGGTGTTCAGCCATCCCCAGGACAGCAGGGCTCCATCACGCGTAACGGTTACTTGGGAAGACAAACGCCATCACTCCGAACATCCCCCCCTTCCTCCTTCTTCCCCCAGCCTTATATGCTGAGCATGATGTTATATGGTATGGAATATCCCTTGGGTCATTGGGGTCAGCTGTCCCACCCGTGTCCCCTCCAACTCCTTGTGCCCCCCCAGCCTGCTCGCTGGTGGGGTGGGGTGAGGAGCAGAAAAGGCCTTGGCTCTGTGTGATCCCTGCTCAGCGGTAACGAAAACATCCCTGGGTTATCAACACTGTTTTCAGCACAAATCCAAAACACAGCCCCATGCTAGCTACTATGGAGAAAATTAACTCTATCCCAGCCAAACCCAGCACATTGTGGAAAGTACTTTCCTCCTAGATGCTATTCTCCCTTTTCTGCACCCTTCTTCTGGGTGGGAACCCCTGATCTCCTGGGCTGTCACCAGGCCGAGCCAGCGCTGGCAGCGCTGGCAGCAGATCCAGGCACTGCAGATCCACAAGTCATACGTGTTATCACGCTTTGGCTGTTGATTGAACAGTTTCTGTAGGTCCCTTAAGCCGGTCCCACGTGGTGCCCTCTCTGCCCTGACGAAGAGGGTGCTCTTCCCCTCAACCAACCTCAAGAAATCCTCTTGCCTGCAGACTTCAAGTGCCGTGGAGAGCAGGGCTACAGATGCTGCACTGCGGGAAGCAGATGGCTGGAAGCTGTCCCTGGCAGGCTTTTATAGGCTGCTCTGGAAATACGAGCCCTAAAGAGATCTCTGCAGGGTTTGCTCTGCCGAGCAGAGACACCAATGTATGCCAGTGGCAGTTCAGACCAGTGGAACAACAATAAAACTGGTAGCCAGAGCAGCAGAAAGGGAAGCTTTTTGATGCTAGCGATGTGGATGTGAGGCTTGAGGCCATGGTGATTAAAAGGCCAGTCTTCCTCACCCCCAGACAAACAGCTTGCCTTCTCCTGCGGGGTGGTTAGCAGGAACGGTGTGAAGGAGGGGAAGCCTTTGAGCCCTGTTCTTGAATCACTTAACTCCTTCCCCAAGGGCTCTCTTAATTGCTCTGAGACAGTGCGTGTGTGCGTATCTGCCTTTCAAGAGCGCACAGCTTCCCAAGGTGCTGCTCCGCTGTGCTGTGCTGCGGAGGATGCTGTAAGGAAGTCCAGAAGTCCTCCTAGACTCCATGACTTCTAAGATGAGCAGCTATAAAAGAGGTGTTTTTGTTCTTTCTTATCCTGTTCTGTGGTTAAATTCAGGGTTTTGAACCTCTGCCCAGCTAAGTGTGTCCCTTGCAGCTCTTGTGGTCTGAAAACTGCCCAGCTGCCGTGGCTGGAGGAGACAGTAGGTTAACTGGAAAAGACCTGGCTCATGAGCCTTGGCTGAGCTTTTGCTCTGTGCTAAGCAGTGAGATGAGGATAAGGGATTTATCTTGCTTCCTAGAGA
Source organism: Oceanodroma leucorhoa (assembly GCA_030449065.1). NCBI lineage: Eukaryota > Metazoa > Chordata > Aves > Procellariiformes > Oceanodroma > Oceanodroma leucorhoa. Next base: position 25,168 of record JASVER010000108.1, read on the forward strand.
CATTTCTGATGTGTGTTGTAAGGTTTTGATGAGTGATGAGCTAGTTCCACTCCCAGGACCTAGTCTGTGTGTGTTTACATCTCTTCACCTTCAACAACCCTGAAATGGCTGCCAGCAACGCGAGGTGCTGTTTGCTGCTGCCACAGGTCTGGTTTCTGAGTGGTGGCCTTTGCATTACGGGATACTGAAGATATTGAACCATAGTTTGGTGGGGGATTCCCAGACTCTCTGTTTTTAGCCACACAGTGGCAGTGCTGAAGCCCTTTGTGGTCGGGGACCTACTGCTACTTCAGTCCACAGTGGGTCCTGCAGCATTTCCTAGGAGGAACTTCAAACCTCTGTGGGTTTTTGTATGAGAAGGTGACTCCCCTGGGGACACGCAGCTCGGCTGTATTGGCTGCCAAACAGGAGGTGCATCAGCACGACCCTCGGGCCAGGGCTGCTCTTCTCTGGGTGGTTTGGTTGATGCTCACGGGGAGATGCTTGTGCTGCTGCAGACCACCTCCCTGCCCCTTCCTTCTGGGGAGGGGAGCTGTCTTTGGCTCCGCACTGCCGTTTGGGTGGGTTTTTTACTGCAGTCCCTACCCTTAAAGGCATGACCTGGGCAGCTTGTGTGTGCGATGGGTGCGGGTAGTGGATTCCTTGTCCCGTCCCGCAGCCGGAGCCCTCCCAGCTCTTCTCCTGCTGTGCAGGTAAAGGATGCGACTCCTGCTCTGCCCAGCTGACTGCAGCCCACATCCCTCCGCGTCCTTTGCCCCACCTGAAACGGAAGATTGCTGTCCCCAGCTGGTGGCTGGGGACATCTGCTAAAACCAGGTGCCTTTCTCATGGCTGTGAGTGCAATGGAGGAGTAGGAAGCAGAGCTGCTCCTCAGCAGCCTTTTGCTCTTCAGATTCCCTTTAAAAATAAAAGTGTCTGTTATTTACTCTGCATTTTTGCTTTGGATATCCCGTAGATCTTTGCACACACCTTCCTCCTTTGCTGTCCTGCTTGGGGTCTGCTGTGACGGTTGTAGGCATCTCCCACACTCTCTATAGGGAGCAGGGAGCCGGCCGAGCGCTCGGGCACTGCTGGGCTCCCCCGTCCCTGTTGTCAGTGTCAGCGCAGAGCCGGTCCCAAAATCAATGATTGCAGGCATGTGGAAAGGAAGGAGTAGTTGAGGTGGGCGACACCGCTAAGCGTGCGGGTGTATTTGGCTGTTGGACCCCTTTCCACGTGCTGGAGGAGCCTCCCTGGCCCTGTCGGAGAGGCAAGGGTGGTGGGTGGCACGCGGAGGAGAGCCGGGTCGCAGCTCTTGCCTTGAGTGCTCGCCCAGTGTTGCAAGATGTGCAAAGCAGTCACTTAAAAATAGCGTAGGCTGCTTGTCAGTCCATCTTGGGTCTCTTTAATTGCACTGAAAGTCTACTGCAATGTTTATTGGTGCGTGTTGAATCTTGGCTACAATGAATTCCATCATAAAAGTCACTCTGTGCTAATTAGCAGCAAGTATTTGGCTGTTGGGAAGAGAACTGAGTGCATTGTGGAAATTAAAGTATCACTTCCCATAGCTGGCTCAGAAAATGGCTGCATTATTAGGGCTTGTATAATTGACCTGACTTGCTGTGCTTCAAGTCTTGCACAAGGCAGGATGTCAGGGCTTATGAAGTAACGCAGCTTTTTTCTGTTAATTGTGAATTTCCTCTTTCCGGAGAGGCGGAACAAGGGATATGGAGAGGCAGAGTGTTGTGTGCTTTGGAAAAAAAAAAAAGTTTTATTTGTGCCTTTCACATAGGCTCTGTCGAAACTTGAAGGTAGTCTTCCCCCTCCTTCCCCGCAGTGCCTTACTTCATCTGTAATCATCTCCTGCTGTGCGTGGGCTTGTGTTTTCCTTTGATAGGTACACTTAAAAGTTCAACTTGATTTCTTTTTCTAGGGATTGTGACGAATTTTCTTTTCTTGCTCTGACTCCTGTATTCTCCTGGTTGGTGGGTTGGCATCAAACCCAGCTCTGTGCTGGATCCGGCCCAGTCCTGCCATGGCCGCCTTGTCCTCTGGAGAAGAGACTGCGGCTGCGGTCTTGCGAGTGTCTGCAGCTCCCCGGTGGCTCGCAGGCACCTGGAGCGGCCAATTCACCTCGCCGATCCAGCAGGAATTGGGTTTTTGGGGTGGTCTGTGGGACTGAATGCCCTCAGGAGGGCACAGGGTGGGTGTTGAAGTGTGTCTCGGGATGGTGAGCGGCCGCGGCCCCCTTGCCCGGGTTGCGCTGCCATGCTCGCACTGGTCCCTTCTGTTTTCCTTGGGCAGCAGGAGCAGGTTTGCAGACCTAGTCTGATCCCCCTGTCAGGTACTTCAGCCCTCTTTTTCAAAGTCCAAAACAGCTCTGGCAGCAGTAGGAAGGTCTTTTGGCTGTTGCAACGTTATTGTAATAGGTTTCCTGTTTGTGCATTTTTGCTTTTCTTCCTTCCCCCGTTTCTCCTCCCCGGAGTCGCTGTTCCGATCCCTCGATTCTCACTCCAGAGGCTCGTCGCTGGCTGATCCTCCTCTAACTGCATCCCTGCCTCAGGCCCCTGAAGGTTCATCTTTCCCACTCCCGTGCTCACCATCTGTGCATCCTTTCTGCAGCTGATCACCTCGAACTGTAGCGGAAGCAGTGGTGACCCATATTCATGGATATTTAATGCTTCCAAACAGAGAGAGCTCCTGGATGCAGTGGGAATTGGCAGGCTGTTTGCTGAAGCCTGCCATCAACATCAGGTGTTGCTCCGTGTTACATATCCACAGGGAAATGATTCCCACCCGCAGCATGGTGATGGGATGGGGTCGGGACTCGGCAGTAGGGTGGTGGGGCTGGCTGCCTGCTCCGTCCCACCACGGGGTGACCCCGGTGCCGGCACAGAGCTGCAGCCCTCTGGATGAGCTGGCTTGGAGCTCAGGTAGCCAAAGATTGACTCGAGTGTGGGCTCCCTGTTGGGTGGGTCTTTGTAAGGTGAGCTCCTGGGGTGACCGCAGGCAGGTCCCTTCATGAGCCGCTGTGCTGGAGAGCGAGTCTGGCCCGTGGTCTGGGTCAGGCTGGATGGAGATGTGCCGTGTATCAGCTCTGTCCTGGCCGCTTGCTGATGCTTTGCATCCAAGTGTGCTTGTTGTATCCCTCTGCAGTACCTCCGCTCTGAGGTAGAGCTGTTGTCCCGATGAGCGTTGCTCTCTCCGCAGCCGATTCCTCCTGCCTGAGCGGGGCTGTTGCTGCCCGCTCCCCAGCTACCACCCCGGGGGTCCTAAACACCTCTTCTGCCCCCTGAGCTGCGGGGAAGAGCGAGCTTCTCCTGATGCTCGTCACCATCGGCTTTGCTTGAGGAGTGGTCCCATGTCCGTGTTTGCAGAAGGTGGGGGATAATCTCCCAGCTGGTGCCAGTGAGAGCTGAGGCTCTGAATGTGAGAGAGTGTTGGCAGGGCAGAAACCTGGTTTTCCCAATGAATTTGCACCCCTGTGGGGCTTGGGGAGCAGGAAGGAGGCTTCCACTCAATGCGGTAGTTCCTCTTGGAGGAGAGGGGCTCTGCCCTTGCCGGGACCCCTGCATGCTGTGTTTTGAAGCATCTTTAATTGCTAGATGTCTAAAACCTGCATGGTGAAAAACAGGCAGGAGGAGGGAAGCGATGCTGGCATTGACGCTTGCGCTGCCGGCTGCTCAGGCAGTCCCTCCCTGCCGCGGGACATCCTTCGTGCTGTTTTCTGCCTGCTGAGCCGCTGCTGCTCGTGGTGGGAGCCAAACCCCTCGGCTCACGTGGTGATTGTGGGTTCACTACTGCCAGTGTGCTCCATTCTTACGGCAGCTGAGAAATGACCTCAGAAAAGATAAACAGGACTCGAGTTAATAAGTACCATTAAAGCATGATGTGACTTCTCGTGCATCAGTGAAGTGTGGGCATAGTGCAAACGTGACTTGTTTGCGCTGGCACGGCTCTGCTCAGTTATGTTCGCCAGGGATTGTCGAGTTCGCTAGCTTATCTCGAGCCTGATGGGAGAAGGTTCTTAGCCTCATGCCCTCTTCTTAAGGAGATTTATAGGAAACAGCCTTATGGACTTGCTGCTCTGCCGAGGCTCCCTCTGCCCTGCTGCCGGTGCAAGCAGTGAAACGCGGGCTCGCGGCCGGCAGCGCAGGCTGCCGTGGACCTTGCCGGAGTGCCTGCGAGCAAAATGGGGTGCGCAAGTCCATCCTTGCTGTCCCCAGCCTGTGCCACCAGCGCTGTCCTCCCTCAGCCCACCCCAGATCTGTTCGGGTGTCTGACACCGGTGTGCCCAGGGCACCCGTGCGACAATGTTTGGTCTGCCGCTGGCTCCTGGTAACCGGATTACTTAAAAGCAGCATTGTTTTTCTGGACAGGAAGGCTATTAGTAGAATCTGGGCTATAAATCTGTATTTTTTTTTCCTCCTTGGACACATAATTGGATCTTCCAGAAATGTCCTAGTTGCATGAGTAATGTTGTTTTTAAGCTGTATGAGCCATTCGCGTCTTTAAACCCCATAACGATGCAGTCAGCTCCCGCGATGGCTCTGCGGCGTCTGGGACCGTCTGCCGGCGGTTGGGGTGCCCTGTGGCACCCTGCGGGGTGGCTGGATGGGGGAAGCGGGGGGCTGAGCGATCCCGTGGCCACCCTGGCACAGAGAGGGTGCAGGAGAGGCTGCCGCTGTACGAGTGATGAGATTGTTGCTGCCAAGTTGGCTCTGCTCTTTTCTGAAGAAGTTTAAAACCAAATCCCAAGGGGACCGTCTGGGCTGGGTTCCCTCCTTCCTGCAGTTGTGAGGAGAAGCGGTGTCTGCATGCACGGTGCTATTTTAGAGCAGGGCCCGTTACAAATGCCCGTCTGCTTTGAGAAGGAGGCTCTGGGGCGTACGAAATTCCTTCCGTGCACTTGCGCTTTTTGTTTGGCCTTCTCTCCCTGAAAATGAGGGAGAAATCAAGAGTCCTGGCTGGTGGTAGTCATCGGCTGTGATGGAAAAATGACTTGGAGAAGGATAATAGTCACGTGTGTGAGTCACTAGACCAATACATAGAGATCCAAAATGGAAAAGGTGATGCTAATTTGCAGTGAGGGTGAGGTGGGTGAATGACAGAGCCGGTGCTGTGCGTGGTGAGCTAAAACACCGCTGTGTTTATGGCCTCGGGAGTGTTTCATCAGAGCAACCGCAGCAGCTGAGTGTGAGACGAGCTTTGGGGGGGTACGAGCCCCGTGGTGCTCTCGGGGGCGGTCGGGCCCCTTCCTCAGTTTTGCTCCAAGGCACGAGCCTGTGTGAACAGGCAGATCGAGACAGATATCCCGAGCCTGTATTCCTCTGGGAATGTCAGTCTCCAAAAATGTCGGCCCTGGAGGGGCAGGAGCCTGGCTTAAGGGCTTCCTTCAGGGGCAGGCTGCTGCCTCCATCACCAGCGTGCTCTCGTCCCACGGCGTGGGCTGGAGGGTGCGCAGCCAGCGGAGTGAGCTGCAAGTGAAGCTTCTCTGCAGCTTGCTTTGCTTCCAGCTCTGACAACGCAGAGACCCCGCTCCCTGAGGAGGTGGTGAGCGTGCCCGTGTTGCCTGTCCTTGCCTGTCCCTCCTCCTTCACCTGCTGCCAGCGTCCCCAGCAGCGCCGCTGGCTTGCTGTCCCCTACGGAGCGGAGAGCTCGCGTGCCGTGCAGGTCGGGAACCCCTTCTTGCTAGCACAGACAGGTAAAGAGGGGGAATGTCTGTAGGAAGGAAACGAAATGACGAAAAGCAGTTGCGGGGAGGCTGGGTATGGTGGGTGTTTTTGAGTTTTGTAGCTGAAGATGCCTGGCAGGTCATCGGTATTCTGGCAGGCGGCTGTCCTGGGCAGGCAGCCTTGTCCTGGCTGCCCGGGAGCGCCGTCCCCTAGGGTGGCAGGCAGCCTGGCCCTGGAGCCAGCCCCAGCTCGGTCCCTTTGGTCTGTTGGTGTCCTCTGAGCTGGCGGAGCACCTCCCTGCCTTGCTCAGCAGGCAAAGATGTGGCCCTTCAGGAGACCAGTTGAAGCTGGGGTGGTTCTATCAGCAAACCTCTGCAAAACAGCGGCCCTCTCCCCCGAGAAACGGGTCATTCCGGGTCTCTGAGTTCTGCAAGCAAGGTGGGAACATGTGTGACCACGGGGAAAGGCTGCTTATTGACTATTATCCCCAGTGCCCAAATGTGGGGGGAGAGGGGAAAGCTTCCTGGGACACGGGCCTGGGGAAACTTCCCCGGGGTACGTCACAAACACGAGCACAGAAACTCCAGAGCGCTTCCCTTGCCTTGCTCCAAGCGTTGCGTCTGTTTTCTTGTTCCAGGCTGTTTTGGGGATAATGAGATTTAATCAGTCTCCAGCTCTCCTCCTCCCCTAACCAGTGGCTCAAATCCTATTATCTCGTAAAGCGTTTGGAATTCTGTCCCCCGAAATTGCGTTAAGCTGGGATGGAAATTCCTTGCGGGTTAAACCTCGCCTCCGTACGGCATCGAGCTGGGGGTTGTGTTGCTGCTTGCTCTGCAGCTCCCACGGGCTTGCTGGTGTGGGGACGTAAGCTCTGGGGCTACCCCCCAGCGAGGCGGGCTAATCCGTCACGGGGAGGGCAGGGAAAAGAGCTGGTGGGGGTACAGAAATGCTTGCCAAGGATGGGATTTTCACCCAGTTAGGAACAAATGCTGCAAGCTCTTAGCCTGCATGCTCAGAGCCCGGCGAGACCTGCTGCCCCTTCCTCCTGCTGACGTCTGTCTTGTGCGGTGTTGCTTTGCCCTTTCCCCACCACTTTCTTCCCAGCTTTTGAAACGGACCAACTGCTTCCAGGGGAAATGGGGTTTCCAGCCGAGGAGGACAGAGGGAGGAACAAGCCGTGGGTGCAGACAGTGGCTAGTTCAAGGCCGTGGGGTGGGTGGGGACCCGGAGCTGCTCTCTGCTGATGGGTTTCCTTTTACCAGCCAAACTCCCCTTATCTCGGGGAGTGCACAGGTTATGTCCGTGGCGGTATGCAGGAGGAGTGGAGGCTTTGATTGCTTTCCATAACACTGCTCGTAAACTTGGGATTAGACTCGCGTGGGGTGATGGCAGGCGCTGACGCTGGGGAGCTGCAGGGGTGTTGTCCCAACCACGGGGACCCAGGGTGGGTGGGTGGGAGCCAGGAGCTGCCCTGCTCGGCACCGAGCATGTGAGCCAAGGAGTTTCGTAGCCTCTGAAATTTTTCTTGGGATTCTTATCAAAGTGTTACTTGAGGAAGAGGACTTTAGACAGGGTAATCTTTGCTAGGAAGGGGCTGTGGGCTGGAGAGCAGATAACAGCTTGTGGTGCTCTTGAGAGCCAAATGATGTCAAATTTTAACTTTCTAACTGGAAACTGTTTCATGGCTTGTCTAGGTCTTTGGTTTTTTTATTTCTCCGCCCTGCTCCCCAAATGATCCAAAAGTGTTGAGGTGAGGGGTAAGAGCTCTTCCTCCCCATTTCCCAAGGGCAGCAGCTGCCTCTACAGAAATCTCAGCTCCTTAATGGAGAGGAGCCCTTCTGAGGAGCCCTCTGAGACGACCCCAGGTGAGCTGGGTGCAGGCAAGGAGCAAGATGCTGATCCTTCACCAGGTCAACAGGCAACTGCTTCAAACTGCTAACTGAGTAAGGAAAAATGACATGGGTCCTACCTCCAAAGAGTGAAATCTGTCACCTGTGCTGCTACGATCACTTTGCTCCCTTGCTGGCCCCAGTCTCTGTCCCCACCTCCTGCGGTGGGGCTGGGAGCTCAGCTGGGAGCCCCACGAACCAGCCCAGGTCACCTGCGTGGCTGCACCGGGAAGCTGGTGCCTCTGCACTTCTCTTTAGTGCCAAATGACCCTCTGTACCTGAAACTGTGACGGGATGTGCAGGGTTCGGAGATGGGTGGTGGTATGGTGGTGTATGTGGTATTTTGGAATATCTGCAGGACAAGGGAGGGGGTTGAAGACCTTGCTCATAAGTATGTGCTGTCTTTCTGGGAGGAGGAAGTCTCTTCCAAGTGACTGGAGATGAGTGAGACAGTGATAGCTGCCATCTCGACAGCTTCCACTGAAGTGTGCTAGTTCTTGTACAGGACCTCTGGGGTCAGTCACTGGTTACGTCTGGGTCACTCAGAGCTGTCAGCACAGAAATGTGTCCCTTGAAGCTCCCCGTTAGTATCCTGTCCATCAGAGAACAGCCTCCCCTTTTGGGGACCCCACCAAGGGGGCTCATCGCTGTCCTCCTGCAGCCTTTGGCAAAAGGGATGCCGGGGTGTGAGAGCTAAGGAGCCTGGAGACCAGCGGGGCTGCAGGAGCGGCCCCAGCTCTCATGGTTGGTGGGGAAGTCTCCCCCTGCCCTTCTGCACAGCACCTTTGGGTGCTGAGCCAAGAAGGTCCCTGGTCCTGCTCGTCTTGTGGGGCAGGACTCTACAGGGTTGCTCAAGAAAGAGCACACCAAGCTGTGCTCGGTGGGTTGGTCCCATGGTGTGGGTGCTTGGGGCCATGGGACTGTCGCTTCTTCTCCAGCTTGTGAAGAGTGCCACCAGGCCTACGGTGTGGCCATGGGGGTGCGGGGCTCTGGCGGGAGGGTTGGCTGCAAAAGAGGTTGCATGTCCTTGAGTCTCTTCCCGCCTTCCAAAAACCGTTGCGGTGGGCATGCTACCCACTCTTGTCACGGGGCTGCTCCCTGCGGAGGGGAGGCATTGGGTGCAGGCGTGAGATGTGCACCCGAGAGCTGCCTCTGTGTGTCCGTGGCCAGTGTCGCTGGAGCTGGTGGGTGCTTTTCGGGTTGTTTAGCACCATCCCTGGTGAGACTCCATCCTTGACCCAAGCGTTCTTGCAATGCCAAGACTCGGGTAGCAGGTGTCCTCACGGAAAGCTCAATATTCAGGATCTTTGGCTTTTTGCAAGTGTTGGTGGAGCCTTAACTGTTGTTTTTTTGTTTTTTTCCCCTTGTCGTTCACAGTACAGTGCCGTGGACAGCAACCCCCTGTCTCTGTATGTCATGCATCCCTTCTGGAACACGATAGTGAAGGTGAGACCTTGTCCTGCCCTGAGTGGGATAGCAAAACTCCAGTCACCACAAAGTCTTCTACGTAAAACTGTCAGCTGAAAAGCCCTGCTTCGTTTGTGGTGCAACTAATTACAAAGGGCACTGCCTTCCAGCCTGCAGCCTGCCCCGAGCTCACTGCATCGCACCCTAAAGCTTCCTGCTGCCCCGTGATATGCCAGATGCGACTAAGCAGTGTTGCCTAACACCCAGACGACTGTAACCAGGTCTCTGCCATGGCTGGGAGCAGCGCCTGGTCCTTATTACATGTTTTAATGAGTTCATGTGTTCTTTTGCTGCTTTCCCATAGATCTTCCCTACCTGGCTGGCCCCAAATTTGATAACGTTTTCTGGCTTCCTGCTGCTTGTCTTCAACTTCTTCCTCATGGCATACTTCGACCCTGACTTTTATGCTTCTGGTAAGGCTGCCTGTTCCCGTTTGGATGTGAAGCATCGGAGTGGTGAAATCTGTCACCTCCCCTGCCGTGACTTCTGGTGCTCGTTGATAAGGCCTCTCAGTCTGGGCCTTCCCAGAGGCAGGTGGCTGTGCCAGAGGAGGGACGGAGCTGAGGGGCTGAACTCGCTGGGCTCCATGGCGAGGATTTGCCCGAATACGACACCTTCTCTCCGGCTGCTGGGTGGACGTAAGCCTGGCTGGCAGCGTGCGGGCAAGGGAGGAGGAAACGGCCGAAATTTTGAGTAGCAGTTGGCTCTGCCTACAGAGCAGACAACAACCCAGTGCCCTCATTTTAAAATCTAACAGGGTTATGTGGGAAGCTCTGCTTCCCTGAAGTCAGCAGGCAGAGCCTTGTTCTTTGTATCCCAGCTAATTGCAAAAACATGCCAGCACCATGTTCAGACTAACAAAGGCAAAATCCTCTTCCTCAGTTTCACTGTTCTGCATAAAGCAAGGATGTGCACAGCTTTAAACTTTTTAACAGTACCCATAGAATCATCGAATCCCAGAATGGTTTGGGTGGGAAGGGACCGTTAAAGACCATCTAGTCCAACCCCCTGCAGTGAGCAGGGACATCTTCAACTAGCTCAGGTTGCTCAGAGCCCCGTCCAACCTGACCTTGAATGTGCCCAGGGATGGGGCATCTCCCACCTCTCTGGGCAACCTGTGCCAGGGTTTCACCTCCCTCAGCGTAAACAATTTCTTCCTTCTATCTAGCCTGAATCTCCCCTCTTTTAGTTTAAAACCATTCCCCCTTGTCCTCTCGCTACAGGCCCTGCTAAAAACTCTGTTCCCATCTTTCTTACAAGCCCCCTTTAAGTACTGAAAGGCCGCAGTAAGGTCTCCCTGGAGCCTTCTCTTCTCCAGGCTGAACAACCCTGTCGTGGTTTAACCCCAGCTGGCCACTAAGCACCACACAGCCGCTCGCTCGCCCTCCCCTCCCCGGTGGGATGGGGAAGAGAATCGGAAGAGCAAAAGTAAGAAAACTCGTGGGTTGAGATAAGGACGGTTTAATACTTGAAATAAAATGATAATAACAATAATAATAATAATGTAAAGTAAAACGACGAGAGAGAGAGAGAGAGAGACAGAGGAACAAAGCCCGGGGGAAAAAAAAAAAAAACCACAAACAAAAACAAGTGATGCAACTGCTCATTAGTCCCTGAGCAGCAATCGCCACCCCCCAGCCAACTCCCCCCAGCTTATATACTGAGCACGATGTCCTGTGGTATGGAATATCCCTTTGGCCAGTTTGGGTCAGCTGTCCTGGCTGTGCCCCCTCCCAGCTTCTTGTGCACCTCCTCGCTGGCAGAGCATGGGAAGCTGAAAAGTCCTCGGCTTCGTATAAGCACTGCTTAGCAACAACTAAAATGTGTGTTATCCCATTGTTCTCATGCTAAATCCCAAACACAGCACTATACCAGCTACTAGGAAGAAAATTAACTCTATTCCAGCCAAAAACCTCTCTCAGCCTTTCTCCATAGGAGAGGTGTTCCAGCTCTCTGACCATTTTTGTGGCCCTCCTCTGGACCCGCTCCAACAGGTCCATGTCTGTCCTGTGCTGAGGACCCCAGAGCTGGACGCAGGACTGCAGGGGGGGTCTCACCAGAGCGGAGCAGAGGGGCAGAATCCCCTCCCTCGCCCTGCTGCCCACGCTGCTGGGGATGCAGCCTGGGACACGGTTGGCCTTCGGGGCTGCCAGCGCACGTTGCCGGCTCATGTCCAGCTTTTCATCCACCAGCACCCCCAAGCCCTTCTCGGCAGGGCTGCTCTCCATCCCTTCATCCCCCAGCCTGTGCTGATACCGGGGGTTGCCCCGACCCAGGTGCAGGACCCTGCACTTGGCCTTGTTGAACCTCACAAGGTTCCCACAGGCCCACTGCTCGAGCTTGTCCAGATCCCTCTGGATGGCATCCCGTCCCTCAGGCGTGTCGACCACACCGCTCAGCTTGGTGTCATCTGCAAACTTGTTAAGGGTGCACTCGGTCCTGCTGTCTATGTCATTGATGAAGATCTTAAACAGTACTGGTCCCAGTACAGACCCCTGCAGGACACCACTCGTCACCGATCTCCATCTGGACATCGAGCCGTTGACCACTACCCTCTGGATGTGACCATCCAGCCAATTCCTCACCCACCGGACAGCCCACCCATCAAATCCATATCTCTCCAGTTTAGAGAGAAGGATGTTATGGAGGACTGTGTGAAAGCCCTTACAGAGGTCCAGATAGATGACGTTGGTAGCCCTTCCCATGTCCACTGATGTACTCACTCCATCACAGAAGGCCACTAGGTTGGTCAGGCGGGACTTGCCCTTGGTGAAGCCATGCTGGCTGTCTCGAATCACCTCCCTGTCCTCCATGTGCCTTAGCAGAGCTTCCAGGAGGATCTGCTCCATCATGCTCCCAGGCACAGAGGTGAGGCTGACAGGTCGGTAGTTCCCAGGGTCTTACCCATGTTCATCTGTTCATGAATCTGAAGGTTCAGTTGTGTCCCCTTCCTCATGGAGGTGTCCCAGGGAAAAGATTACTCTCGGTCACTTATCAATAGCTTCCTCTCTATATTTTTCTCTCCCTTTGCCCCTGCAAGGTTTGGTTTAGGTTGCTCAGGAGAGTGCATCTAGTTCTTCTAAAACTGGGCCAATCATCAAAACACAGTTAAGTGGGGAAAAATACTGGTTTCTTGGGATTGTCTTTGTTGGTAGGTAGACAAGCAGTTTTCAGTGTGCCAGGCTTTCAAAAGCTTGGGTGGCATCAGTGCCTGTTAGCTAAGGTTTGGACTGTATTTTGGTCCATGAGCCATAGGAGGAAAAGCTCACAGTAGTAGCTCAGGGAAGGAAGCTCAGTGTGAGAATCCCTGGGACATCAGATATCCAGAAACTTGGTCTCTGCCAAAGGAAGGGTGAAGCTCATGCTTTGGGACCCTTTTGTACATACATGTTGTGCATGTCCTGCTTGGAAAGTTTCATTTTGCTGGTGAGGCCTCCAGAAGCTTGTGCCTTCCCTCCTCGTTGGCTGGTTTTGCAGACGTGATGCCCTCCATTTGCTGCTGGAAAGGCACCGCCATGCTGCTCTAAGGAAACAGGAGGTGGCATTTCACGGAATCATTGTTCCCTCTAGGAGACCTCCATGTGCCCTCCTGCGAGGCTGCTGCCAAGAAGCCGTGCCTCTTCCTGCTTTTTTCAAATGCACCTTTGGGCTCCCTGAGTTGCAGACAGCTAAGCTGGCTGTCTGCCGAAACCACGTTGGAGGAGGTGGAGACGTTTTTAAGGAGGAGCTCTGTTTCAGTTGGCAGGACGCAGACTGGAGACTGGGAGGGGAATCCTGACGTGTTTCTGCAGAGGCAGGGTGTCGCCACATCTCGAAGAGGCTCTACTTGATGCTCTGTGAGCCAGTGATTGAGGAGAGCCTGATCTGCAGACACTTCCACGTCACGCATTTGGGCTAGAGTTGCTAGCTGCCATCACCAGTTCTTAGATCCCATGATTTTGGGGAGCTGGGGACAGAGGACAAGTATGTCCTGGTGACCTGGTTTTACATGCTGTTGTGGAACAGCTCTGCCATCACATCCTGGAAAGCTAATATCTCAGTTTCGCTGTTTGAGTTGTGTAGGTGCTTTGTCTTGGTGAGCTGTCGGTCCTTGTTGCCAAAATAAACCCATTGAAAGTACATAGTGAGCTGTCCTGACTTGGGTCTTTCTGATCTCTGCAGCTCCCGATCACCAGCATGTTCCGAACGGAGTGTGGGTCATTGTCGGTCTTCTCAACTTCGTTGCCTATACGTTAGGTAATACTTTATCTAGTTGATTGTGGGGGTTTGTGTCTGTCGTCTGTTCATCCTGCGGCTGCATGTTGTCTTATCTCCGAGCCCGTTGAGAAATTTTTGATTCTGGGCTTCTGCCATGCACTAATCCAATTGCTGCTCAGTCTGCTAGAGCAGTTTCTGGGAACTGCTTTGCAAAGTGGATAGAAGGAAGTTGTCCCAGAGCAGCTGATGTGAAAGGAGGATGCTGGAACTGACTTTGAGACGAATTGTGAAATTCTGTCTTCAGTCTGCTTTAAAGAAACATAATCTCATCAGACTTTATTGTATTTTTCAGTCTCAAGTAGAGCAGGGGGGTGGGAAGTGCACTCCCCATTGGGGATGGAGGTAGTGAAAGCTGCAGTTCTCTGGCTGCACGCACTTTGTCAGCTGCAGACTGGCCCGTTGCTTTGTGGGGGGGTGTCCAGCAAAACTCCCCATTTCTCCTTGTTCTCTTCCCAGATGGTGTTGATGGGAAACAGGCTCGCCGGACCAACTCCAGCACGCCCCTGGGAGAGCTCTTTGATCACGGCCTGGACAGCTGGGCGTGCGTGTACTTTGTCGTGACAGTCTACTCCACCTTTGGACGGGGCTCCACGGGTGTCAGTGTCTTCGTTCTCTACCTCCTCTTATGGGTGGTCTTGTTTTCATTCATCCTCTCCCACTGGGAGAAGTATAACACAGGGATCCTCTTCCTGCCCTGGGGATATGACATCAGCCAGGTGGTAAGTACGCGCCGCAGCCGCTACTTCAGCAGAAGCTCGATAAACCTCCGGCGTGCCTGGGGTGCAGTAGTGCCCGCTGAGGTGTGCCAGGCACGCGTGCAGCTCTGCTGCGTGGCCAAAGCCTCGTAAATCGGTCGCTGCGATGCTCTCTGGAGGTGGGTGTCTGTCGTGGCAGGCAGCTAAACGCCGCACGGCCGTTCGCTCCCTCCCCCCGCAGTGGGATGGGGGAGAGAATCGGAAAAAGGGTAAAACTCGTGGGTTGAGCTAAAGACAATTTAATAGCACAGAAAAGGAAGGGAAAATAATAAGAATGATAAAAGAATATACAAAACAAGTGATGCACACTGCAGTTGCTCACCACCCGCTGACTGATGCCCAGCCAGTTTCCGAGCAGCGGCCGCGTTCCCCTGGCCAACTTCCCCAGTTTTTTGTTCAGCATGACGTCATACGGTATGGAATATCCCTTTGGCCACTTCGGGACAGCTGTGTCCCCTCCCAGCTGCTCGTGCACCTCCGGCCTCCTCGCTGGCAGGGCAGCATGAGAAGCTGAAAAGCCCTTGACTTAGTGTAAGCACTGCTCAGCAACAAGTAAACCATCGGTGTGTTACCAACATTATTCTCATGCTAAATCCAAAACACAGCACTACACCAGCTACTAGGAAGAAAATTAACTCTATTCCAGCCGAAACCAGGACAGTGTCTTCAGCCTGTCTCCAGGCGTTGTGGAGGAGGAGAGCTTTGCAAGACTGCTTGCATGACTTTGAGTTGTAATTGCTTTAATGAGCCAGGGTCATGTGGCACTAGAGTTCGACTGTCAAAACCATTAAATCCAAGGAGGTTTGTGCGATGTGGTTTTTATTTTGTTCCGAGTAGCTTTTGTAGATGGACAATCCACAAAAAACGAGGCTTGAAGAATGGATATTGCCTTGTGTTTCCTCTGCCTGGTTTCTGCTGTCCTAAGACGCATGTTTTGGCCACCTAAATCATTGCTTTAGTTAGTTTCCTACCTTACACCAAGGTGGGTACGTTCAAGTCTAGAGGTCTGGGGTGCCTTTTGGCACTAGCAGAATGTGTGCCAAAATGTAGCAAAGTAACTAATTGGCATGTTAATCACTGTGCCTGGAGTCAAGGTTCCTGGGGAGGTGCCCCTCTGTACTGTGGTAACTGGGCGGTCGATGTCGAGCCTGACGGTGATGGACCCTTCGGTGTGTTGGCACGTCCATCTCTCGTTAAGGGCCTCTCTGCAGGAGGCTCTTTCTGAAGAGCCCCTCAGAACTGGGAGCGAGCTCTGGGTGATAAAATTCACCTTTACTGCTGGCAGCAGTCCCTCCTAGCCGGGGTACAGTCTCACAGCACCCCAGTGCTCCTTTATCCTCTGGCTTACCAGATGCTGGGTGAGAAATACAGCAAGTTGGAACGAGAGTTCATCTCTGCTAGTTAAAGGAGACCATAGCTGGTCCCCTCTGACTATACTCTGAGCCCTTTCTCCAAAAGCATTGCTTAACCCTAATGCTTTTGGATCTCTGCCTGTTGCAGAACGGCAGGGGGTGGAGGGCTAAGCTGCCCTGCAGCGTGCTTCACCCAGCTTCGGGATTACTATTAAAACTGAAATACCCCTTGTTAGCTTTTTCCCTGTAATTGCTTCAGCAGACGGATGAGAAAGAGTTCCTGGACAAACCCTCCAGGGTCACTGCAACTTGTAGGATAAAACCCTCTCTCTGGTGCTTCAGGCATCTCCTGAGTGCAAGCTGTGCGAGGCCGCCTTTGCTCCTGCTGCGAGGAGCAGCTCCTGGTCGCATCCTTCTCAGCAGCTCAGCTGCTACACTTACTAGGTCTGGTCTTGTACCAGGGGATGTCTGTGGATTTTATTTATTTTTTTTTTCTCCTTCCTGCCGGTGGGGAGAACTGCACATGATGTAGCTCAGAGCGTACTTCTTGAGCTGCCGTTCCCTGGAGCTGCCCGGCACGCGCGTTGTGCTGCCGGGTCGGGGGCTGCCAGGCTTGCCCGTCCAGTCGCTCACGCCTGCTTGTCCTGTGCTTTCTTTCAGACCATTTCAATTGTCTACATAGTGACAGCCATTGTGGGAGTTGAGGCCTGGTATGCACCTTTCCTGTTTAATTTCTTATATAGAGACCTATTCACTGCAATGATTATTGGTAAGAAACTCCATGTTGAAGCCTATCTTTTAAACTCCACCTTTTTAACGAAACCCAATGTCTTAATTATATGATAACCCTCTTCTGTTTGCTGTAATGAAAGCTCCTGTAGGCTGTTATTGAAGTGACTAATTGAGGGTGTTCTTGCAGCCTGCCCTTTGCCAGGATTTCAAAGTATTATTGTCTTCTGCGTAGTTACTTCGGAGAAGTTAACTCCAGCCTGCCTGGGTCTGTGTTGACCAAAAGAGCAAGGAAGCAGAGCGCTGTGTTCATACCTCAGACATATTTTGTGCCAATCCTGAGACTATAGGTGCCTGCTGCTGCTCGGGGGATCGGCCCCGGTGCTGCCTACCTGGGGCTGAGGGTTTCCCGGACAGACAGACACAAAATGGTTCCTGGCCTGGAATGGCGCAGCGGGCAGACGAGAGTGGCTGAGGGCTGGGGCTGCTGCTTGGGGCCGGGTGTGCCAGGGTGCTGGGAGCCAGCTGGAACCAAGCACCGGCCCCTGGATGCTAAACAGGAGCCTCCCTCCTGCCCAGGACCCGCGAGCGGGCGAAAACACGTCTCCTCCGAATAGCTGTGTTGCCCGAGTGCCGGGGCTGCAGGCATCACGTTGCCCACGGGAAGCAAAGTTTGTTTTCAGTGAGAGCCGTGGGGTTTTTTTATGGGATAAAACGCAGCCCGGCGCGTGGGTGGGTGCTGGGAGCTGGCGGGCAGCGGGGACCCCCCGGCGCTCGGGCTTTTTGCTCGGGCAGCGCGGCTGGGGCAGGACCCGGAGCCCAAAGGCTGTGCGGGAGCCTGGAGCTGCTGCAGGAGGGAGGTTACAGCCACGGAGGTGGGGAAAAGCACTCTGCTCTTTGGGGATCCTGCCCTCCATCCACCCATCTAAAAATTAAATAAAAGCCCAGCCTTTCTCTCCAGCGGTCGGTCAGAACAAGCCACTGCAAAGTGGGGAGTAATGCAGGTGAAGCTTCGCGGGGAAGACCTGTCTTTGCTGAACGAAATTCAGCTTATTCAGAAGTTCTTGCTTAGTTTAAACTTTTCTTTCTGCGTCCCTTTGTGTAGGGGTTAATTGTAACTACTTACTTTCAGATCAATATGTCTTGAATTGTTATGGTAAATCTAATGCTTGCACTTTTCTTAATCAGGTGGATATTCTGAGCTTTCCTTTGGCAGTCGTATAACTTAACATATGAATAATAACTGCACTTTTCCTATGTGAAAAATAGAGCACGATGCCTACATTGCCTGGATTTGTGCACTTGGACAGGAGCTGGGTTATTAAAAGCAGGAATATTTACAGCTCTGTTAAAATACCTAGCACTATACAAACGTGGAAGGAGTTGTGATAGACTCTCACAGGTTTGAGTGTAGTTGATGATGTTCCCTATTGAGGTCTAAATTTTTTCAAAGTTACTTAGACTCTTTGTATCATTTGTCAAATGAAATGACAAGAACTTTTTTGCACAATGGGAACTGAAAATGCTTGCTCGCAGTGGGAGAAATAGCGAATTGGCTTTATTATGAAGACTGAAAACTCCATTGTGCACAGCCATGTCACTTGTAGAGTTTGAACTCACCTCATGTCTCATTAAAGACAGTGTTATAATTAAACTTCGTAACTGTTTAAAGCATAATTTGGGGCTCATTAATGCAGCTTTTTAAAATCGAAATGTCTTTAATTTATAGCAGACCTTAACTTGTAATTACAGCCCTTGGACCAGAATTCTGAGCACCTACTTTTAAACGTGCCGAGCTATTCTTGGTGCACCTCTGAGCTATTTTAGTTGCGAGCCACTTAAACCAGAGCACAACCAGCTGCCCGTTCGTGGGGTGCATGCGATGGCCCCCCTCTATCGTGGGGCACTAACGCCGCTCTTTCTCTTCCAGCTTGCGCCTTCACTGTGACGCTGCCGATGAGCCTCTATAACTTCTACAAGTAAGTTTCTCCCTCCTCAAGCCTCCCTCCCTCCACTAGCACCTTTGCAAGAGCCCCCAAAGCCTCTTAGAACTTGGTTTCCTTAGTAGCTTTCAGATGACTCTTTTCGCTGTGGCAAAGTGGCTCTGACACGCCAGAAGGTCCCAGTTTGCAGGGCGCACTGGGAGCAGTGGGCTGGCAGCCTGCTCAGCAGGGTCTTGCAGAAGGGCCCCCAGCTTTTGTAGGCTTGTCCTGTTGGTCACAACCCAGAGAGCCAGACAACCAGGTGCCTCTGTAATTCGGGAGTTGTTTGATTTAACAATGAAAGTGTGCATTTTCCTCATCTGGCCGTGGCTATGACTGATATCAGCAGTTTTGAGTAGCAGAATGGCCAATGAGGTTTTGCAGCCCTCTCCTGAAGGCAGGGACCGGGTATTTCTCAACTGTGGTTCCGTGTATTTTCATTTCTTTGCTTGTGTTTCAGGGCCTATAAAAATAACACCTTGAAGCACCACTCTGTGTATGAAATCCTGCTGCCACTGGTATCCCCGGTGTTGCTGTTCTTGCTCTGCACCACGTGGGTCTTCGTGTCCCCGACAGACATCCTGGAGGTTCATCCCAGGCTCTTCTATTTCATGGTTGGAACAGCCTTCGCTAACATTTCTGTAAGCAGCTTTTGCTTTATGCTTCACCTTATCCCCTGGGGAGTGTGAAGCCTGCCAGGACGCTTGGGAGGCAGGAAAAAAAAAACCAGCTCAAATGTGAGGAGAGAAGGGAGATACGAAGATTAACTTAACAGCTTTTCTCTTTTGCTATGATTGAAAGAACGAACAGGAAAGTAGACAGGGTTTGGGGTCTGCAAATTTTGTGCTGCAGCTCTCGCTCTTGAGGAACTAGAGAATTAGTTAAATTGAGTGTGTTTACGCACACATGCATCCTCTGTGTGCGTAAACACACTCATGTGTTTACATTGCATTCACATTCACACATGTGAATAGCAAACTGCTAATATCAAAGGAGTTCCTGCTTCCTTTTTTGGGATAAACTTAAAATGTGGGGGACTGAAGCTTTTGTCAAAACCTGATTTAGCTGCATATTGCATCTGTGCTTGCGCGAGACCTTAACAAGGCGCCTGCGCTCGTCACCTCAGACATGAGGCTGAGCAGCTCCGTGTCTCCGTGCCCTGGGCCCAGCAGCTCGCGCTGCTGCTTGGCAGCATCTGCTGCTGATCGTGCAGGTAACGCTGGTAAGGCTCGGTCAGCTCAAGGGAACTCCTTTTTCTTTTAAAGATGCCCTTGCTGCCTGTTTCCCTGTTACCTTCCTGCCCCACGAGGCTTTGCTCTGTGCCCCCCACAGGAATTCTAATGCAAGGAAAGATCCCGAGTGAGAAACTCGGGGAAACTGCCTGATGGTGGTTGTAAGCGCAGCTGATTGGTACATGCGTGACCATCCTCTCTGCACTCTGGACAGTTTTGGGCTTGCAGAGTCGATACTGGGTGCAAGCTCTGACAGCTTTCTCTTCCTGCAGTGCCAGCTGATCGTCTGTCAGATGAGCAGCACGCGCTGCCGGCCTCTGAACTGGATGCTGCTCCCCATAGCGGCGGTGCTCTTCGTGGTGATGTCCGGCTTCGCGCCCAACGGCGAAACGCTTCTCCTCTACTTGTTAACTGCCTTCCTCACCCTGGCGCACATCCACTACGGAGTGGTGGTGGTAGGTGAACTCAGCACGGGGGCTTCGGGGCTTGGCTGCCGTGCTCTGACCGCAGGCTTTGCTTGGGCGCTGCTGCTGTTTGGGGCAGAGGATGCTCCGCTTAAAAAGGGGAACATCAGCGGGAATGGCTCTCTGTGCCGTGCTGCCTGTGGCCGTATGGAACTTGAGCCGACTTCCTTGCGAGAGGCTCGTGCGGGCTGTCGCGTGGCTTTGAAGCGAGCTACGCGCAATGTGACGGGGGGCTGTTGTACCGGAGATTAGTGTGAAACAAACGCTCGCGTCTCTGCTGCCGTGTTTAACTCGCCCCGGCTGCGGTTGCAGCTTAGAGAGCAGTTTGGATGTGAGCCAGCGAGGGTGACCCTCGCCCTTGGGCAGCGGGAAGAAGGGCGGCTCCGGTAGACACCCAGAGCAGCAGAGACTGTGTCTGCGTGTTGGGCAGGAGTGCTTGATTTGGGAGTCTTAGTATCAAAAGTGAAATTGCTGTCGGTGTTACTCTGGCTGATGAGTTCGATCTGCGACCTTGCTGACGTGCCCTGCGCTGGGAGTCACTGGGAGAGCCGGGATGGAGGGGGGATGTCCCTGCTAGGGAATGTGGGGACGCGGCAGCTGCTCTGCCTTCTCCCCTACTGTGAGGGCTGTGTAGAGATCCAGGGACCAATTTGCTCCCCTTGCTCTGTGCCAGCTCTGCCTGACTCCCTGAGTTTTGATTAAGAGAGAAAACAAACTCAGAGGAGACCGAGTCCCATTAGAAATGCCCCGGGAAGCTGCTGAGGAACGAGGGTGAGGGACCCCATGTCCCCTGGGGAGCTGGCTGCTGCCACGTGTGTCCGCCCTCCTTGGGAAGCCCTGTCCCCTGGGAACCCCAGCTCTTAATGTGGAGCCTCCAGAGTTGAGTTTGAACTGTAATTACAGCAAAGAAGTAATAGCCAGGTTGTCTTGTCTTTCCAATTAGTGTAATGAGGCTTCTGTGCAAGAAGGATTTGAATAGCTAAGAAGCTTAAATTTGGTCTTGGAATCATGGTCTTGGAGATGGGGGACTGAGCGGGTGGTGTAATCCTCCTGTCTGCCCAGGCTTGCCCACCCCCTGCAGTGAGCTTCTCAGTGCTCTGCTCCCCGGAGCTTGTGTTCCCCTCCTTTCCCCCCACCTCCAGCTTTCCAAGAGCCCATCTGTGCCGTTTTCTCTTCCGGGATAAAAGAGCCTTTATTGAGCTGAAGAGCCTTTTAAGGCTCTGTGGCTGGGACGTAATCCCAAACTGCTCTGAATTTGAGAGTAATGATTGGCAATAAACCCTCTGCCCTGACTGGGTGCCCAGCTCGGCCTCTGGTGCTGCTCGGCACGGCTCGCTGTGGTTCCGCGGTCACCGTTGCCTCGCAGTCACCAGATGCCGGTGCCACCCCGTCCGCTTTACCCTCCTGCCTGCGGTTCTCTGAACCGTGCCTGAAAGCTCATTTCGTGGTGCAGCTCTCAGTCCTCTGTGGTTTTCTCACGTCCTCAAAAGAGGTGGTGAAGGCTTCTTCTGAAGGCTGGTGTAAAAGGCGCCGGATTATCCAAAACCTGGTGTTCGGTTCGCCTCCTCTCTGTAACCCTCCTGTGCGTGTCTTCACGGCCAATGCAAAGTACTCGACCGCCAGTTTGAATTGCAGATGGATTCAGGGAGCAATTTTTCACATAGGTATCTGAGATTATCAAATTAATTGCAGCAAAATATTAACAATTCTACTGGGAGGGGCAGGGAGGGAGCAGTTACCGCAGGGTAAAATCCTGCGTGCCTGGGCTCGGGGCAGGTGTTTCCGTCTCAGGGGGGTGGTGAGTCTGCTCCCGGGCAGAGCAGGACTTGGGAAGGTGTGGGAAGGGAGCAAGGCTGCGCCTCGCAGGGCCACGTACCCGGCTGGCCCCGACGTCGGGCTGGCTGGGATGGGGCTCAGCGCCGGGGCAGGGGCTGACCCCGCAGCACAAGGCAGAGGCCGTGGTCCGGATCTGCTGCGCCCGGGGGGGAGCGTGGAGGGTGGGCAGCGGTGGGGAAAGCGGTGCAGGAAGGTGGCAGGGCTTTGTCGGCCGTACAGGGAGCCGGTCTGGCGCTCTGCCCGCTTCCCTCCTTGTCCCTCCGAGCCTCGCTGACCCGGTCCTGTTGTCTGCCTTGTCCCCAGGTGAGCCAGCTGAGCAGGCACTTCAATATACGGCCCTTCTCGCTAAAGAAGCCCACGCCGGATTGACTAGGAGTGGAGGAAGAGAAAATCAGCTTGCGGTCTGCAGAAGTACTGTAAATAACTGCTGCAAATACCTGTAAATACTTCAACCATCACCACAGATCTAAACCCTACCCTCTGGACAGACATCAGGGCAAAGTATGCACGGTATCCGGTGCAGCCAGGGCAGGACTGGGACGGGGCAGCCCCCGCTGCTGTTCGACGAATGCAGGGTTTCGGTTTTGGGTGAAACTGGACGAGGAGGGTAGGCTTTCGGGTCACTATTACTGTATATGAGACCAGCTGAATGTTCCCAGTGAAACCTCAGACTCCAGCTCTTGCTCAGGTAAAGCCGGTTGAGCATGCAAATGGCTTTACCTGCGCAAAGCATCTTGACTTGTCACCAAAACCAACGTAACAGCTGATTTCTACAAGGTCAGGGGAACGTCGTGGTGGTCGGGGACGTTCCCGTCTGTCCCTAATCCTGCTAGACAGCCCTTGTCCTGGGCTGGTGCTTAGGGAGCTGAGGGTGACAGTTCTCCCACATTCTGTCCCGCCTTCCTGCATTCACCTATTTGGGCAAATACTTGCACCTTTTTTTTTTTTAAAGAGGAAAAAAAGAACAACACACAAAACTTCTAGTAATAGTCTACTTGGGGGGGGGGCTTAGAAAATCAGGGCTCAATTTCCTGTAAAAGTGGGAAGGCGGCTTCTGCCTCCCCTGCTCGAGCTGTGGCTACCTGGGACCACATCTCGACCGTGTTCCCGTCTGTCCCTGGGCGTTCCCCGCCTGGGAGTGGGCTCCGGGCTCCCCTCGGCAGCAGAAGGTGGCTCACGCCAGCCCAACGCAGAGCCAGACTCCCCCCCTCTTCCTACCGGTATGAACTTGCGGCTCCAGGTGGGCTCTGCTGGGTCGCTGCGCGCTGCCTGAGCCTCCCCTTCCGCAGCGGCGCGGCCGGGCTCGGTCCCCGCATCGCCCTTCCCACCAGACCACCAGCGGCAGCGAATCCACCGCTTAGAGAAGCACCTTAATGAGTGTTGTGTTAGTTGTGTGTGCACTTTCAGAAAGCTCACAGGCGTGTTTGTGGTGGGGTCCTTTCCAAATACCACTTTATTTTCAAAACCGTTGTCCCCAGCAGCTGCGTGTCTCATCCAGGGATATACTTGTTTACTGTCCATTTGTAAAAGACATGTTTGCATTGATTTTTTTTTTTTTTTTTTTTTAAAAACTTGTTTTTGTAATTGAGTTAGAGTGGGGTGGTGAAGACTGAATGCTGATTTTCTTTTCTGTTCACTTTATTTAATGAAGACCTGTGCTTGAATGAAGAGTGTAGCTTAAACCCAGGCTCTGGAAGGGCTGCATCCGGAAGCGAACAAGCACAGCAGACTGTGCATATGTAATCTACCATGGGAACAAAGTCGCTTATACACTGATTATTGTGCAACGTGGTTCGTAGAAGCTTGGTCACAGCGTTTTCCTTCTGCAGGTGAAGACTCCTCCTGCTTTAGGAAACCTTCAAACTGTAACTACTATTTAATGCTTTTTCTTTTGTAAATTTGAATCATTGTCATGCAGACTATGAGAGTTGAAATCCGGAGGCGAGCTCCCCAGCTCCCCGCGCGTGGGGCGCGATGCCGGGGTTGCTGGGTCACGCTGCGCCCCGCGAGGAGCCAGCGGGTGACGTCCCGGGAGGGCTCGGCTGAAGGTCTGTCTGCCCCCGTGTCTGTCCGGCTCCGCCGAGCTGGGAGGGGTGGCTCACCTGGGAGAGGGGGCAAATGGTTTTCAGAGTTTATTTAATAAAGTAGCTTACTCCTATATATTTTACTGACGTTGTACAGAAGAAAAAAAAAAAAACTAAGTGTACAAAAGAATTGGGCTGCGCTTGAATTTTTGACTCTTGCTATTTAATGAAATATAATTGTGAAGGGAGATAAATTTAAGTCACACGCGCACAAGAATTACAGGGAATCTTAAAATGGGACACAACACTTATCTATGGGACGTGTTCAGATAGCAAAATTGTGCTAGCAGCACTGACAAAACGTGGAGGTTGGGTGATTTACTTTCTCATTATGTGTTTGCAGGACCAGGGAATAACTGAGCTGTCCCCTCAGGCTTTCAGCTGAGCTCTGGGGTCCCGAGCCTGGAGCTTGCCTTGTCCTGTCTCTCCCCAGTAGCATTACTGGGCCAGTGCTAATGCTGTGAGAAGTTGTCTGATCTTAAACCTTATGATGTCCCTTTGTCTGTTGTGAGCTGGTGCGCTTTGGCAGCACATAATACACCTTTGTGAAGTTACAAACGTGGAAGCGGGGCTTCCTCTCTAAAATCCTGCAAATACTTGTGCTGTAGGAGAAAGATCTCTCTTAAAAACTGGAACCACTTCCTATCTGCGCAGGCTTTGTTTTTGGAGAGTCCTGGATTTTTGGTGCCTTAATTTATCGCACCTTGAAACTAGAAAAATATCTCCTTAAATCAGCACTGGAAAACAGGCTCGCTTGTCTCGAGTGCCGCCAGGCTTGTGGCAGAGCGAGGAGAGCGCAGACCTGAGCTGGGCGCACATGCGACTGTTCCCGAGTCGTGCTGCTGCGAAGCTGGGAGGGGGGGGGTTCTCTTTGGGCTGTGAGAAATTAAGTGATTTCTGCTCCCAGATTCTGGGAGGGGAATGAAAACAAAGAGAAAGACCAAACCGTCTTGCCGTGGTGGCATGCTGAGAAACAAACTATTTATTAATAATAATGGTTTTAAGTCTTAAGAATAATTCCTGGCTAACAGGATGTGAGGGTGACGGCGTTAGGGTGGTGGTTGCTCGCCGTGCTGGCTGGGCTCTGTCCTCGCGGTGGGACGTGCTCCCTGGGACGGGACGGAGCCCCGCGCTGCCTGGGTAGGACGTGCGCTCGCTCCTCGGCTCCTTCTGGCCGGTGTTGGAGAGCTGACCTGTGTTTTCTCTTCTTCCAGGGATAGTGTTAATCATATTTTCTTAACGGACCTGCCGAGTTGATAATAGGACTGTCTTACGCTTTCGTAAATCTGTTTTGCACATTTTGTCTCAATACAGAGTATTACCAGGAAAAAAAAACCTGTTCAGGGAGAGGTGCCGTCCTTCAAGCCCCGCTGGGCTGTCAGTCTCCTGGCCCCGGGCTCCCGGCAGGTCCTTGGCTGCGGGAGGAGGTGGCCAGCGCTGCCGGCGGCTCCTGCTCCTCGCCACGCTGCGGCCGGTCGGCCTCTGAAGCAGGTTTTTGGGGGAGCCTGGGACACGCCGGTGCGTCGGTGCGGGGCTTGCGTAGCCGCGGCAGAGAGGCGGCCTCGCTTGCAGCCTTTTTCGTCTCGGTCGCGTGGTTCGTATCCCCGCTCCTGCCTCTGCGCCGATCCAGGGACCGAGCGCAGGGATTCGCAAGTGGAGCTGGGGCTGAAGTGCCGGTTTTGGGACCTCCTGGGGTTTGGGCAAAACTGGCCGTCGCACTAAAAGCAACATTTTACAAGTAGGAATGCTGCGGCTGACCTGTGGGCCTACAAACAAGCACCTGCGCTGTGGTTTTAGCTTGTTCCTTCCCCCGGTGTGTCTGTGCCACAATTAACTCCTCTCTTCTGCCGCAGGGGCTCGGGAGCCATCTCTCCTCCCGTAACCATCAGCCAGCTGGTACGGGTGGCTTTGCCAGAGCCAGGGGAGCAGCATGTCTGTAAGCGTGAGCTTCTCAGGCTCTGGAAACGTATATTTAAGCTCCTTAAATAGAGCTGGCCTGATGTTACCTCCCGGGTGCGCTGGGTACCTGCAGTTTGTAGTCTGAGAGCTGTTTTGATCTCAGTCAGGTCAGTTCCAGCAAGGCCCCTAAACTCTTCTCCTCTGAGGGCATCTGCGCCTGCTTGCGATAGACCTGGAAGGTCTCTAAGGAAGTAGTGCTTCTTGGAAACTAGCTCAGATCTTTTTTTTTTTTTTTTTTTTTTTTTTTTCCTCCATACACGGGTCCAAGGGAACAGTTGATTTTTGTGCAAACACAAGCTGTAGCTGAGCTCTGGGCATCTTAGTTTATGGCAAAACTGTGCGTGGGCTTTCTGTATCCTTCCGAAACCTGCAGGAACTTCCTGAAGCCGAGTCTTGTTCCCAGTTGTCCCTTTTCTGTTTAGCGTGCATCACCCGCTTGAGAGGTGGGAGTCCTTCAGCACACCAGCATTCCCTTACGCACCCCCATCCCAAAATCTTTCAGCGCGGTGTGTCAGCCGTTGGCGGGCGGTGGGGATGGAGCTCGCTCAGCTGAAAGCTCGTTTACTCTTTGCTTTTCTAACGCGGATCTGCAACCCTGGCGTGGGATTGCAAGCTTGATTCGTCCTGCTCGTGCCCCCCTAATCTACCGTGCTGTGCTGTGCGGAAGCAGTGGCTGAGGTGACGTGGAGGCTGCTCTTGGTGGGACGTGGTGACGATGGGGGCTACGTTGACTTCTTTGCTTCTGGAAAAGGTCACTCTTAGTTTGTAGAAGACCCCTTGGCCCATCCAGGTGTGGTCAGACCTGGTTTGAGAGGTCTCTAGGCTGGTCTCCGAGGAAGCGGTCAGGGTGTCACTGCCCCAGGAGCGGAGGTTCTTGGTGAAATTCGCTGCTCACCCTCCGAGGTGCCGTTCATCTCGGCCAGCGGCATCTGTGGTGGCTGTTTGGTAGGACCTGGTGCTGTGCTTCAGGTTGGAGACCTCATTAATCAAGGTCTTCTGCCCCGCTCCCCCGGCAGTGTTTCAGACTGACCTCCTTCTGTCCCTGGAGTTTTCAGCTGAAGCGGAGGCTGGTTTTGGTAGTGGTCCATGTTGTGCTGGTGCCAGCCCCTCTGGAAGAGGAGGGTGGTGGGTCCCAGGCTGGTTTTGGCTCTGGTCTTCTGAGTGCGTTCTGAATCGCTCTCGCCTCCAGCGGTAACCCTGCGCCTAAAGGCCAACCGAGGCAGCAGCGTCAAACCCAACCTGCAGAGGGGCCCCGCGGGGTGAGCCGGAGCATTTCAGCCTCAACCCTTACATCTGAGTGGTTTTGCCAACAGTCCCAGCTCTCCGGGCTCTCACCACTGGGCCCCTGGTATTAGTGCAGGACAGGGAGCTTCTCTGCAACCCTTCAGAGCGTCTTCGAAGGCCTGTGTCCCTGTGGCTGTTTGGTTTTCCTGGGCAGGGTGGGGAAGGAGTTGGTGCTGCTGCCTCCTCCTTCTAGAAACCGGTTTGGAGGCTCTAACTGGACTCTGCAGCCTGGTCTTCTGCCAGCAACCCCCTGCGCAGGGGGGCTGGTTCCTGGGGCTGTGGGGGCTGTGAAATGATGCAGAGAAAGACGCGTTTGGTGCTTGTGCTGGTGGGGCGGTTTGGTTCTGTCCCTTCCTCCCCACTGAGCCTTTCAGAGGAGCCGCCGTCGGTGGGGGCCCGGCTCCCCCGGGGCTCGGGGTGCTCTGCCAGGCTCCCCACGGGAGCTGAGTGGGTCCGGTCCCTCCGCGCGGGGTCGCCCCTAAACAGGGATCAGACGAAGCAGCCTGGCCGTGAGCAGCGATCCCGGCACCGCCGTGGTCCCAGGGACCCCGATCGCTTCCCCGGGGTCCTATCGCTGGGAGTTTAGGTACTGCAGTGGGTTTGAATTCCAGTCTGTTAAATGCTATTCCTGAAATATTTATTGTGTTTAAACCAAACAAAAAAACTATTAAAGTTCAGTAAAGAATAAAATTTTCCAAGCCTTTTAATGGTGTGTTTGTCTTTTTTTTTTTTTTTTTTTTTCTTTTCTGCTGAGCAGGCAGCCCAGCACAAGGGGACGGGTTTGGGCAGCGGTGCCTGGGCTGAAGCTCCAGCCCCGCTTTGAGCAACTGTGCTTGCCGCGGCAGAGGTGGAAAAGCTCCCGCGGGCCCTCCCGGGAGCGATGGGTTTTACTCGGCTGCTGTGAGAGGCTGCGGTTGGGGTGCTGCAGCCTGGGGGAGGACTTGGCAAGGAGAAGGCAGCGTCACCCCGGGCTGTGCTGCCCCGCGGCACCCTCCTGGGCTAACGGGACCCAGGGAGGTGGTACAGGGACACCGGGGGTTGCGTGGCGGGGTGCAGCACCCACTTTTAGCTGAAACGCTGCCATCCCAAAGTCGCTGCCTTGACCTGTCGGCTTCTCTCCTTTGCTCTGCCACTTCCGCAGCCCCTGGGTCCCCGTAAGTCATCGTGTACCCCAGGAGCATGACCGGGGCATGTGTGGTGAGGAAGAAGAAGGTAGGGTGAAGCAGGGCATGGGCTTGAGGGCAGCGTGCAGAGAGAGGGTTTCTTACCCGCTGGCTGCCGCTTAGCAGCGCGGCTAGAGCAGGCGGTACCGGGAGGCTGTGGGTTACAGCTGACGGGGCGGGCAGGGCTACGGCAGAAAGACGAAGCAGCGGGACGTGGACGTGAAAGGCGATGGGAGGAGGGAGCCGCACATCGCGCCTGTGCAGAGGGCCCTGGGGAAAGAGGTGGCATCTCCGAGCTCCCCAGGGCAGGCACCAGGGCTCCTCGGAGGAGAACAGAGTCCCTGTCCCCAGACACCCTCTTCTCAGAAGCTGCGGCAGGGTCCCTCCCGTGGGCGGCTGGGTCTGGATCTGTCCTTGCTCCGGGTCCTGCTCTGCAGCACGTGGCCTTGGGGTCAGCCCGAAGCCCCGGCGAGTGATTAAATCTCTCAAGCGCCCTCAGAATTGGTGCTGCCTTTCCACGGACGGCTTGGGCAGAGCCAGGGCTGCGTGGGGCCGTGGCCACCGGCCGCTCCCCAGGACGGTCTGCCCCAAAAGGTGGAGCGGGCAGAGAAGCTGAGTTTCACTGGACGACCCTTTCCTGCCTCCTTGAAGCCGGGATCATGGCCTGCTTCAACCACAGCTCATCCAACGTGGTGCTCACCCCGACCGCGCTCGGGAAGGGGCCCTGGGAGAGGGAGGAGGTTGGGTGTCACTGGGAGCGGGTGTTTTCCCGGCAGCGGCGTGACTGCCCTGACAAGTCAGGACTCGGCTCTGCCCCAGGGAAGCTGCCCGCGATCACAGCGAGCGCTTGGCGCTGTCGGCTTCGGTGCTAACTGGGGTGATCCCCGCCTTATCCCGGTGTGTTGGGTTTGCGTGGCAAGGTTTTGGTAGAGGTAGGGCACAGGGGTGGCTTCTGTGAGAAGCTGCTGGAAGCTTCCCTCATGCCCGACAGAGCCAACGCCACCGGCTCCAAGATGGACCCGCCGCTGGCCAAGGCCGAGCCCATCAGCGACGGTGGTAGGGCCTCGGTGATAACGTATTTAAGAAAGGGGAAGAAAAACCTGTGCAACTGCAGCTGGAGAGAGGAGTGAGAATGTGTGAGAGAAAACTCTGCAGACACCAAGGTCAAGGAAGAAGGAGGGGAGGAGGTGCTCCAGGCGCCGGAGCAGAGATTCCCCTGTAGCCTGTGGTGAAGATGGAAGGATGAGCGGAAATGGCCTCAAGTTGCGCCAGGGGAGGTTTAGGTTGGACATTAGGAAAAATTTCTTCACTGAAAGGGCTGTCAGGCATTGGAACAGGCTGCCCAGGGAAGTGGTGGAGTCACCATCACTGGAGGCATTCAAAAAACGTGTAGATGTGGTGCTTAGGGACATGGTTTAGTGGGCATGGTGGTGTTGGGTCGATGGTTGGACTTGATGATCTTAAAGGTCTTTTCCAACCTTAATGATTCTATGATTCTACGATTCTATTCTAAGACCATAGAGAGGCAGGCTGTCCCCTGCAGCCCATGGAGGTCCAGGGTGGAGCAGATATCCACCTGCAGCCCGTGGAGGTCCAGGGTGGAGCAGCTATCCACCTGCAGCCCGTGGAGGTCCAGGGTGGAGCAGATATCCACCTGCAGCCCGTGGAGGTCCAGGGTGGAGCAGATATCCACCTGCAGCCCATGGAGGACCCCATGCTGGAGCAGGGGGATGCCCAAAGGAGGCTGTGACCCCATAGAGGTCCTGTGCTGGAGCAGGCTCCCAGCAGGACCTGTGGCCCCGTGGAGAGAGGAGCCCACACTGGAGCAGGTTTGCTGGCAGAACTCGTGACCCCGTGGAAGGGACCCACGCTGGAGCAGTCTGCTCCTGAAGGACTGCACCCCGTGGAAGGGACCCATGGTGGAGCGGTTCGTGAAGAACGGCAGCCGTGGGAAGGACTCATGTTGGAGAAGTTCGTGGAGGGCTGTCTCCCGTGGGAGGGACCCCACGCTGGAGCAGGGGAAGAGTGTGAGGAGTCCTCCCCTCCCTGCTGAGGAGGGCAGTGATAGAGCAGCTTTGGTGGGCACGTGGCGTCCAGCCAGGGTCAACCCACCACAGCCTGCGCCAGCGTGGCGGGGGCTGCGCACGGGGGAATAAGCTGCTCTCGGGGGCTGCGGGCCCCGGGCGGGAGACCACAGACCCCCCTTTTAGCCAGGGAGGCTGAGGTCAGGAATTAGGAAGAACGTCCTCGCAAGCCCCAGCCTGGCTTTTTGCGGCGGGCGAGCGCGGTCACGGCCCTCCTGGGTCACCAAGCTTCAGGTCAGGAGGACTGTGCTGGGACGGGGATGGGGAGGTGGCCGGGGACACGGCCCTGGCATCGGCGGGTGGCCCAGGGGTGGGGAAGGCTGTGGCGGGGGGGGGAGAGGGGCTGCCTTCTCCCTTCCACACGCACATCTTGGGGCTGGCAAGGGGGCATCTTGCATCAAAATTCAGCCAGACACGGCTGAATCCTGCCTCCAGGTAGACGTCCCAGGGCAGAAAGCAATGCTTCTACTCCAGATGCTCCTGGGGGGACTCAGCAGAGTGGCTGAGAGGTGCTGGAGATACATCCCGTGCCGTAATTCCCTGCTCCGTGCCCTTTGCTCGGCAGAAGGGAGAACACGGTCGGCGGTCGTGGGGGTTTCGGCCCCACTCCAGCCCCCCTGCGGCTCACACCGTGCGCCCGGTGCCCTTTGGACCGACGCCGTCGTGCCTGGGACCTCTCTGCGGTTGGGAAAGCTCTGCCTTCCTCCAGCGGCACCCAGGGGCACGGGCGCTGCGACAAGGGGGTCCCGTGGGCCCCACGCTGCTGCTCCTTCCCGCAGCACCGTGCACCCAACGCCACAGGGACCCCCCCCCCGGTGACCGTCAGTGCCAGCCCACCCTGTGTCATTTCTACCAAAAACAGCAAGAATTAAAAGTGCGCGATGGATGGTGCTGCGGGGGCAGGAACCAGGCCCCCCTGACTGTGAAATTGTGGGTGTGAAGCAGCCCCAGGCGTCGTTTTGCTCCCCAAGCAAAGGGGTTGCTCTGCATCCCGCAGCCCCTTGGGGCACGGCCGTCCCCCCAGCCAGCGGGACGTGGCGGCGGACACGGGCTCTGTCCCACCGCAGCCCTACCCCCAGCTGCTGCAGAGGGTCTGAAACCCTCAGCCTGTGGCACCGACCCCGGCTCCCCCAGCTTGGGGGGAGCTCAGCTTTGGCCAGGCCACCTTTAAGCCACCTTCGCCCGTGGCACCGGGCTGGGGAACCTCAGAGCCGCGCGTGGGACGCGGGGTGATGGCGGAGAGGGGGGCTGCGGGGCTGGGAGCAGTGGAGGAGGCTGCAGGCTGGTGGCAAAGCCTTGAGCGGAACCCAGGAGCCTTGTGGCCTCTTCCCGTGCCCTGGGCCACGCGCTTCCCCTCTGGGCTAAAGCCTAGGTGTATTTAAGCGATGCCTCATCCTTTATCAGCCATCTCGACGGCTTCCTCTAAGAGGATTGTTGCGGTAGGTGTAATATACTTAAGGGATTGTTAATAACAATAGCGTTTCGGCAGCATAGCGCGTGCCGGCAGCCCAGGCTGCTGCCACGATCCGTTTGGATCTCTCGGATTTACAGGACAACGTAGTCTGTAAGTTAAACTTTATTTTATGAGCTTATTAGGAAAGAAAAACAATTAAGGGCTTGATCCCCTTTGTACAGACTAGGCTAACACGTGAATTCTCGAATTCATCATTTAACTGGGGGGGCAGAGGGGGAAGGGCTGTACCCGCTGTTGGCACCCGCTGCCTGCCCACCTGTATTTATCCAGCCACCGCCACCTCCACCCCCCCCGCCAGTGCACGGTGCCCTGACACCGCGGGGATGGGCACAGCCCCGCTCAGCAGCTCCTCGCACATCCCTCCGCTCACCCCCCCCGTGGGTGGGCATCGCCCTCCCAAAACGGGGGGGGGGCCCTTGCAGCCTCCCCAGGGTCCTCTGGGGAGTGGGCTACCTCTCCCCCCTACCAGGGCACCCAAAGTCCGGGTGCTGCAATGCGGTTTGGCTGCCCGTGGCACAGGAGCCAGCCCTCGCCCACCTTTGGCTTCTTGCCAGCTGGGGGGGACATGGCTGTTATTTTGTTAATCACATCCACTGGGATCTGACGACGTCCATCCTGCCATTTTATTCCTAAAAACTGAATCTCCTGTTTTGACCTTACTTTGCTTTATGGCAAAACCGGCCTTCAGAAGGATTTGGATTATTCTCTTCCCTTTCTCAAAAACTTCTGCTGCTGTGTTGTCGCCCCACACGATGATGTCATCAATGTACTGCAGGTGTTCCGGAGCCTCACCCTGTTCCAGTGCGGTGTGGATCAGTCCATGGCAAATGGTGGAGCTGTGTTTCTGCCCCTGGGGCAGTCGATTCCAGGTGTACTGGACGCCCCTCCAAGTGAAAGCAAACTGTGGCCTGCACTCTGCCGCCAAAGGGATGGAGAACAACGCGTTAGCGATGTCAATTATGGCATACCACTTGGCTGCCTTTGACTCCAGCTCATATTGAAGTTCTAACATGTCCGGCACGGCAGCACTCAACGGCGGTGTGACTTCGTTCAGGCCACGATAGTCCACTGTTAGTCTCCACTCTCCATCAGACTTTCACACTGGCCATATGGGATCCCACCGGTATCCTTTTGGGTCCTTGAAATACCCTCTCCTGASGTAGTCTATGCCAAGGATACACGGAGCCTCTGGGCCAGTCACAATGGGGTGCTTTTGCCACTCGTTCCCACTTAGGCTCACTTCAGCCTCCAATACAGTCAGCTCTTGGGATCCCCCTGTCACTCCAGAAATACAAATGGGTTSYGCCCCTYTAAAGCTTGATGGCATCAGGGTACWCTGKGCGCCGGTGTCTACAAGAGCCTTGTACTCCTGTGGGTCTGATGTGCCAGGCCATCGAACCCACACAGTCCAGTAAACCYGGTTGTCCCTTTCCTCCACCTGGCTGGAGGCAGGACCCCTCTAATCCTGGTCATAGTATTCATTACTCACTTCTTGTGGATGCGAATCAAAAGTCCCTTTATTAAAATCAGAAGTCAAGTCAGCC
Organism: Oceanodroma leucorhoa; assembly: GCA_030449065.1. Taxonomy (NCBI): domain Eukaryota; kingdom Metazoa; phylum Chordata; class Aves; order Procellariiformes; genus Oceanodroma; species Oceanodroma leucorhoa. The sequence goes on from JASVER010000108.1 coordinate 58,377, forward strand.
CTTCTGCTCCGTCTGGGGAACTGCTCACTGGAAACCGGAGCAGCAGGTTTTCTGGAAGAACCCTCTTTTGTGATTGTTTTTCCTTGCAACTCACGTACCCATGCCTCTAGGGTCGAGGTAGGTTTTCCATCCCACTTCCTCATGTCCTCCCCATGGTCACACAGGTAAAACCACAGGGTGCCCCGGCGTGTGTATCCACAATATCTTCTCTCTTGAGTGGAGGGACGCTTACTCCAAATGTCTGAGATACTGGCCCGGGCAGGTGGGGAGTAGGACATACCCTCTTTGAGTTGCTGGACCTCCCGGGACAGTTTCTCGGCTATCATGTCCGGCAGTTTCTCCACAGCAGAAATGCAGGCCCGTAGGGAGGAAGAGAGACTTTCTTCATATTGCCGGAGTTGGCCAGCCAATTCATCCACCGTTTGCTCCTCTCCATCTTTCCAGGTCATTATTGCCAATGAGTTTGCATGACGCTGGTGCGCTCCGTACAAACTTCCGCCACATGGGTCGGGTGCACTTGATGTCATCTGGATCTCTGGGTAACTGCTCATTGTCCAGGTCATCGTAGATCACTTCTAGCACGCCTAATTCCCTCAGGTACTGGATACCTCTCTCAATGGTGGTCCACTTGCCTGGGTGACACACAACACCTTCCTTGAAGGGATACCTTTCCTTCACGCCTGACAGGAGTCGCCTCCAGAGGCTGAGGRCTTGTGCCCCWTGTCCAMTTGCCTTGTCAATGCCCCCTTCCCTAGAAAGGGATCCCAGCTGCTTGGCTTCCCTGCCCTCTAATTCCAGGCTGCTGGCCCCGTTATCCCAGCATCGGAGCAGCCAGGTGATAACGTGCTCACCTGGACGACGACTGAAATCTTTTCGCGTATCTCGCAGCTCATTCAGGGATAGGGATCGGGTGGTTACCATCTCATTTAGGGCTTCTGCCTCTTCCTCCTCCTGCTGTCATGATGGCCCTGGTTCATCTTCATCCCTTACTAAACGAGTTGATTTTCTTGTGTATTTCTTCTTCTGTATAGGGGCAACTGATACCGGCACAGGTTGGTTCTCCGGCTCAGCCACAGTGACTGTTGCTGGGGTTTGGGTAGCTGCAGTGTTTTTCACGGGGGTTGGAGTAGCTACAATGCCTGTCGCGGGGGTTTGAGTAGCCACAGTGCTTGTCGTGGGGGTTGAAGCAGCTGCAGTACCTGTTGCAGGGGTTTGAGTAGCCACCGTGTCGGTTGCCGGGGTTGATCTCTGGATGGTACGCCTAAATAATTGTTTAACCTTAAACAAGACCACATTCAGGAGACACAGCAATATGAATATGCTTGTTTGAACATCCCAAGGATATTCAAAATTCTCAGGCACTGTTGTGGAAGGCTTCATGAAGAGGATAGAAGAAAAAGGCATTTCTGGAGATATGAAAGGTAAGATGAACAAGTGGGAGAAAGTGTCCCACTCTGTCTCCCCCATAAATTCTTTCTTCGAGGCGAAAAGGGTGTAATTACTAATAGTTTCTAAAAGGTGGTTCCCGAGGTACAGAGACGATGGCAATGCTGAGTACAAACACCAGATTAGACTCATGACCAATGATTTTATCATATCATAAAACAGTGTTACGCAGTGCAGCAAAATGATAACCTTGACCCAGTTCCGAGCAGTGATAAACAGCCCAACAGGGAGTATATACTCCAAGAAAGGTATTACATAGCCCAACACTGAGAGCCAGCCCCACAACTTTGAGAGCCAATAAATCAACATTGTGACCAGCGACTATTAAAACAATATAAGGAATACTTATAATAAATTTTGCCTTAATACACTTTGGTCAGATCTGTCGTTATCTCAACCCTTTGAGCCCCACGTTGGGCACCAAAAAGGACTGTAGTGGTTTAACCCGGCAGGCAGCCAAATGCCACACAGCCGCTCGCTCCCCCCCCACAGCGGGACGGGGAGAGACTCGGGGGAAAAAAAAAAAATCGCAGATTGAGATAAAGACAGTTTAATAGAACAGAAAAGGAAGGAATAATAATAATAACAATGATAATAATATAATAACGATACAATATACAAAATGAGTGATGCACAAGGCAATTGCTCACCACCCGCCGAGGAAATGGCCAGAAACGATAGCCCCTTCCAGGATCCCCCCCCATTCATATACTGGGCATGACGTCACAAGGTATGGAATACCCCGCTGGCCAGCTGGGCTGCCTGTCCCGCCTGTGCTCCCTCCCAGCCTCCTGTGCGCCTGGCAGAGCATGGGAAGCTGAAAAGATCTTAAGTAGCAGATTACCTGGCAACAACTCAAAACATCAGTGTGGTATCAACATTCTTCTCATCCTAAATCCAAAAAATAGCACTAGGAAGAAATTTAACTCTATCCCAGCCGAAAACAGGACAAAAGGTGACCTGGGTGGAAGGGGAAAATCGCTGAACAGAAGAAAATGTCTGCTGAAACACTGACAGAAGATGCCTGCCAGCCTGGGCACTGCCATCCTGGGCACTCGGCCCGGGAGCCAGAAGCATCCTTGAGAAGCACAGCTGGCACCTCTGAAGTGCAGCTGGGTACCCAGAAACTGGAGACATCCTGTGATATCACCGATAAGCACAAAACCAAGGAACTGTAACAGCAAGATAGAGCCTGAAAACATGAAAAATAGTGTGGAAAAATGGGGGAAATGTCCTGAGAAAGTAAGAATTGGTGACTGCTGCTGACTGTTCCAACTGCAAGGACAGCAAAACAGTCCAGAAAAACAAAAATTGGTCAGACAGAACAGAAAACATCATCATTTATTGGCTGTTGCAGGTGAAAAATAGAAATTAACAGCATATATAGGCTGTTTGAACTGGTGGTGTCCTATGCCCTCTTACGTCTCTATGATACAAAAATGACTCAATTCTTGCCCAAATGCCGCTTCTCTGAGAACTCCCCATGCTGCATGGACTTTTCCTTTCCTAAACAGGTCTCCACGAACTTTCGACGAAATCTTGGACCTTTGCCGGGGATGCCTGCCTGACTCCAAACTCGGTGTCACGGATCATCTTTGAAGTGAGACTCTGTTATTTCAGCGGTCCCACACTGGGGTGGGGTTGGCTTGTCCTGCCCCTTCTGGGCTGGCTGGGTCCTCTCCTGGGATCTACCACCCTCCCAATCCCAGCTCAGCCCAAAGTCAAGGACAACCCTGTCCTGTCCCCAGCCCAGCCCTGGGGCAGCGATACCCCCCTTCCCCGGGATATTGCCCTACCATGGACCCTCTGCCCCCCAGACAAAATCAGCTCCAGGCCAGTGGCAGCCATTGTGTGTCAACGCGATGTCACCATTGCATCACAAACACGGTCCCTATTTTAGTGGGTTTCGAGGAGGCTCGGGTGTCACTTCGACTGTGCGTAAGCCAGTGAGAAGATGGGCAAGAGAGTGAAAAACACATCAGAGATGGGAGGAGAAGCAAACAAGCTGGTAGGAGCGGGGTGCTTCGGTGTCACCCCAACCTCTCCTCCCCTCAGGGGATCTCGCCGGGTTCCTCAGCCTCCCCGGCTGACCCCTTTGCACATCCCCTTGTCACGCAGAACCTCTGGAGGAGATGCTTGTGCTCAGTGTGCAAGATGGAGGAGTGGAAGCTGACGCTGCTGCTCTACATCTCAAGCCTGAGCGTGTGGGGCCTCGGCACGCTTCTGTTGCCCTGCACCCTCAGCTTGGTGGCCGTAATGGGTCTGAGCATCTTCCTCACCCGGTGGCCCAACATCGAGGCCAAGGTAGGTGTCCGTCTGTCCTGGTATCACCCCAAACACTCCCTGGGCAGGGGTTAGCCCGGGGCAGAGCCCATCCCTGGGGTGCTCGGGAGGGGCCCCGTTTTGGGAGGGAGAGGTGAAGAGGGGCCATTGCCCACCCAGCCAGGCCCCTGCTCTGGAGCCACCGAGCCACCTCCGCTGGGGCACCAGGCCAGGGACGCTCCTGTCCCTGTAACTCCAGTTCCCCTTCCCGGGGTCCTTGTTTCCTGGGCAGGGGCCCTCCTGGCTGAGGGGAGACACCCCGCACTAACCCGGGGCTTGCTTTCTGGGGGCAGGGGACCTCTGCAAGGAAGAGCTGCTGGAGCAGGAGGAGGAGGGACCCGATCGGTGAGCAGCCCCCTCCCAGAGCTGCGCCGGGCTCCACAGCGGCTCCCGGCCCAGAGACGCCATTGCACCCGGAGCCCCCGCGTCGGCTGCCCTTGCTCACTCTGCCTCTGCCTCCTCCCCAGGAGCCTCCGACCCCTGCGAAGGCGTGGAGGAGTCTACAGAGAGCCTGAAGGCAGGGTGAGGAGAGCCCTTCCTTGCAGGGAGGGACCCCCCTCCAGGAGCCCCTGGCTGGGGAACCCCACTCGTGGGTCCCTCTGCCCCGTGCAGCTGCCCCGTCGCCCTGGGGAGGCTGCGGGTGGGCGAGAGCCCACGCAGGATCCGGCACAGAGCCGGGGTCAGCCCTGATCCCCTGAGGAAGCCGAGGACGGGGTGGGCTTGGGGGGCGAGGGAAGGRGGGGATGGCTTGGGGAGGGCCACAGCAGCCCCCACAGTGCAGCCGGTATTTCCCCCCACAGCTGGGAGAAGCCCCGTGGAGGAGAATGGTGGGAAAGCAACAGCGGCGGGGAAGCAAGGAATCTCCTCGAGGAGACAGGAGACACGGGTCAAGGTGGAAGTCTCAGTGCTGCCACCAGCTCAGAGCTCCTTGGGAACCAGCCCTCCACCACTGACATGGAGGAGCTCGCCAGATCCCTGATGGAGTCCMTGGACATAACCCGAATCTGCCTCGACCTGCTGGGAAAGCTGAGGGACCCTCAGGATAGCGGCACTCCGACCCTGCGCGAAGGCATGAGGACAGAATGCCTCGTCTGCCTGCGGTGCCGGCGGTGCTTCACAGCCAGCTGCCCGCACTACGGCGAGCCCGTGGCAGAAGAGGACCTGCCCACGCTGGCTGCCTGCCTTCACACCGCAGACATCCTGGTGCACGAGGAGGACGTGCAGCTGGAAMTGGGGCTGGGCTTTGAGCTGGCCGTCGGTGGGAAGCCGGTCTACGCGTGGGAGATAACCCAGCTGCTCCCCGAAATAATCCCTGAGAGGTGCTGTGAGAAGTGCAACGCGCCTCTGCCCAGGGGCCCTGGGGACAGCGAGAGCTCGCAGCCACGGCTCACTGTCCTCGAGGCGGAGGAAACACCGAAGGGGGAGACGAAACTGGCTGGCAAGGATGCAAAGGTTCCTCCTGCGAGGCAGCCGTGGAGCCAGTGCAGCGACACCAGCAGCGAAGACCTGCAGCCAGCTGGGCAGGAGGAGTCTCTCCCCAGCGTGGTCCCCACGTGGCCCCTGTCCCCATGGGCACGGCCCCTCTCCCCTGGGGCCCCGCACCGGCTGCGGAGAGCCGGGATGGAGCCTCTGTCCTGGGTGGGCTTCAAGGGCCTGGGGCGGGGGGTCAGCCTGCAGCGCATCCGGCAGTCCTGGCCCAAACTGAAGAGCGGCGTGCGGAGGAGCTTCGAGGCCGGGCGGGCCTGGCTGCAGAGAATATGGAGCCCGGAACCCAACGGCAGTGAGGAAGAGAACTCGATGCTGCCATTCGATCTCCAGTACAAGATCGATGAGCTCTTCCACGCCATGGGGATGGAGGCGTAAGGAGCACCGGTAAGAAAAGGTGGGACTGGGGCTTCCCTGCTCAGAAGCAGCCCCTCAGTCCCGCTGGTGGCTGCCCCAAGACCTGCAGAAGTGTGGGGCGAGGTCCTGCCAGACCCTGTCACGTGGAGACGCGTCTGTTTTGGGGCTGGTGGACCTCAGCGAGGAAGTCCATGAGCTGATGGATGTCAGGCCCCCTGACAAGGACAGCCCGGGGCACGTCCAACAGCTGTCCATCCTTCATGTGCCACCGGCTGCAGCGGCTGCAGGACCTTGCTGTCCGCCTGCCCCCGTCTGCCCAGGGGGGAAGGCAGAGCCCAGACCGGTTTGCTCCCTGTGCAGGCATGGGACCAAGGACAAGAGGAGCCCTCAAGCRCCTGGTGCTCTGCTGGGAAGGACCAAAGATCCACCTGTCATCTCTGGAGGCCTCCAGCAGCAGAGAACCCCAAAGAGCAGCCCTGATCGCTCTCCCCAGGAACGCGAGACCTTGGCGGAGAACTTGGCCTGTGTCAGAATAAAGCAGTATCATGCTTAAAAAATCCCCGAGAGCGCTTCATTTGTTGAATGAACATGGAGGCCAGTGACCTCCAGGGCTACGAGGGGGTCAGGGACAGTGCTGGCAGGGGGGACAGGCGTTGGGGCCAGCCCTGGTGGGGCCGGCGTGTCCCCAGCTGCTCCACCCCAGGTCCCTGCTCCATCCTTGTTTCTGAATGTCCCCCAACGAGCCTTTCGGATGCAGCCCCAGCTCTCGCTCCCCTTCCCCTGGGGCCGGGGGCTGAGCTCCCCGGGAGGGCA
>JASVER010000108.1:76155-154217 GCA_030449065.1 Oceanodroma leucorhoa
TTCTGTAGGACGAGGTAGCGTGGTCTGGGAGCGTTGGGATGACGGTGAGAGGTGTGACGGCCTCTCGTTGATTTTTGGTTTGGATGGGGCTGTTAAACAGGAGCGGGACTGACACCGAATTGTTGTCTCCCCGCRAGGTGTGGTCCCTTTGGCCCCGTGGAGGTGTTCCAGCAGATGTAGCCTCASGGTTTCTGTCTGCACTGAGCCGGCTGCCCCTCAACCTGCCCGGCTGCCCCTCTGTCTGGGGCCGGGGGTGTCGGTTGTTTGGAGGACGGTYATGGCCGTTAGGAGAGGCACCCCCATTCCCCTCCCYTCGCTGCCCTCCACCGGCAAGGAGGCCCTCCTGGGCTCTCCTGGGGATCGGCACTCGGGGCCTGTGGGGATCCTGGCGATGGSGCAGATGTGCCCGGCTGAGCTGGTGCTTCCCGTGCACACACGGGGCTGCTGGGAGGGAAAGCACGCGCAGAGGCAGGATCCGGCACAGGGCCAGAGAGAGGCGCAGGACCCCGAGGCGCGGAAGAGGCCRAGGGAGGTGTGTGTCCCGCGGGGCTTGCGGAGGGCGAGGGTAGATGCCCGGGATGCCCAGGGGATGCCGCTGCTCRCACCCCCCGAAGCCCCTTYGCTCAGAGCTGCCCTTTGGACCCCAGGGCCCCCCTCTGCCCCCATCCTGGGCGTCTGCGGGGCCTCCCCGCCCCGGGGGTTCCTGCTCGGGGACAAATGGAGCCCTGGGGTCCCTCGTCGACTACTCTCTCTTCTAGGATGGGCAGCCCCCCCGCGCAGCTGGCAGATGATGGAGAGCAGTGACTGGGGCTTCCCTGCGCAGCAGCAGCCGCCCCTCTCGCTCCCCAGGACCCGCCGTCCTGCCCAGAGGGGGAGGCAGGGCCATGCCTGTCTGGGTCCCCGCAGCTGAGGGAGCAGGCTGCCGCCCAGGGCATGGGAACGGGGGAGGCAGCGGGAAAAGAGGCTGGGAAGCAGCGGGGGAGACGGAGGGAAAGAGAAAAGGGCTCGTCTGGAAAAGCAGCCAGTGACGAGTAGTCTCCCCACTAAAGCGAGACATTGGCAGAGAATCTGGAAGTGAAAGATGATTTTTATTGACTGATTAAACCAGTAGTATCCTAAATACATCTCTGAGATCTCCTCAATTATTCAGCGAGGGCCTTGCACACTTGGAGCTGAGAAAGGTGGCTTTTCAACAGCTGAATATTGCAGTGAGCTGCGAAAAGAGCCCTTCCCCAATACGCACGGCAAGGAAGACTCCAGCCGCAATACCTACCGATCCAAACAACACAAACCGAGAGTCGAGAAGGGCACAGGGAGCTCGCACGGTGCTCTCAGTGGAGCAGGGACAGTGCTGGCAGGGGGGACAGGCGTTGGGGCCAGCCCTGGTGGGGCCGGCGTGTCCCCAGCTGCTCCACCCCAGGTCCCTGCTCCATCCTTGTTTCTGAATGTCCCCCAACGAGCCTTTCGGATGCAGCCCCAGCTCTCGCTCCCCTTCCCCTGGGGCCGGGGGCTGAGCTCCCCGGGAGGGCACCCGCCATGGCCCCGGTGGGCAAAGGGCTCCRAGACCCCCAGCCCGGGTGCCCCGCAGSAGCCAGCTGGGCACCYCGACCAGCCCCGGTGAGGGACGCACGGCCTCGGGGCCGGCGCCATCCTCCGGCCCCATTTCTCTGGGACTAAAGCCGCGAGTGGCACCCACAGGGGAGGAATGCAGAAGAGGAGGCCGAGCAGGGAGGAGATGTCCCCCGAAGCTGCTGAAGGGCTGTGGGGAGGAGAAGAGCTTGGGGCCGTGGAAGGTGCTGGGGCAGGGGACATGGGGGAGGCTCCCATGCTTCATGCTCCCAGCAGCTTCTTGACCATGTAGCCCGGCATGCTGTAGAGGAAGAGGGCGATCATGACGAGGAGCAACAGGGCCAGTACGATTTTGATGATGAGCCACTTGTAGCGCGTGCAGATGAGGTATTTGATGGACTTCAGTGGGTTCAGGAACCAGATGAAGGACGTGTCCGGGCGGCTGCAGGGGAAGCAAATACCCATCATCAATGCCATCGCCATGAAGAAGGGATACACGGCCGGCAGTGCAACAATGGACATGGTGGGCAAAGGGAGGTGCAGGATCCCCTTCCCTGGGGAAGCCTGCCCAGAGTGAAAGAGCCCAACCAGGAGGATCAGGAGGGTGGACAAGGGGAGTCAGCATGACATGTGCCACATGGAGTAATGCAGGTTCGTGAGGGAGCGTGAGGATTCCAGTCGAAGCTGGAATCTGATGGTGAGGACCAGAGGGGAGGAGGAGGAGGTGGGAGGCCAAGGAAAGGGGATGGAGCCAAGAAGAGGGGCAGAGGAGGAACAGAGTAAGGAAAAGCAGCGGGGCAGTGAATAGCAGGCAATGGGGGGGAACCAGTAGAGATGGCTCTGCCCATGACCCTCATTCCTACCTCTCCCCATGTGACCCCTCCTTGCCTCCCCATGCCTGGCTCCCTCCCCGGGGACCACCCCACAGCATCTCCCAAAAGCCCAGGTGCCTGCTGGGGAGCAGAGTTTCCTACTTACTTGGGTTTCTCCAGTGGATCAGGCTCGTTGCGAGCCAGCCCGGCGGGGGATTTCTCTGCCTCCTCTGCCGTCAGAAGGTGCAATTCAGCCTCAACTTTCCCCTGCAGGGAGCAGAGACTTGACCTGAGACCTAGGCAATGCTCCCCACCTCATCCCCCCAAGACATGGTGACAGAGGGGACCTGAGGGAACAGAGGCAAGTGCGGGGGGGTGGAGGGTGTCTGCAAAGAGTGCAGTCCCCAGGATGCAAAATCCCGCCCTTGTCCCCATCCTTACGGTGATCTCCAGCTCATCATTCTCATCTCTGGCCACGAACGGCCACCAGCCCTTCACCCGCTTCTGCTTGAAGATGGAGACCATGGGCAGCTCTGCCTCGTTCGTCACCATCTCCAGGCTGCACTGTTTCGATGTCTTGGCTCCGCGGGGGAAGCGGTTCAGGTCCAGCTCGATGGCCCCTGGCAGAATAAAGGGGAGCACAGATGTTAGCAGGGCCTGTAGGGACAGGACAAGGGGGAACGGTTTTAAACTAAAAGAGGGGAGACTTAGACTAGACAGAAGGAAGAAATTGTTTACGCTGAGGGTGGTGAAACCCTGGCACAGGTTGCCCAGAGAGGTGGGAGATGCCCCATCCCTGGGAACATTCAAGGTCAGGTTGGACGGGGCTCTGAGCAACCTGAGCTAGTTGAAGATGTCCCTGCTCACTGCAGGGGGGTTGGACTAGATGGTCTTTAACGGTCCCTTCCCACCCAAAGTATTCGGTGATTCTATGTTGGCACCCCCAAAATGCCGAGTCCTTGGCTGGAGGTGGGCTGGGCCAGCATCTCCTGCCCTAGAGAGCAACTTTGAACTAGCTCTGGGAGCTAAAAAGCTGACATCTTTGCTACAGGAGCAGCCTTTGAACAGCAGCAGCAGAGACAAGGGCTCTCATCCTACCTGCTCTTACGAGCAGCATCTAAAGGGGTTTGTAGGATGTTGTGAACTTGAGGAGCAGAGCTGTCCTTCCAGGTTCCACTCCTATATAGGCTTTGTCTCACCCCACACTGCTCCCTACTTGTCCAGCCATGGTCTCCCTGCTGCCCGCCCCATTGCTCCAGCTCAGCGGACCCCCTGCTTACCGAGGAAATCGTCGGCTGAGAAGTGGTCAGCATCCCAGACCTGCAGGGTGAGGCGAGCTGGGATCTTGTACTCGGTCTCATCCCAGGAGAACATGGACTCCTTTTTGGAGATGACGATCTTCTCCTCCGCCATCAGGTAGTCAAAGGGGAAGATGTAGCGCCAGTTGAAGTTGCCTTCACCAGTGAGTGAGTGGTAATGGACGTCCGTGTCTTGCTTGTCCTCCTGCTGACCTTTCAGCCACCTGCAGGGTCCAGAGGGATGAGAGGGGTGGCACACGTTACAGCAGGGAGGAGAGGGCACGGGACCATCCTGTGCGTGCAGCCAGGACATCTCCAGACCAGCAAGGCATGGACAGACTGGGAGGACCTAAAAGGCGTGAGCAATGGGCTGGGGCTGCTCGAATCACCACAGCAGCATCTCCAAAGGGCAGAATGGGCATGGGGGCAGGAGGGCCCTAGAGGGAAGAAGGTGGTTGGAGAGCAAGAAATGCAAGGGGGGTGTCAGGGGTCTTTCTCTGGGCAGGGAGATGTTAAAGAGGTGGACAAGAGCAAGGAGCATTGCTGGGGAGGCTGGAGCAGAGCATGCTGGAAGGATGTCCCCATCCCGCACTGGTGGAGCGGACAGGCCCAGGGGAGGCTGTAGGGACCTTCTCACTCCACGTCAGCTGTCCGTGTGGAGGCAGCTCGGACTGTGCTGATCACCGCAGGCTCCCTGTGTCAGGGCACATCTATCTGAGCCCATCAGAGGTATTGAGGGTCTGCTGCAGGCTCTGCTTGAGGGTGGGGTTGTCTCTGCTGACCCAATCTCCAGCAAAGTGACCTGAAGTGCCCAGCTCAGATAGGCACCGTGGGCACCGTGTCACTGGGGACAGCGGGGTCCCAGTCATGCCACCCTGGGAGGTGGGGTGGCCGTGCCGACCTTGCCATCGCGTGTGCTTGTGCCCCTAATTTTCTGTTAGTGAGCAGGATTCCCAGAGCAAAAGGGACATGAAGGATGGTCCATACCAGCAAGTCTGGACCCTGGAGCAACACAGCTTTGTTTTAAAGGCTGTGAGTGCCCCTCAGCCCCTTTCTCTGACAAGCCAAGGCACCTCCGTTCCCCAGGGTGCTCTCAGGTTTTTGTGTGTCCCGTTTGTCTTGAGGGGCTGCAGCCAGCAGGGACACGACTCCATGCACGGGCACCCAATGCAGGGTTGTCCTCTCGGGCTCTGAGCGTGCCGATGCCCTGCTCTGCCCCGCAAAACACAAAGGTCAAGTAGATCCCCCACCACACAGATGGGGAAGGCCTGGAGCAGCTCAGATTGAGAGCCATCGCGGAAAAACCACTGGGCTGGTAGGACCTGAGATGCCAAAAAAAAGCCAGTTTTCCGAGAGCAGCACGAGGCGCAAGCAGAGGAGACCTGGCCTGAGCTGGCGAGGCTGCAGAGGAAGCAGCGAGCCGTTTAGGAGACGGGTGGGAAACCATCGCACAGTCAGCCACCCACCCGAAATGCCGTTGCATCGATTTGAGGTCCTGTAAAGAATTGGGCTATGAGCAGGTGTGGGCCCCCCTCATCTCTGTACGGGCGAGTTTTGGAAGGGGCTTTCCCCTACTGCTGGGTGAGAGTGAAGCGGAGATGGGAACTAACCACAATTTGGCTCCAGATGATGGAATTGGAGGTTGCAGGGCTGAAATGCCAAGTGGGGGCATCAAGACAAGCTCAAAAAAGGGGAAGAGGGGCAGAAAGGACCAAGCAGCGAGGCCTCGGCCATTACCCCCTGACATAGGTGTCAGACATCTTCTCTCCTGCCAGGAAAGCATCATCTTCCAAAACCACCTCATTGGTGTTCCAGATAATAACCCGCAGCTCAAAGCTGGGCAGCCAGGCCAGGCACACGCAGCGGGTCGTGCAGCCAAGAGCGAGATGGAGAGGCAAGAAACAGCACAGAAGACACTGGCAGCGCTGACGCCATCTGACCCTGCATCACAGTCCATGTCATACCCCCCCCATCCCCACTCCAAAACCACCCCGGGGACCCCCGCGAGCACTAGGACCCCCCCAGGGAGAAGCAGAGGATGCGGTGCTGGTGTGCCACGCTTGTACCTACCCCCTGACAAAAATGTCACTGGATTTCTCGCCAGTGAAGTAGTCATCGTCCTCCAGGATGACCTCGTCTGTGTTCCACACTATCACTCTAAGCTCATATCTGGCAGGAGGAAGGGAGACAAGGAGGTGAGGCACGGGGGCAGGAGGGAATGGGGTGATGCTGCCAGAAACCAGGGCCAGGCACCGAGGCCGCAGGGAACCGCTCACAGGGATCTTATCGGGGATCGCGAGGGCAAGAACAGGAGGGGGATCCCAGCCCAGGCAGGAGGAGCAGAGCAGCAAGGGGAGCTTTACCTCCCTCCGCTCTGAACCTCTGCAAGGCCCAAGCCAAAGGCTCAAGGGGACAGCCCAGACTTGGTTTTCGATAGATTTGTGGCTAAAATGGAGTCTGCAAAACAGTCTGAGTCCAGCTCTCTACCTGGTTTCCCCACCTTACTCAGCAGGGCTGTCACCCCCTACAAATTGGGGGGATTTGTTGCTGCCTCCAGAAGCAAACCTGCTCCCATGTCCAGGGCAGCCCCCTGGGCATCACAGTCCTTCTTAGGACTCCAGCAGGTTCAGAGACTCCGAGATATTCCCAGCACTGCCTTTTGTGTGCAGTGTTTTCCAGTCACATTCGGCTTGGTTGGGTATTTTGGTGATGGAGAAAGCAGCTCCAGTGGGAGCAGGTGGAGGAAGAGCAGAAGCCGGATTCCTCGCAGGGCGCAGCTGCGACGTGGAGAGGCTGGAGGAAGGCTGGGGACGGTGGCAGAGAAATGCAGCCATGTGGCCACAAGCCCAACACATCGCTAGAAGTACCAAGGAGTCCCACAAGTGAGGCGAAGGGGATTTACAGCTTCCTTAACCCACCTCCTCTGATATCTCCCCCTGGCAATGCCCTGGCTGAGCCCAGCTGTGGGACTCCTGCCATCTCCTTCAGCCCCAGGCTCCTCCTGTCTGCACCCATGGGTGGGAGCTTGTCCCATGCTGTGCCTCTCCAGCACCTACAGCTAGCATCAGGTGGTGCCAGGTGCTCCCCACAAAGACAGAGGAGATGGATTAAACCCCTAGCATGATAACCAGGCATGGCCTGTTTCAACCCTCTCTTCAGCCCATCAACAGGAACATCTCAGCTCCAGCTCATGGGTGTCCTGGGCTGCACTGTAGACAACCTTCTGCTTTTCAGTCTGGGCTAGTGGCTGAATCTTGCCCTTGGCCTCAGCTTTCCTGCAGCTGCCTGCCCTGCTGTTCAGACCCCATCTGCAGCCCACTGGGATCAAGGGACATTCTCTCCATCCAGGGCATCGTCTGCTGGGTACGGGACTGCAAGAGACTCCCACCAGGATGCCCAGTGCTGCCTCCGTATCCCGGCCCCGGGGGGTAGGAAAAGGGGCCCAAGGACAGAGTCTAGCAGGGTAAGGCAGGGCTAGGAGGGATGCCGAGGGAAGAAATGTCTTTCTTCTCTCTACAAGAGTTGGGAGAGGGCAGGGTGGGGAGGGAAGAACTCTTTATTACACTGCCTGCTGCCTACTCTGTCCTTGGATTGACCAACTCTGTCCCAGTAACCTTCCGTGCTCCGGGCTCCAGCCACCGCCTCCTGCAAAGGGCCCATCCAAACTGCCCAGGGATGCCTCGCCCTGGGCTAACCCTGCCCCTACCTGGGAGGGGGTCAGGGCTGGGTGCGCTGGTCTGCCCCGGACCTGTGCCGGGGACTGGCTAACAATTTAATTAACTAGTCTACACAGACGAGAGAGATGGGGAGCTGCAGGGGATGGAACAGGCAGGATACCACCCTTCAGAAGCAGCTCTGGAAGGGGAAGACATCACTTGATGCCTCCAGCCTTGGGCTCTCTGGATCCCAAGCCAGCATGGTTGAGGTACCCAGGCAGAGGGCCAGGCTGGGCCACGGAGCAGCAGCAGGAGAGGGGAGAAGCAGAGCTCCATCCCCAGCCTTGAGCTTCCCCTGCGGTTGGTTGGCTGGGAGGTTCCTTACTTCTTCGGTTTCCTGGGAGAAATATCAGTGGCAGGGCCAGGCGCTGGCATGTCCATGGGGAACATGTCCACCCACATCTCCAGGCGACCCTGCAAGGTTGAAGAGGTGCAGTCAGCTCCCCTTGTCCCTCCTTGCCCCCCTACCCCAGCAGTGTCCCCCCCCTCCCCCAGCTCCTCTTGCCCTTCAACATCAATCTGGCCGTGCCAGATGTGGGGCAGGGCCTGCAGCACTGAACCCTGCTAGATATGGGGCAAGATATGGGCAAGATATGGCCAGATATGGGCAAGACAGGGCTCCCCCATGCCATGAGTCCTTTTTCACCCTCTGCAGAAGAGCATCTCCTGGCGTGGCGTGGTGCCGAGGTGCACAGGCGTGGGGAGTCAGGGGACCAAGGGACTCGGGGGTATGAAAGGGATGCAGGCTGGGGCAGAAGAGGCACTGAAGATTTAGTCTGCTGCGGCCAACAGGTGACTGTTAAGGGCTGTTGATGCCCAAGTGCCGCTCTTTGCAGGATGCCTCCCCCCACCTCCGCTGCCCACGACAAGGTGGGTTACGGCTGGTCTGCCCAGCTGACATCTCTGCTCCCTGCTTGGAGGGTCTGCGGCATGGGCTGCCTCCAATTCTGCTCTGGGACTTTGAGGACCTGCTCGATGCCCGGCTTGTCAGGGTTCAGCAGCGGACGCGTCTCCACGTGCTCGGGGACCAGCTTGCAGCCTGCCCGTGGGATGTCCTCCCAGTGGCGCAGCACAGTCAGGGCAAGGTGTTCATCTGTCTGCTTCTTCTGACCTGTGTGGGCAAAGGGGGGGCTGAGTATGGAGAACTGGGCAGAGACACACCAGGGACAGCAAACAACCCTGTTCCTCTACTCCTACCCCAAGAGCACAGAACTGCCTACTATCTACTCCTCTCCATTTCCTCGCGTACAATTTGTCCTTCAGCCAACACTTCCTAACTCCTCTCTTTCTCTTCTCTCTAACCCTAGTCATTTACAGATCTTCTGCCAGTCTGTCTTTTCCCAGGCTGAACAAGCTCTATATCCATTGACCATGTTCTCCTCCTCTTCTGCACCCCTCCTGGCCTGCCGTCATCTTTCTTGGGTGCAGGTGAGTGCGTTGGGACACGACCACTGTTTGGGGATGCAGTTACATGGAGAATGGCTCCCTAAGCCCTGGAAAGGCCAGGGTGGGCTACCTTCATTGCTCTTCGGCATACACTGCCAGGAGGAAGTTTTCCAAGGCAGCGTTGGTGATGCTATGCCACTGATGCCCAGGAGTGATTCTGAGAGCAACCCACTGGCCTGGGTGGTCTATCAGACTCTAACTGGTCACATACTGGAAGGCCCATGTAAGGTGGTGGATGGAGAATGATTGCAGTGTTGCTTTGAGGTGATGGGACCACTACATCTGTCTCCAGTCCTGGATGATGAGGGGACACCCCAGACCCCTGCTCCCCTCCACAACCTTCATCCCATGGGGCAGGTACCATTTTCATCCTCAATCTCCGTGGGGCCGGTGAAGACCCTGTTGGCAACTTTCACTCTTCCTCCTGGCCCAAAGTGCGGCCCATCCACCTTGCCCTCTTTGCACAGCTTGGACAGGATTTGGGAGGGCTTCATGGGGTCACGCCAGGTGTTATAACCATGTCTGTGAACAGGAGGGCACGGTCAGTGAAGTAGCAGCAAGATTTGGAGGAAAAAGCGATTTTGTTCCCCTCTGCCAGCAAAACAAATGCTACTACCATGAAGGACTCAGGATTCACGGGGAAAGGATTTGAGGCAGCAAACGTGAAACTTCAGAGCAGACTAGGTCCCTCTGTGCCCCCTCTCTACACTTTGCTAACACCCTTCCACCCCAGCCCCTTTACTCCATCCTGACTCAGACCTGAAATCCCCAGCACACCCCATTTGACTCCTGATGCTCAGCGTCGCTCCTTTGGCCCTGCTGCTATTTCAGCTCTGGCCTCACCACTCTACCCAATCCCACCAGTGCCCTTCAGTCCCTTCTGCCTGCCCTGAGCTCCTTACGACCCGCTCCACTGCTGCCCTGCTGTGCTGGTCACAAAACCTCTCTTAAGAGTGAGGGTACAGCACGAACTCCTCCATTAGCAGGCAGTAAAGGAGGGAGATCCCTGCAGGAGATCTAGGCTTGGTGTGGAAGATGAGACAGGCATGGGTCCAGGCAGAAGGTTGGGCAGGGAAAGCTTTGCTCGTACATGGAGTAAGTCTGTGACACCCCACAAGTAGCTCGGTGCTTGCTGTAGTAGCGGTTCTCCAGATCAATCTTGGTCTCTCCAATGAGGTCATCAGTCCCCACCAAGTCCCAGTCGTACACCGCCACTGTCAGCATGGACTCCATGGGGAAGGTGGCCTCGATGTCAAAGGATCTAGGCCAGGGGAAAGAGAAAAGCTGTTGAAGGGTTTGGCTGCTACTCAAGACAGACACATGGGTGAGGTGGGTCTGCTCCCGCCTGTGGACAGTGTTTCATTTGCATCTACCACTGCAGGACATTTGAAGTAGGGGGTTTTAACTAAAACCTCTATAACTAAACATCTGCATGCGTTGTTTCAGATCCAGCAGCCCTAGACAGGAGGGTGATTGCTTGACCTGGATGTCTCAATAGCCCTGAAACTAAGTTTGTGTGTCACTGGAGATCCAGGCCATACTCTCACTGGAGTTCAGGCCTAATGATTCCTAAAATAGGTACTTAATCTTGATCAGACATGGACATCTCTTAAACACCCTTCACTATATTGACCATACCACTGGCAAAGAAGGACAGATGGCTGAAATGAGGATGCCTACACTGCTTGCAAGGAAAGTTCTGTGTGATGAGTCCCGTCTTTTGAGCCCAAGCAGCAGCTGTGGGATGGCTAGGGTGCAGGTCTGAGGGCTGGCAAGCTTGGCTCAGGCTTAGCTCACCCCTTCCAGGTGCAGACAGGTAACAGGACTGGGGCAACTCACTTCCCGAAGACAGGGTTCAACTGCTTGGAGATGTAGTTCTCCTTGTCTTTGATGTCCGTCTTCCCCAGCTTGATGGCAATATAGGGGTCGGCTTTGCCATTGATGTCAGCTGGGTGAAGGTCTGTGGCCTGTAGAGAACAGACAAGATACATCAGTGCCATCCACAGTAGTGAACAATTCAGGGATGGCCCCATTCTCCATCCCTGAGACCAGCTGGCCTTGCCTGGCCATAGGCGTGCGGCTAAGATCTTCAGGCCTCCTAAATAGAGTGGCTTCATTTAAACTGGGGATAAGTCCTGCCTTGTGTTAATCCCTGTCCCGGTTTGGGGAGGGGTTGGGGATGGCTGCGTCCCCTCAGAAAGACATAACCACAGCCTCCTTTAGCATCTCTTTTATCAGTGGAAAGAAACAGGCTCCTCTAAAGAAAGACCCAGAGCAACAACCTGACCAAGATGTCAAGAAGAGTGCCCCCTTCCCCTCTTGTACTCTCCACTCGCTACATTAGGGCCAAGGACTTCTGGCTTCTCCCCATAAAGGAGGTGATTATCCCCAAACTCTCCAGTCCCAACCTCCATCATGGCACACAACAGCAGATGTCCATGCTAGGGCACAGTCAGCCAGTCCTGGTTGGTGGTGGTGCTGATCAGGCTGGTGTCTACCACTGCAGCCTCAGTCTGTTGGTGATGGATGGCAGACTCGTTACCCCACTGGGCAATGGGATGCAGCACTAGATGGAGAATTAGGCTAGTAGGAAATGTAGCTGAAAGTAGGTTGCATTTGTAAAACACCGGAACAAGGTGATGACAAAGAGCAGCCCAGGTGCTTCTAGCAGGCCTGAGATCCCTCTCAGGTGCCGGGCTTCACTACCTCACTTGTATGCTTGGGGACACATGGATGACTAGTTTAGGGGTCAGGAAAGGACTTTTTCCAGAGGACACTCCATACGTGTGTTAGCTCAGTGCGTGTTCAAGGAGGTGCCATGCCCTTCAACCAGATCTACTAGACCCTGCCAGCTCCCATTCGGCTCTGCATGTGCTTCACTGAGGTGTCACAGCTATGTAAGGAACAGCACCTCACAGTCCAGGCTGATCCAAATTATTCAACTTGAGTTAAGCACTAGGACAGACTGGCTGGTCCAACCTACATACCAGAAGAAAGGTCTCTGGATCTGGCAGGAGCTTGGATCTGGCTTGCTCCCAGTGCTTGGAGCACACAGCTCCAATGGAGACACCATTCAAGTCCCCATCAATGAGTTGCTTCAGTCCTCATGCTCCATCCTTGGCCCCCACGCACTGAGTGCTAAAAGCCAACATCCCTACAGCTTTGGGACCAGCTCCTGCCATGGAAGGGAGCGCAGGATCACGCCTTGCCCCACCACACAGTTATACTCACCCGCACAACATAGACTCGGACCAGCACATTGATGGGGTCGTTGCTGGGGATCCCCTGGAACATGCCGAAGTTGGGGTCGTATCCTGCCTCCTTGGTGATATCATCAGGGAGCGGCACTTTGTAGACACACATGGAGCCCTAGGGCGAGGGAGCGCACAGCCCAATGAGAGCCCTGCTGCCCAGGGGCTCAGCGTAAGCAGACCCATCCCAAACCACCCTTCCTGAGGACCTAGTCCATATCCTTGTTTCTAGCCACGTGCTGGAGCAGACAGGCCAGATCTGGAAAATTCCTCCACTGTGCAAGCACCTCTTCAGGGGTTGCAACCCTGAGCAGAGAAATTGGACAAAGGGAAGGAGGCCTACAGAGGAATCAAACTAGCAAGGTGCTTACGGACAGGGATTTCCAAGAATAAAGCTGACAGCAGGACAAAAGCAATGGGAATAAAAGGGTTGACGAGGGATGGACTGGAAAATCTGGGAACTACCACATGAAACAGTGCTGATTTCTATGCTCCCTAAGCATCTGATCCTAGCTAAAGTGGGGAACTGCCTGCTCATCTCCTCTGCTAAGCAAACAAAGGGCAAAACTGGCATCAGCAGGCTTCAAAAAGGTTCTTGTCCAAGAATTTTATAGCTGACAGATGCACTCCTACATTGCCTGGGTCCTGGCAATGGTGCAACATGGCCGTGAGCCCAGGTGACTGGTGAAAAATGGTTCACAGAGATAACCCAGGGCAAGACTTATTTCCACAGCGGGCAAAAAAGAGGATCTGCTTTTCCCTTGGCTTTCTGTAAGAATCATCAAGGATCTGCTTTCTTGCAGATCACCACTTCTATGGATGTGCTCTTCGAAGCTATCTGATTTCTGGCGCTATCTTGGGAGTTTTTCTCTCCCTGCAAGGTGCCTGCAGCTGGGTCAACGCGAATTGGTTTCTATTGCATACGACTCCTTCCTGCTAAACCAGCTTCAGCAGAGAAACCTGTTGGCAAGGGGTCCCCAAGCTGCCCCTGCCCTGGCCCGACCCAGCAACCAAACTCACTTTGAACCTCCCCACTATCCGTTCCTCTTCTGTTGCATTGTCGTCATTGTCCCCAGTCTTCCCACGGAGCAGGTTGAAGGTGTGCAGCCAGTCCTCAAAGTTATCGAACTCTGTTTCCAGCTCTTTGTTGAAGACCTCAGATGACAGAAAGTTCAAGGAGGCGAATTAGGTAAAAAGAAAAAAAGGTGAGGAAAAGATACGGTAACTACCCGAGTCAACTCAGAGGGAACATGGACACCTCAGCTGCTAGTGCCCAATTCTCTAGGAAGCGAGAGGGTCTCCAGGGTCATTGGGTTGGACCTTGATGCCACAAGCACTTCCCCGAACTGATAACGTACAAGAGGGAAGCTCAGCTGAATGGGCAAGCTGGCTGCCCCCCCTCTGTGCAAGACCCAGGTTCAAACCCCTTCCGAACCCCAGAATCACAGACTACATTAATCCTGATAAACACCACGGGCCAGTACGTTGAACCAGAGCCCATCCCTGCCCTGAGTCCTGGCTGGGCCAGCCATGGCCAGGCTGGAAAACTCTTCCCTCCAGCCAGGGCACATCCGAGCTGCCCCAAGGATGATCCTATCCCAGGGCAACCCCTTTTCTGTAAAGCTTGTTACCTCTGACTCCTTCAAACTATGGAGAGAAGCTGGCAGTCCCATGGCACATCTCACCTAGGGTTAGATACCCCTCACATAGGCCAGCTGCCTCATGTTGATTCATCCTGCTCTGATCTCCAGGTGGCTGGGGCTGCCATCCTGCCAGACTTCCAACCTGCCACTGAGCAGGCAGGGTCTCCTCCTCCCCTGCTGACACACGCACCTTCAGTTCATCAATCTTCTGCTTGTTCTTCTTCTCGGGAAGCTCAGGAGCTGACTGTTGCTTCTTTTTCTTATCATCTTTGGGTGCCTTGGACTTCTCCTTGTTCTTCGTCTGACCCTTGGAGCCTTTCATGAAAGAGTCATCAAGTTTTATGTCTGAGTCCAAGGAGAAGTGGAAGGGAAGGGAGGAGATGGAAATGAGGGTGAGGAGGGGTGGAGGAGACAGGGAGGGGGAACTTGATCAAAGTCCTTCAGACAGGAGGAGCATGAAAGCTGACAGCTGCTACTGCCTGCAACTCCCATCCCAGCCCTCTCCTGTCTTTCCTTGACTCTGGCCACTGCTGCCCAGGTCACAGCATCTCCAGGAGCCCAGAAATCACTGTGCAGGGAGCTTCCAAAGCTGACCTGAGCAGAAGTCATTTCGAGGACTACAAAACGAACTGAGAGTGCTGGGCTCTGGCTAGCTTCAACAGCAGTGAGAAAACCTGATCCTGCCTACAGCATCTCCTTTTCTTCCTTCTACTGGAGGCTTTTCCTGCTGTGTGCAGCCTGGAGACTAAAACCCCAGCCTAGGTATCGCAGAGGGGACACTGCTTGATGCTCAGCACCAGAGCACAGGCTGCTGCCCTTAAAGAGGTGTTGGCCATGACCAGCTGCAATGACAGGTTGTTAGGTTCTCGTTCAGAGGAACCACCAGCCAGGGACATCAACTACACTGGGAACAGGCTGCCTGGAAAGGCACGTTTGAAGAACACTTCTCCCACCCCTCTACAATCCCCACCCCTCACTGCCTCTGTCAGCTTTCATGACTGCTGGGCAACGGAGATGGGGACAGACAGACGACAACAGACAAAGACTTAATGGGGAAGAGGAAAGGAGGAAGGAATGGGAGTGCCAAGGGGAAACGGACCCTTCGCAGAAGACAGAAAGAAAACAACGGGGGACACAAGACACCCCGCAGCAGCCCTGCCATGACAGCAAGCCCAGGAAGAAGCTGCTCAGAGTTGTCTCCAAGCTCAGCAAGACCCGGCCTCATCTTTCTCGTCGTATGAAGACTAGTCTTCCAAAAGAAACCAGGCTCTGTATTTTTCTCAGCTAATGGATTTTGCATTGCCCAGGCATGACAGCAACCCACTGTCATGGGGGTGAGGGACATATGGAGAGCATGAATGAAAGTCCTCAGGGAAACCCCTCCAAGCCCTGCTGGTGGGACTGGCAAGGAGCCTCCAGGCTGCAATTGGACAGTCACCCTTGACCAACATGTCCCAACTCACCAGTATTCTTGGCCCACATCACTTGTGGTACAAAATTCTTCTCACCCAACTTTAGACATCTGCAACACCCCGTCTGAGCTGCAGAGCCCCCAACTTCTTCAGAGAAAAACACATTTAGGGCACAATTCATCTGATCGTAACATAGTATTGAAAATAAGAGAACTTGCCCTAAAAGTGCATATTTTTCTTCACTGCCTGTGCTAGAACAGCAGACAAGGAGGCCTCTATGTGCAGGTAAAAGCACTCAGATTAGGTGAATCCCAGACCTTTTGCCTGGTTGAATCTTCCCTTGCAAAACTGGAGCAAAATTTTAAAAAATTTTTTAAGCCTCCTGCCAAATGAGGATGGAAAACTCCATGAGGGTGATCTAGAAGTATCTGTTACTTGACGTGCTCAACAGACTTCAAGCACACAGTCCTATAGCTAACACATCTGCACGGCCAAAGTGACAAAGGGACTTTTAATGACATACTAACTTGCCATTGCACAAAAACGCCCTCGGACAATAACACGGATCCTGGTCGCTAGCCTGCATTACTTGCACGTGGCCTTCCTCCCAACACGGACGGGTTGGAGGCTGCCACGATACCATGCTCTGATTTGAATTCACCTGGCATTAGCATGTTAGCCCAACACAGCCCACACCAGGCTTGCGTTCACAAAAATTGATCCTGCACGGGGATATACAACACGCTGCGAGCATCTGGTTTGGCAGAAGAGCAACGGCGTGCTGCAAAAGGGGTGTTCAAGCACCAAAAGGAGTCCTGGTCCTACCTTTCCCTGCCACGCTCCCTCTCTCGTTCGCAACCCGCTTACCCTCTGCAATCTCCATTTCTTCCTTCTCCTCCGCTTCTGCTGCGGCTGCTTCCTGCTGCCGGAGTTGCTGGGGGAGAAATGAAGCGGACAGGGAGTGGGTGCTTGTGCCGAGGTCTCTGTGCTCGCTGGAAATGCCTAACTCAGGGTCACAGCTCACTCTTCCCATTTGAGCCGTGAGCGAGGTTCTGGCAGCGCTGGAGAAATCAAAGTTACTCAGTGCAGCCTTGACCACTGATGCTGTTAAATACCCGTGTCTGAATACAAACCAGTCCACCCAGAGCGCACTCAAGGAAGGGAAATCCTGCTCAGCTCTGCCAGGTAACAAAACCAGCCTTGCCGACAGTCGGGCAAGGTTAGGCAGGAAAGCAGCACAGCCCCAAGCCTTTGCAAGTAGCTGGAAATAGGTGAGACCTCGCAGGCAGGAAACATTTTCATCTTCCCCCCTACATACACCCCTCCTCTGCTCTGCACCCACCTCCTTCATAGTCTCAATTGAAGCAAAATACTTGGACCACCAGTCCAGCATGCTCTCGTCCGGCTCCTCCTCTTCTGCTTCTTCTCCTCCTCCTCCTTTCTTCTTCTTTTTCTTTTTCTCCTTCTCTTCCTCAGACTGCAGGGACAAGGGAAGCAAAGACAGAGAAGAAGAGGGATCAGATGAAAGTGAAATGTCTCTTGAAGTGCAAAGGTGGTGGGTGAAGCACCTGAGAAGGCAGAACCCTCCTGTCCGGGTGGCCTCATTAGTGCTTTTCTCCATTTACAGCCGCAGACACTGAGGCACAGAGCAGCAAAGCAAGATTCCCAAGGCTCCAGAGAGACACAGCCTCGGAGTTCCGAGACATCCCCTCCTTTCCATCATCCCTTTCATCCATGCATTTCCCAGGCTACAGCACCTGAATCTTACAGGGTAGCAATCCTCCCTCTGCCCGGCAAAGTACCCTGGCTCCATTTAGCGGTTCAATAAAGCCTTTTGCAGCTGGTATCTGGTTGTGGTGGGAATAATCAGCACCTCTCCCACAGGGTGCTGCCTGCCCTGCTCCTCCTGGCACAGCTGGGCTGAGAAGTGCTGGCCCAGAAGAGCTTCCCAAGCTGCAAGGACCAGGCCACTGCCTTATCTATTGATGAGACAACGCTGCTCTGTCTCTGCCTTGGGACGAAGGGGTGCTGGTCCCCGCGTATCTTGGGGTTGGTGAGGATGCGTGGTCCGCTGAAAGCTGCACAGAAGGGTAGGAAGGGGTGTGGAGGGTTGGGAGCAGGGATGCAGAGCAGATCCATCACTTACCACATCCACCTTCACCACCGCATCGGAGTTCTGCCGCCCGGAGTGCAAGGGAACAGGGAGAGGGAGAACAGGTTAGCAGCGCAGCCTCAGCTGAGTACAAATACACGCCGGCACACGCGTGCGTTAGAAGTCACAGACACCTCCCCAAGGATGAAGGAACCAAACGCCTTGAATGAAGAGCTCTGGCTGGGAAAGCTCCGCACACAGGGGAGATGTCCGTGGTGACACACACACACCAAATCCGTCTCCGCGTGGGAGATGTCTCTCTTGCACTCCGCTAAGGGAGAACCACAGCCCCTGACAGCGAGGGATTGGGTCTGGAAAGACACTTTGGCCTTGGATAACACCTCTCTGCTCTCTTGGAGCTTCTCTTATCCAGGAAGGTCTGCAAGCTACTGCAGTAGATTTCAAGAAGCACGTTCCAGACATACCCATGCGCACATATCCTGTAGCTCCTGTTGCATGAAGCTGTGTGAGCAGACGTACGTGATTCAGCTTCTTGTGCCCACACGAGGAATTCTACATATAAATGCATATCTAAATGCAGCAGGGACCTTGTGGGGTGTGTGTATGTGTATGTATCTGTGCAAGTGTGCTTGTGAGGCTTTGTATGTGTCATAGCCTTTCTGTAAATGCGCACGTGAGGGGCCATGCACATTTGGAGCCCACAACATGCCTGCAGGCACAGGTATGTACATGTGCCGCTTGTCGGGGGGGTTGCGTGTGCATGTTGCTGCAAAGAGCCTCCTGCAAAACCAAATCTGTTTCTTTTTTGTGGAAGAAGCTCTGGAATGAGTACGAGGAGGAGTTGAAATTCCTGTTCTGGGCAAGAAAATGGGCACGGGCACATTCAGTGTGTGAACAAAGCCTGATGCCTCTGGGACACATTGCCTGTCCAATGCATACAGCGCCAAATTTTCAGGGCAAGCACAACAGGTCTGAAGAGCTTTGGCTGCCTCAGTCAAATGTCAATGTCTGATGGGTCACTTGCGTCTGCGTTGGTCACAGGCAGGGACAGGGTTGTGCACATGGGTGCTCATTCCCATCTGATTGTTTTTGAGGAAAATGTAAAGCTGTCTAATTTGCATAGCCCAGGACAGCCCTCTTCTGGGCAGCAAGCACCAGCTAATTTCAGAGAAGACAGAAAGAGGCTAATTTGTAGGACTGATGATGACCCAAGGCCCTTCATTCCAGGCATCAGCCCAACCCCATGTTCAGCAGGACAAAGTGGTCTGGGTGGAATCCCTCAAAGACTGGCAATTCAGTGAGGAAAGAGGTGCTAAAGTGGTGCTGACATACGGATACTCACAGCTTCCAGCTTCACCATCGTCTCCATCTTCTTGATAGGAACCTCAGGTTCCATATTGACAACGATCTCCCCTGTGGGGCGAGAGCGATGGGCCCCGTTGGCCATTGCCAGATAGCCATTGAGATGTTTAGCTGGACAGAGGACAGAGAAAGAGAAAGAACAAGAGAGAAGGATAGTGTAGAGGAGAAACTGAGAGCTTAGGTGAGATCCTACAGGATTCATGCAGGACTGATGTGTGACCACCTTGGTCAGAGAAGAAAAGAGGTGGAAATGAGCACAGACCCTTACAGCGTGATTAAAACCCCCTTCCATAGCAAAGGAAAGCAGATGATGAGAAAGGATTGGTTTTTTCACCTGCATCAGCCTCCAGAGGAGAAGACGCAGAGAAGATGGTTACCCTGAAAGTATCAGCTGGCATGGACACAACCACAGGTCCAGACCTCTGGCTGGAACCAGGGATGGCCCTTGGCAATCCCCCCCCAGATCTCCAGTCTCCACCCAGCCAAGAGTGCCTCCACTTCCACCAAGGACTGGGAGGAGATGAGCAATTCCTGTGGCTCACCAAGCCCTCAGCTGCTGTGCTGGGTGCAGGGAAAGAAGGTTTGTGATGGCTTTTGCTGTGGATGCTGATAGATGGGGTGGTGGTTGGGAATTGAGAGGGTGGCCTCAGTCTGTAGCTTTCCAGTCTTTACTCAAACAATAGCAGCAGCAGGCACTGAGCATGGCAAATTCACCCCCCAGTCTAGAGGAACATTTGGGGACTGTAGAGTCACGAAGCTGCAGAGATGCTAGAGGTGAACCAGCCTTTCTTGTCTTACAGGTATCAGGGGGAGCACATAGTTACCGCAGTGAGATCCACAGATCCAAAAATCAAAGGGGAATCATGGCCTCACCCCCTGCGCCTTCTCACCCCCTTGACCCCAAACCCTGAAGCACTGCTTGCTTAACCCACAAGCAGGCAATATCCCATAGTCCTTACAACCCCCTACCCATCTCCCTGTTCTCCATGGGCCATCCTCCTCCGATGACCTCTACTAGCCAGGTCCCCATGGCCCAAGCCTGGTACCTGTCATATTCCAGTGCTGGGCTTTCTTATCTGGTGGGCGGTAGATGAACTTTCGGAGGGAGCTGACGGCGTGGGACCCCACCAGGGTGTAACGCCCGAAAGCCCGGCAGTCCACCACCCGGATGTTGAGGGGTGGGTGGAGCAGCTCATTCTCCGGGAGGTCCTGGGAAGGAAAGGTGTGCTGGTTATCAAGGGCTTGGTGTGGGCTGTGGGATATCTACTTTGGTGGTTGGAAAGGCCAGTAGGGACTAAAACAGGGATCATATTGGAGGAAGAGGTCTGCAGCAGCTCCCGCATGGCTTGGAAGCCCTCAGAGAAAGGCCATCACCAACTGGGATGGAGCTCATGTCCTCCATTGCCGTGGGGAAACTGAAGGAGGGGGCTAGGAGCCATGGTTCGCGCTGCAGAAAATCTGGGTTTCAGCTGAGGGCTCAGGGGGAAGAGGAAACACTCACCACTTCGAACCACTTGACCAAAGTGCTGAAGTTGGGGTTTTTCTTGTAGTTCTGGATGAGGGCTGACTGGACCCCCTTACCAGCACACTCAATGTCCACCCGGGGCCGGTCCACCTGGGCCAGGTTCACTCTCTTCAGATCCCTCAGCCCCCAAAACAAGATCTAGGGCAGGAGGAGGAGAAGGAAGAGCATGAATGTGAGAGGGACTGCCCCTGGCTGGAGCCAGGTTGGAGCCAAAGGAGTTAGTTCTCCACATCCCTCAGGAGCAGGGACTTTGCTGCAAAATGTCATCACCTGGGCAGTGGTGGATCCCCGAGGTATCTTCTCCTCCTCCTCCACATGGCTCAGGGCTGCAGCACAGTCTCTCTCTGACACCCCACATATCCACCCTACACCTGACCTGCAGCAGCCTAAGGTCTCCAGCCTGCTGCCCTCAACACTCCCTTTTCTGCCTTCCTCCCTTTCTAGCCTTTTTCTGCCATGGGACTCCATAGAGTAGGACCAGACCAGCTTTGTCCACCCACAGTTGCTCTTGATTCAGCGCTGGCATCATTTTGTCAAAATGATATGATTATCACTGGGGAAACTTGCCTCTCCCTTCTTAGGATAACAGACTGCCACCATGACCAAAAGTTCCCCTAAACTGAGATTTTTTCCACCTCCTGATTCCCCACGGCTGTATCCACCTTGCACATCAGGGGAATACGATTTATTTAACCAGCTGCAAATGTGTGGAAGACCAGGAGCTGGTCAGCAGCATCTCACCTGAGCAGAGATACCTACAACCATGGGTGAATTGTGCAGTGAACGTCACTGGCTGTATTGCCTGGATCACCACCAAGACAACCAAGGGAGAGGGACCCTGATTGGGTGCATCACCCTTTAGATATCTACAGATCCCTTGATGCCTCAGATATTGGCGGGATGCAGCTCACCTGACTGCTGCGGATGGAGACGCATTACATGTGTATCTCTAATGTGCCCTGCATCGCATCTCAGCCCAAATGCCATTTACTGCGGGGTTCTAGACTTGCTATGGTCTAGATTTTAAGATGGCAAGGAGTGATCCAGTTCCCTGTTCTTTTAGGGCTGCTGCAGCCTCGCTCCCTGTGCAGCCAGTACAGCCAGATCCTTGCAGTGCAGACATCTGGCCTTGGTGCCCAGCTAGTCATCAGAGCCTCAAAGGTCCCTCCTGACCTTCAAACGCCCACGGACAGGCTCTCCTGCCCCACGCAATGCTGAACATTACAATTTGGTGCTCCAAGGCAATTACCTCCACTCTGTATTTACTCAGCACCGGCCGAATCCCCAGTGGCACCGGCAGGATGGGGCCCCGGTCCATGTCTGTGGGCCCGTCGACTGGGGGCAGGTCTGACTTGCCCCCAGGGCCAATCTGGAAGAGATGCAGCGTGGATTAGTGCCTGTTCCTTTGAGCTGGGAAGCGGTTTTTTGTCAGTCTCAGCTGTAACCGGCACAGCCTGGTCTCACGCGTTGGGTCTGTGTCGTCTCAGAGGGTGCAACAAGGGTTGCTGAGCATCCAGCTGACTGTACCGTGCAGGTGCTTTGGGAAAAGGCATAGACACGAGCAGAAGGTGCTGGGCAGTGCTGTGCTTCCACACAGGACAAACCCGTCAGCAAAGCAAACAGCCCACCAACACACCCCAACCCCAGGGCTGTTCCTTTCCCTCCTGCGAGGAGTTGCATCTGCTTGGGCTGGCTGTGAAGAGATGCAGAAATGGACCAAGAGCTCAGCCCAGGAGCGGGTTTCAGGTCCCGTTTCCAAACCGGGGCATGAGGGAGATCAAATATCCCATGTGAGCCAGTCCCTAGAGAAAACCACCTTATTGCAAGGAAAATTGGGGGGGGGGGGAAAAAAGGGCTTGGATGAGCACCTGCCCTGGCAGGCAAAGGAGACAGGACAGGCACCTTGGGGAGTGGGACACCAGGCTCAGCAGCAGCCTGCAAGGCTGCCCTGATCTCGCCGTCATCGTAAGGCATCTGAGGACAGTGCAGACAGACAGACAGGCGCGTAAAGCAAAGTCTCCTTCGAAATAAAGGGGAGACCCAGAGATGGAGGGAGAGCACATAGTCCCCGAGGGTCCATCTCCCCTGGCTGGGGCTCAGCTGCATTAGAGGTGCCCGCGGCAGGTCGGTCCTTGCACATCTGAGCCCACCAGCACTGCGCTGAGTTTGCTGGGGCCTCTCTCGTTTCAGCTGGGACCTCTCATGCTCCCTGCACACCAGGAGTCTGCTGAGACACGTCCATACAAATACAACAGTGTCAGCGTATGGGAAAGGAAGCACGAAAGCAGGAGGGTTTAATTCTGCTACCCCCACAGGCTACGCGGCTAAAATTTCACCATATTCTTGGGATGCTGCTATGAATTCACACCCCTCTTTCCCGAGACATCTCCGAGAACACCAGGACTCCCATTGGCATCTCCCATATCCCAGTGATGATGCAGAGTTTGGGCTAATGCAACACTTTTAGCGGGGTGTCCTGTCCAGAAGCTGCCCTCTCACTGGGTTAGTAGCTGTGCTAAACCCTTACAGCTTTTCTAGGATGTATGAACTACCTGCTCCATGCAGCACCTAAGATAAGATACATAAGCACGGGTTAAGCCCTGCTCCCTTGCAACCCTCCATCCCATCCTTTCCCTCCCTCGGTCTGGGGTGGCTTTGGCCCGCTGGTACCTGGAGCAGCTCGAAGGCAGCCAGCAGGTCGCCTGCTGTGGAGTTGCCCCGGTAGATCTGGTAGTATTCCAGCTGCGGGGGGAAGCGTGGGGGACAGTAGTGCTCATCTGACATCTTCACCACCGGTTTGGCAAAGGTGCGACCCATGAAGTCAGCTTTGCCCTGGAGAGGTGAAGAGAGCGCTCGGGTTTGCTTACCCAACGTGAGGTCTCCCAGGTTAGCCCCACAGCTCTCCCCATCGTGGTCAGAACAGGACCAGCCCGCTGGGCCTGGGACACCAAAGCTCAGTGCCAGCTTTCACTCCTGGCTTCTTCAAATAAGGTGAAGGAGGTGGCCTAGGGCTGGGACAGCAAGGAGGCCAGGGCTGAGCAGCTTTTCTAAAGGGAAAGACTCAGGTAACGTCTCCTTGCCTCCAGCCTCACAAAAGCTCTTGCTTCACTCTCCAAAAATAAGATATCATTAAGTTGAGTCTGAGATCTAATGAGCAGCAGAGGCTGCTCATGCCTGGGAGATGTGGGGGGGACCATCTTCCAAGGGTCAGGACCCTCTGCACCATCTGCCTTGCCTCCGACTCAGGAGTGATCACAGCATCTAAATCATAAACATTTTCCTTTGCTGGGATTCATCTTACCACTGTGTCCTGGTCATAGATCTCAATGACAATTATGGGAGGGTCATCCCGCATCTCATGGGCTTCTCCATACAGCTCCACATTGTCGAAGACCAGCAACTGGTCCCAGGTCGGGCAAAGGGTCTCATTGAGAACCTGGAAGAATGGGAGAGAGCCTGACTGCTCCAGAGAGGGGCTAATGCCCCGTGCAAGGGCAGCAGGAGGACGTTGGTCTCAGTTTTCCTGCACCAGGATATTAGCAGTGCTGGGGTGGGCGATGCTTTGAAAATATTTATCTCGGACATTGTGGACAACGTAAAGGCTCCATTACTTTTAGAACAGTCACCCCAGGTTTCCTTTATAAGCAGTGGAAAGAAAGCAATCTTTTTATGGTGCAATTTGTCTCTTCTGAAGGTGCATGGCTAAAAGAGATGAGCAGCAGTGTACCCTTTAGGGGTCCTTTTGTCTTCACTGTTTATGAAGAGAATTAAGAGCGCTGTGATGCAGGTGTGTACACTACAGCTGTCTGCGGTCTACTGGGTACCAATGTCCTCTCCATGCAGCGCTTTGGTTTGCAGCTGTTTATTGGATCAAAGGGTGAAGGCAGCCGGTGCTATACAGAGCGTGGGGCTGATGGGGCAGGAGATGGGACAGATCCACAGTAGGATCTAAAGCCTGGTCTGAATAGAGGGGGAATTAAAGGTCTGAAACACTTTGTAGATCTTGACCCTTGCAGCTCACAATATCACCCCTCGCTCTGATGTTTCTGTTTGCTCTCCTTAATTATCTACTTCTTTCTGTAAAATCAGGGTGAAAAAGTGCCTTGTGATGGGGCAGCCACGGGGATGAGTTCTGGAGAACGAGCACAGCCCTGGCCTGTCTCAGCCACGTGTCCGGCTGCAGCTCCAGTGCCTGGCAGCACTAGTGGGCTGCTGCAGGTTTTTTTGGGCCAATGAGCCGTGGGGTATCTCCCAAGGACTCTTCTGAGAAAAAGAAACCCAACAGCAGGCAAGCAGACACAAATTATTTCCAGTGTCCACCAGGCTTGGCAGTCCTCCGCCTGGGAAGGGAAGACACAAAAACCACTTCAACATGCTCCAGTTTCTCCTAACCCGTCAGGTGAATCACGAATCCCACAGGGACACGGGATGTGTGCTGGTGCGGGGGGACATGTCGTGAAGGTGCCGCTGGGGAAGGGGCTCCTGGAGATAGTCATGCACCAGTGCCGTGGCTGCTTTCCCACCCCAGGACCCCTCGATCAACCTAATCCTTGATTCATTAGCAGTCACGAGACCTGTGGCAGGGGAGCAGGATGGAGACCTGATGGGACATGCAACGCCAGAGCCCAGCCCAGCCCTCCAGGTCAGGAGATGGTGTTTACCTCGGTGCATTGGCTCTGGGAGATGAAGAAGACTCGTGCAAAGGGGTCCGAAAGGCCACTGCTGTCGGCTGCAAATAAACTCCTGGCTTGGTACATGTGGGCTCGCAGCTGGAAAACCTGCTTCTCTGCGAGAGAGAGGGGAGGTGAGACAGCTTGAGACACATCCCTGGAGCCCAGCCGTGGGGCTCAGCCTGCAGAGCGAGGACTCAGGGGCATGCTTTTGCTCAGGGCCAGCACTGATGAAGGAGATAGGCTCAAAGCATCAGTCCTGAATGGATATGGACTTCCTTGATGTCCTGCTCGTGGTGTGCAGAATGACAGCTATGAACTGGGTAGGGAAGAGGAGGCACAATTCCCACACCCCAGCTCCCCGTGGGAACAGTGGGGGACCTCAGACTGGGACAACTGGAGTTATTTCCCCCTTAGCTCCTGGAAGCCCTTGGCCCAAGCGATGTCCAGCCAGGCTCCCTCCTGCCCCCTCCATGTCTTGTCCCCAGACCCACTGCAGGCAGGAAGTTCTTACTGGTGTAAAGGAGGCTGATGGGTGGGAAGGACGGCAGGTTTTGGCCTCTGGCGGTCTTCTTCTCCTCAAAGCCACAGGGCAGGCCACTCAAGAAGTCTTTGCGCTGTTTGTTGAGGCCCAGCCACAAGTACATCTCCATCTTGGCCTGAACTGTCCAGCCAGCAGGTCCAAACCCCCTCTTCCCAGGTAGCTGGGCACAAAGGACAGAAGAGTTTACATGGATATAGGGAAGGCCTTAGAGATGGACAGACCACCTCCTGCAGCAGCCAACTCCTCTGGTGCATTGCTTTTACCGCTGCCCCTTAAAACCAGGGACCCAGCCCTCATCATTTTGGATTATGACACTACTCTGGCTCATGCATTATCTTCTTCCCACCATGCTGTCTTCCTCTTTCTAAGCCAGCATCCTCTTTTGTGGCCAGCTGGATCAAACATCTCTCTCCTCCCAGACACTTCTCACTCACTGGACTGGGTAAGATCAGTGGTTCACACTTCCTAGTAGCAGACTTCCACCCCTACCAGTAGAGTATGGGTCTGTTTTGCCTAGTATTCAAGCCCCAGCAAAACTGGATACACAGCGCTCTCATCTCCATCTCCCATCCTCCCAGTCTGTCCTTCCTCAATCTCCCT
The DNA here is from genome assembly GCA_030449065.1 of Oceanodroma leucorhoa. NCBI lineage: Eukaryota > Metazoa > Chordata > Aves > Procellariiformes > Oceanodroma > Oceanodroma leucorhoa. Next base: position 102,117 of record JASVER010000108.1, read on the forward strand.
CTTCTTGGCTGCAGCTCCCCCAGGAAAGACAGACCGGCACCTTGAGGAAGACGGTCTTCACTTTGGCGCAGTCCTTGCCCATCTCCTCATCCACGATGGAGTACAGGATATCCTTGGAAGGGACGCGGGCGTAGGCAATGCGCTTGTTGTTGCTCATCATCCAGATGAAGATGTCAGGAATAGTGTGCTGGGGCTGTGAACACCAGCGAAGAGCCCTGTCAATGTCTCAGCTCTTTCTGAGGCACCAGTAGGGCTGGAGACCTTCTCAAGGCAAATTCAACAGATGCCACAGGAGATGGATTGTACCTATTGCCACATTAGGGCCACTGACATGGTTTTGAGCCTCCCAATGCAGAAGCTTTTCTGCTTAAGAAAAGCTGTTCAGAGCTGAGGTTAGCAGGGTGAAGCCTAGCAGGAAAGAAACTGGGATTTACATTTGTTCTAGTTTAAAAAAAAAATTAAATTTGGATTAGAAGACTAAAGATCTTCCTTTTCTCTTCATTCAGTGGCCATGAGGACTGTAGGGCAGGGGCCATACCTTCGTCCTTTCCTATGGAAGAGGTTCCCTGTCTGGACAGGTCCCGTCACACCTTATAGTCTGGTTTATGTTCTGCTGTGGTGAGCCAAAGCCAAGGAAGGCCTTGCTGTAATAAGGGATACGCAGTTGAGGCTGGGAGCCTGCCACGGGAAATGAGAACAGGAGGTGCAACAGCTACAGCTCCCATGAGGGCCAGTAACCCCCAATGGCTGACCCAGTCCTAAACTGTAAAGGTATCAGAGGAACAGTGTAAGTTTTCTGAAAGAAGGAAAAAAAAATATTTTGCAGATATTTGGAAAATATTTGGAAAATATTTCCTTTGGAAATGCTGTGAGCAACTCTAATATATTGGACTATTATCTCTTACCCATGAGCTGGAGTGAAGCAAGAGTATGCTCAGCAATAAAAATTAGATGGTCTGAGTTCTGCAAGAGGACAGGGCTTTATCCCACAGCCCTTCGAAGAGCCAATTACTTTAACAACTCCCTACCTAGCCAGGATCAGAAACGGCTCCTTGCTGCTGACATCGACGCTGTGTGGACATGTGCCACCTCCCGAGGACTGATCCCCCAGGGAATTGCATGGCCTTGCCATGGCTGAGGCTGGCAGAAATGCCTTCAGCTCAGCTGCAAGAGGACCCAGCTCTGTTACTGGCTGGGAAGGGCTCTTAAATTTGTTTTAGCGCTGACTCGATCCCACCCAGCAGTGGACAGGCAAGCCTGGGAGGCATGGAGCTGTGCGTAGACTCGGAGTGGCTCCTTGCACAAGACCTGGGCCACCGGGGACCTTTCCTACCTACAGGGTTTGCAGAGAGGTCTCCATCCATCCCAGGCTGCTGTTGGCATGCTCTGACCCAGACAACACCCTCTCCCCGTGCAGAGGGACTCACCTCATCTGCCAAGAACCGGAGTTTCTGCAAGAAGTTTTGCACCAGCTTCAGCTTGTCTTTCATAGTGTTCTTCTTCACCTGCGACCGCAGAGTCGTGGCTTGCTGCCCCATGTTCTCCTGTGATTAAAGGAGAGCCCAGGACACCACATCAGCAAGAGCAAAATGGAGCACAGAGAGGGGAGGTCCCCGGCGTTTGGGGAAGGGTGGTGAGGAGGCAGATGCCTTAATCCCACCAGATGCCTTAATCCCACCAGATGCCTCCCAGTGATGGTACTTCTGACACCCGTTCATCAACCTTGGCATGATGCAGGGAGGGCCCCTGACAGTGCAGAGACGTCTGTCCCAGCAGAAGGTGTTCAGGACATAGAGATGTCGGCTGTGCTAAGGGCATTTTGGGGTGGCTTCTATCCTGGTGTTGATAGCCTCTCCCCTTCTGCTGGCCCTGCTGTAATTCAGCACCTGACAGTTCATAAAAGGGGATGTGGAGGCTTTCAGATGTTCAATCCATCGCTTTGTAGGATGCAGCTGGCTACTGAAGCTGGTGTCCTTGGCTGTGCCAGCTGGATAAGCCACCTGCTCTTTGTACGTCTCTTTTGCACCTCCAACTCCTTTGCAAGGAGCTGGGCCACCAGCCCCAAACATCTTGGCTGTATCTACCCCTGGAGCAGCTGTGCTCTGCAGGGTTCCTCTAAATTACTCCTTCCCAGTTTCCTCAGCTGTTCGACAGCAATGCAGCTCCTCCCCTGTCCTCCTGGATTTCTTCCCAAGGCAAAGTAGGGTGTGGTGGAGGGCAGGCAGCAGCACGGACTCGAGTGCCATCTGGGACCCGTGCAAGATCCAAGTGCTCTTGAGCTCCTCTTTTCAGAAATAAACCCCAAACCCTCAATCCACAGAGACTGGAAATCAGCACGCCTAAGGACGAAAGTTCCCCATTGCACTGACAAGGTCCAGCCCCCGTTCATGAATCCTCCTCCCTGCCTGGCTGAATCCCACTTACCAGCTCCCGCATGCAGGATTTAAGCCTCTCCCGGTCCAGCCTCGTGCGGGAAGAGTGGTGCTGGTCCTTGTCAGCCAACGTCACGAAGCGCCTGGTGGAAAAGGTCAGCGGCATGAATCCCGTGGGAGTCCACAGGCTCTCCCCAAGGAGCCGTGGCCGGCTGGATCTCTGCCCTCGTTCCCCCCAGTCTGCAACGCAAATCGTGGCCAAGTGGCCTGTTTGCACCCAATGCTGAGCGTTACGCATGGGGTGTAGGTGCCGATCAGGTACCAGCCTGTGGAGGCCACGAGATTGAGGCTTTCACCACTGGTTTGGGGTCTTTGGGGTGCAGACGCACCACCTCACCCACGCTCCAAGCCAGAAGGCAGCTGACACGGTGTTGTGCCAATGCGATGAAATGCTTGCCCATCATCCAGAGGTTAAGGCAAGGTGGGCTTACGCTCACAACCTTCTCCGTAGCCCTGCAGAGAGGTCTGCAATGTGCCGCTTTTGCCCGTCTTTTACTCACAAGCACCCACTGCTCAGCTCCTCCAGGACCCCTCGGAGCCGGCGCTCCGGGTGCGGCTTCTCCGTCTTGATCATTTCCTGCACGTCGTTGAGCCCTTCCTCCTGCAGCGGCGATGGGGGAAGCGGTGAGGGGGCGGTGGGGCAGAGCCCCGCGGTGGGACAAGGTCCCCCCTGAGGTCCAACCCTGCATAGAACAGCCCTGTGGGGGGTTGCCAGTGGGAAACATCTGCTCCTTCTCCAGACCTGCTGGCCTCAGGGCTCAGGTCTGGCACACACTTGGGTGCAGGGACCCGGCTCTGGGTGATGGGAATGGCTCCGCCACCCCCCATGAGACTAGCTGGCCAAGGTCCACCCTGCCTTGGCTGGACTTGCCAGGCTCTCCCTTTGCAGATCCCGCTGTGACGCTGCCAGCACGGAGCTGTCGCAAAGGCTCCTTGGGAATTAGCTGAGACTGTTAAGGAGACTCTGCCACACAAGCGGTTCACCCCTGCAGACCAGGGGGAAAAAGCCTCCCTGCTTTGGTGGGCACCCCTGGGTCCGACCCACAGAAAATTCACTGAGCTCCTCGGATTTGGACATCCAAATGGTGGAGCATTTAGCACTGAGAAACTTTCCCCTTTCTGGCACAAGTTCGCACTGTTTGTCCCTGCTGCAGAGATGCGCAGGGAGCCTGGATGTGCCTCGTGCCAGCCCCATGCCCCAAGCTGCCTCCTTCCCTCCCCAGCACGTACTGACCAGCTTGTCCGCAATCTTGTCCATGATGTTGGCATTATACAATCTGCGGCGCTGGTCCTGCCACCAGCTCTTGATATAGATACAGGGCTTCTTCTCAAAGTACGGCAGGTGGAAGTAGTTCCTGCAAGAGGAGGCAGAAGAGATGCTCCGTGGTGGTAACCCTCCCAGCCAGGAAGAGCCCCTGTCCCACATCTCTCCCGTGGAGGCAATGCCGCGGTGGTGAGGGGGGTATATAGGAGATCAGGCGTAGGAGAGAGGGGGCTGATGTGATTTGCACCCTGAAGAACAGAGGCTCCGCCTCTCCTAGCACCCTTCCCAAGGCCAGACCCAGGGTGGATGGGTGCAGTGCCCAGGGATTGCAAATTTATCATCTCAGACCAGAGAGAAACTAGGGAAGCTCCCACTCCCACGACCTCACCCGTAGCCCAGCAGAGAGCAAACATCTCCAGCACGGCAGCAGCGTGAGCAGGGGCACAAGGGAAACCGAAGCGTTAACACCCTTTTCTGAAGGCTGGTGAGCTTCTCCTATAGTCCCCTGGCCTTCACAGCAGGCAGAGGTCTCTGCCCTTTGCAGGTTTCCATAGGCTGGTGGGCTGGAGCAGTCAGTCATGGTACAGTTAAAGGGAGGGTGAGGCTGAAGAATGGGTTCACGCTTCTCGGCTGCCCGAGCACTGGCTGTGAGCTGGGATCCACCCAGTGTAAAGCCGCTGCAGATCCTGCTGCACCTGGGATCGCCCTTAGTTAAAAACCAGCTTCAGCTCGTCCTTCTGAAGCCATCGGGGTGTTTCCAGCCAGGAGATGTCAGCAGAGCCCACGGTCGAGCGTGAGCTCCCGGCACCCAGGGGCTGGAAACCTCTGGGTAAACCGCAGGAGAGTCAGAGCCCGGGGAACAGGCTCAAAAACCATCGGTGCTTCTCATCTCCGTTCGCCATTCACCTGGACAAGGAGCTGGTAAACAAGTGAGGAAACCCCAGGTAGGCACTTTTGTCTGGAGTGCAAATAGCCTCCGTTCAGTGTGGCTTGTTTCATTTCCCAATTGAATTAAGTCAGCCAGTTAATTCTATTAACATCTATCTACTCGTATAACACAGTTAAAATCCATTTTAAGCATATCTCATCAGGTTAAATCCAATTAGCTTTCCTTAGTACTAGTCTTTGTATTCAAATCCAGGCTGTGGCTGAAGCCCAGCCCAGACATCCCAAGACGTTTGTGCTGATCCTGTTCAGTTTGGGGCTTTCTGATCCAGCTGCTTGGGACAGAAAGCACCCACCAGAATCACACGTGCAGCTGGCTGGGTTTCGTCTGTATTTTAGGGTAACTGCTACCTGCACCTCACAAAGCAATTCGTAACGCGGACACAAAAAAAATGTCTTAATTTTACAGCTGGAGAAACCGAGGCAGAGAGAACAGAAGCAATTTGTCCACTGACAACCAGCTGCGCATCGACAGACCCAGGGTGGGACCCAGTTTCCCGAGTCCCAGTTCTGTTAAACACCAGAGCGCGGCTGTCGATGACTGCAAGCAATGGGGACAGACAGACTGACCAAAAGAGAGATGCCGCAAACTAGGGAGGCTGGGAGGACTTGAAGTCTTTTACCCCAATCTCCTGCCTCACATATTCTCAAGAACTTTCTCCAGCAGTTTTTTGCACCCTCTCCGTGTCTGTGACCTTTTAAGATCCGAAGTGCCTCAGCACAAATTACCTTCACTACTGAAATCTATGCCTTATTTCCAGATGGACTTTGCCTGTCTCCACATGGTGCCTACGATGCTTTTATATGTCGGGCAGCTAGAGAGAGCAGAGATGCAAAGCCCGGCCCTCTCCTCCCTGCTGCGCGGTACTGGGTTGTGCCACCAAGGGTGGCAGGGACCCTAGGGAAGGACCTGTTTTAGACTGGTTTCCTAAAAGTACGAAACATATGTAGAATCACAGAATCATTAAGGTTGGAAAAGACCTTTAAGATCATCGAGTCCAATTGTCAACCCAGCACCCATGCCCACTAAACCATGTCCTGAAGAAATGTGTGGGAGCGAACCTGTTTTCTCGGTGCCCACCAATGATTTTTTTAATCCACTGATTAACTTCATCCCTATTTGCCACAGGGGAAGAGCACTAAAGGTATCAGATAGCCATGAGTTTTGGGTGCGTAACTGGCCAGGTGGATGAAGGATGTCCTTTGTAGGGTAGCCTGGGAGGTAAATTCAGCCCTTATCGGGCAGCAGGAGTGTTCAGAACTGTAGGGAATGGGGTGGATGTTCAGCGGGCAGACTGTAGTATCTAAGACAAGGTATCTACACGTGGTATCTAATCTCCCTTTACAGGGCATCGAGATCTGGTCCCCACTGCAGCTCCCAGGTCTGTTTGGCCGAATGACTCCAGGCCCCGTCATGGCACTGACTTCACCTCTGACTTCATCTCTGCAGACAGCGGTGGGAGCTCGGACGCCCAGTGCACGTGGGAACACCTACAGACCATGTTCGAATTGAGAGCCACCTCTCTGCCCAGTGGCACTTCAGTGGCCAGGTGGGCATGCTTACCTGTCTGTGACCAGGGGCTTCATGGGTTGAGATGAGGAAACAGACACCAGTTCTCCATCCTCATCACCTTCATCCTCACTTGAGTTCTGGAGCAGCTCGGACTCCTCCTCCTCCCCATCCCCTCCCTCTTTCTTCCTCCGCAGGACAGGTTTGGTCATGCCATCTATCTGGTTCCCATAGTTACCTCAAGAAAAAATGTGAAATAAAGTCACAGGGTTGTAACTCCAACCGGGCTCAATCTCTTGGCTTTAATTCAGGCTGGGGAGAAGTTTTCTGTGCAGGAACTATGGGGGACAGTGGAGTTCAACTCTCTGAAACCATGCCCAGGAGCCATAAATCAGTGGTGGGTGTCTGTCCCTTGCTCACGTCCCCTCTCGAGCCAGTAGGAATACAGACCCTCCCTTTGGTGGTCAGCCTCAGGAGGGACAAAGCCAGGGTGAGAGACCGAGCAGCTCCACTGGCCACAGCACAGCATGCACGCAACAGATGATTTGGGGCCCCGCGTAGCTTGTGCCAGTAAAGTAGCCATCATCTTCTTCCTAAACTGAGAGCCCTGCATGCTCTAGCATGCGTTAGCATGGAAAATGGGGAATAAAGCCTGCTCTTGGCCTCATGTCCTGCATTCCCTGCCAAGCATGCTTCAAAACCACCCTCCCCAAACATCAGCCAACCTATTGTGACCTCGAAGTTGATGGGTTTGTCACCAATCTTCCTGTCGATCATGGTAGCTTCCAGGAAGGCTCCAAAGAGAAAGAACTCCTCCATCTTCCCAGTGCAGTTCTGCAGGAGAAATCCCGGGGACCAGGGTTGAGGTCAGCTGGAGGGACACCTAGGAGGGCAGGTCCCCTTGGGCAGAGGGTGCATCACCTGGCACCTCTGAGCACCCTCATGGGCTTTTTGAGGTGCCACTGCCTGGGATTTCAAGAGGACCATGAGGGTTTTCTCGCCCCCAGCCTGAGCCATCTCTAGGCTCACTGCAGAGAGAGTTTAATTAAAGATTTTAGCCTAACTTTTAAATGTGTTGGCTTAACTGAGATCAGTCATCCCTTGCACGTGAGGGACTGTCTAAGGGACATTCAGGAATACGAGCCTGAGTTCACTCACGAATTAATCAAACCACACTGATCCATCTGCCTGGATGCTCTTTCAGAACTGGAATGGCTTTACTTCCAGGTGGCTTCGTTTCCCCGAAGGTTGAATTAAAGTCACTTTATTTCTGAAGGAGAGCTTTCACACAGAGGGTGCACTGCCATCAGACTTCTCCATTTCTACTTCACATCCTTGGCTCATATGGATTGACTTACGTGGGCATCCGCAGGTCGGACGAGCCTGGGTGTGCCTGTTTATGCAGAGCACAGGCAGCAGCCTTGTGGGCTCCACATGTCAGGACTAAAGCTATGGGGCTTCTCTTGTCAGGAAACAGCCACTCAATTTCTCTGACCAGTTCCACCCTGCCAGAATTGGTTGGGAAATAGATTAGCTTCTTGGTTTCTGTTTGAAACCCATCTTCAGAATAGGAGTGAGACAGCTGGCATTAGGAGATGGCTCTCTTTGTCCTTGTCTAACTCCCAACTGGAGAAATATCTCAAAGTTTAGGATCCTCCCTCACTCAGATATTCCTTCTGCCCAGCACTCCTGAGAGAGGTGATCATAAACGACCATAAATCCTTGCAAGATTTGCTTTCATTGTGCGGGGAGATCCAGAACACTTAGGACAACACTAAATGAAATCCTTGGTTTGCGAGACGAAAGATAAAAAAAACAAAAGACCTGAGACCCAAGACTCACCACTGGCAGCTGTAGGGTTGAGGGCAACTTACATCAGCAATTGATGTGGCCTGCTCGACTTGGACCTCAGTGGAGCCGTTGATCTCCGGGTTGGTGGTGTCCAAGATCTCCACAGCAAGACTCATCAAAAGCCTGGCCCGGAAGGAGACGCCTTCACCCAGACCCTCGTTCAGCTCTTGGTGCTCGTCCATCAGGGTGTAGTTCCGAGTGGAGCCATACATGTTCACCCATGCGGGGCCAAAGGTGGGCAGGAAGCCTGCAGTAGATCGGACGTGCATGTAGGGAAGGGGATGTGCAAAGAGGAGGGCATATCTTTGCCTCAGGATACAAACTCACTCATGGGTTGGCATCACTTCCCTGGTCTGTGTACGGTGATGCAGGCTTGTGTGTGTATGGAATTGCATGATTGCAACCATACATGCAGACAGTTTTGCAGTGGAGGCAGTGATGGGGACTGTGCAGTGCACCAGCCCAAAGACAGAGGTGAGTCTCCTATTGGGCAAGTTACCCAATGCGAGAGTCAAGGAAAAAGACACCCCCCCATTAGTCCCCTTTCTAGAGCCATCTTTGGCTTCACATTGGTCCTGCCCATGTGTGCCGGTGTGTTCATGTGTGCGTGAATGGGGGAACCTGTCAGATATTCATCCATTCATGGCAATAAATTTTTTGTTCTTGGGTGTCTTTGCTATCAAGTGGTAGACTGGAGGCTTGCAACGGGGCTTGGTTTTCACAGAGTGCATGTCCAGTGACCTCAAAAGACCACTGCAGTGAATCAAGGTCTCTCTGGCTGGGCACCAAGAAGCAGCTATCTCCAGGGGTGGGGAAGGAGCCTAGGCTATTTTGCTAACTCTCTGCCAAAGGGATGTCTCTCTACCGTGAAGAAGGTAGCTCAGTCTGCCCCCCACCTGAGCTTTACCTTTGTCCCCTTCGTTAGAGATCTTCCGCAAATCAATGAAATGGGTACCAATGGCCACATCGTTGACTTTGTCCGAGTCTCGGATCTGGATCTTTATCCGCTTGCACAACGGGGGGAACATTTCTGTGAAGACTATTTGCTCGTTCCAGAGAGGCTCATAACTGCTTTTTTGTATGGATGTCTTCCCCTGCCGAGTGGGAGGAGATAGATGTTTGATAAGGGCTTGAGCTCCCAAGCCACCCCTCAAAACCTGAACTGCTCCCTTGCTAATGACCACTGAAACATTCATTCTGCCTTGTGACTCTCCTCTCCCAAGTAACAAGCTCCTTTCCTCAACTGGAGAGTGCTGCAAACCCATCATAGTCTGCACAAGAGAGGGGAAACATGGCAAACAAGGCGGCTTTGCCATGCAACTCAGCATCCACAACAACATGCCAGAACAACTAAGATCATCTCCAGCCAGCTGCACAATGGCTGGTCCTGCTCACGTTACCTCCCAGGGTCACCCTGGTACCGCACGCAGCTTGCTCACCTTCTGCCCTGCAAAGGCCACCTGCACATAAGGGTCTACCAAGTCCTTGTTCTCCCCAGTGAGAGCCTTCTTCACGTTGGCCATGATGCTGGTGTTCATACGGGGCAGCCCCTCTGCTCGATAGATCTTGATGTAGAAACGAGCCCACTGCCTCTCCGGAGGGACCCCATCCGGGAGGAGAAGGTTCCTGCAATGTCAACAGAGAGGGTTGGAAACGGTTGCTGGGGCTGGCAGGTTTGTCAGGAGAGGCTTACCGAAGAGGGAGAAGCTGCCCCACTTTCTGAGAACAGGCCCTGTGGAGGTGGAAAGACGACCATTTCTTCAGCCATACATTTTATTGCTCTCCTGTTTCTGCCCGTCCTCCTGTTTTTGGATGGGGAGTGGTGGTTTCATAAGCAAAATCTTAGAGGAGCCCCTTGAGGTGTCCCTGGGACAATGTGCCTTCCACTAAAGGGATATAATCATTATTGTCAGTGGAGTCTAGAGGACAATTAACTCAGCCTAATTTAGACATCTAAAGCAGGGCAGATGAATGGGACATTAGAAGAGCCTTTTTTCGTTATCAGGGCACAAGGGGAGCTGGGGTGATTATTTTGGGGGGAGACTTGAACTCCACCAAATTGTTTTTCTTGGCATATGTGGCTTTCCTCTTCTGGGGGAAGAAATGCGAGCCATGGGCGATGCTGCAAACAAAACAATTTCTAGAGGAATTGCTGGACTTGTCCATGAAAAAGTGGGATAATTTCACCACTACAGCATGGAATGATGACCCAAAGTAGTTCAGGTGGTGCCTCGAGCCCCCGGGTCCCCAGTAAGTCAAGAGAGCGGCACTGGTATTTTGCTACTACTCTGGGTTTCTGACTATGTGGTGAGAGGCTGAGAGGTAGACTTGAAAGCCTGTGGTTGCACTTGGAAATATTTAATTATTCTGAAACGTTTTGGGGCTGGAACTAAGTTTCAAACTCTCCTGATTTTTCTTCCACAGCCTTTTAGATGCTCTGGGGAGTCACAGAGCCCTGCCCACCCATGCAGCCTGGGAAACCTCATCCAGACCTGACCTCCCTGCCCCATCCCATCCAAAGGCCATCAGGAGCATTAGGTAAACAGTGGGGACATCAGGTGGGTTGACATCAGGCTGGCATTGGTATAGAGAGCTCAACAACCAGCAGATGGTCTGACCTGATAGAAATGACTGGTCTGTACTTGATATGACCTGGATTTGCACCACTAATCTGCCACATATTCTCTCTTTTCGGCAACTTATTTGGTCCCTCTGGTTTCATTACCCACGGTAAGGATAGGTACTAGAAGGGCTTTCAGCCTCACCCAGAAGGGATGCTGTCCTCATTGCACAATCCAAGGTGAAGAGACATGAAAAGCCATTCCCAAGCAAGGCTATGTGAAGCTGGCTCTGCAGATCCTTACCCTTCAATATCATCCTCGTCCGTCTCATTGGCTTTGTGTGGTGTCTTGATGTTGTCCCCTTTCCCTACCACGGCGATGTCACACTTCAGGTAACCTTTCAGCCCGGCGGTGAGATCCTCGGGGTCGGAAAGGATGGCCCATTTGTGGTAGAACTGGTGCTCTGGAAGCCAGGGGACAAGACAGTCATTTATCAGAATGAGACACAGCAATTACCGTGAGGACTGGAAATGTAAGAGAGATCTTCAGGTGTGAGGAATTCAGACAGAAACCGTTGAAAAATTAATTAGGCAGATGTGCCTTATGTTGAAGACCAAGAAGCAATGGGATAAACTGTCTGAAGGGAGGGTGGAGTCTCCATCACTCGAAGTCACCATCCCTGGAGGTAGTCACCATCCCTGGAGGTATTTAAAAGACGCGTAGACGTGGCGCTTAGGGACATGGTGTAGTGGCGGACTTGATAGTGTTAGGTTAACAGTTGGACTCGATGATCTTAAGGGTCTTTTCCAACCTAAATGATTCTATGATTCTAAGTCTTTAAGGCCTCACATGCCTTTTGGATGGTGTTAGAAAGACTTCATCCTTCTGTGGAGCAGAGAACCAGACTAGATGCTCCCTGATGGTCCCCCCAGCATCATCTGCTGACCACCCCTGAAGGGCAGACTCTGGAGGCTTCATTGACATCTTAGCTCTCAGGTTTATTTATAGAGGCAGAATGCTGCAATAGGCATGACATAGGAGCAAGGAAAAGAAACCCACAGTGATTTTGGAGATCTCTTTTCTGAAGGAATGTTGTGTGTTCAGCTCTGCCATGCTGTGAGCACCGGGCCCTCAAAGGGGCATTGCTGTTCTGTTTATCATCAGTGAGCGACGTGACAGCAGCTCTCATCAACCTCCCTCTCTTTTCCATTGCACACCAGGCATCTTCATTTCTTGGTTTAAATACCAGCCAGAGAGGGCAAGATCCATACCATGACCTCCAGCTATCTGGAAGGTCAGTATCTTGCCTAAGCAAGTCGCCTTGGGCTTCCTTCCTCAGCAGGTCAGTGGATAGAGACCAGCACATCCAGAGGGCATCTCAGCCTCTGGCTGTAACTCCTTATTTCAGGATGGGATATACAACCTTCTCTGGAGGTGCTGAGTGCTCTTTCCTGACCGCAGAGGGTAGCCCAGGTGACTCGCTTACATCTACGATACTAAAATTGAGTTAGATAAGCATCACCCAAGGAAACTAGCACCTGCCCGGCTACCTTGCAAGGACATTTATTCAATGGTGCAGGTAGACACATGGGACTGGTTGCAAACAGCGTTTACATACCAGGTTGGGTATAAACAGTCCCAACGTCCATCTTGAAGGAGCCTACCAAAGTCCCACTGCGCAAGAGGTTTTTTGAGTGGATCACCTGGAAATTGAGAGGGTAAAATAAGTCAGACTTTCTTCCATGCCCTGGAAGCCATAAGGCTCTTTCCAGAGGTGGTGTTCAGTGTCAGACGGGAAAGGAGCTGAGGCACTTCCCTTGGTCTGTATAAGGACACTAAGAGGCACGGTGGGGTTGGCAGCTTTTGCTCAGCAGTCTTGCAAACAAGTGTATACTTGGATTGAATAGAAAAAAATGCAAAGAAATGCATCTTGTTTCAAAGATTAAGTTTTCCAGCCACTATGGCAACAAACACTCGGACATTTACCTGAAGAAAAGGTCTTTAGGATGCTGGAAATCTATGGACTAATTCGCTTTGTCTGTGCATGGGACCGATATAGATACTCCTAATAATTAGTGCGCTTTGGTCAGTGAATCTGCAAATCTTGTTCATCGCCCTCCTCGGTGGCTGTGGGGAGGGCTGCAGCCTCTGCTTTGCTCTCGGCATCTGCAGTCCTGAATTTCCACAATAGCTCTGGCAGTCTCATGCCTCAGGAAATCCTCTGGCAGGCTCGGGAAGGTCTTGCTTCTCCCCGAGCCTAAACACATCCCGAGATAGGTTTAATTCTGCCTGGCTCTGAAATACCAGAGATCAGCCACGGAGGGAGATAGCGAACGCAGGAGTGGAGCTGTATGGCCCCAGCAATGAAGGTCAGCGACAGAAAGAGGGACTGGGGGAGTCTACAAAAGAGGTGGGGCTCGTAGGACCGAAAACCTCGGCTCCTGTTGGGAGTCTCATATCAAGGACCTTAAATCCATCCCCAGTGCATACGCAAATTTCTTCCAAAGCCCCGTGAAAAGGATAAACACAACCATGCTCACTTACGGACAGCTTGATGATCTTGTCGAACATGACATCTGGGGGGACATGGAAATCGAAGACGAAGTACTGAAAGGGAAAGAGCAGTTGTGAAGGCAGGAGAGCCAGGGTGGGCTCCTTTTGGATTGAAAGACAGTATTACGGTGCACGCTCCAGCAGGAGAGGCTGTGACTGCCTGGAGGAACATCCTGGAGCACACGTCACAGCAGGGATGGAACCGTGTGAGCCCCAACGCTGACAACCTCTGCAGTCTGAGGAACTAGAAGGAAGCACTAACTTCTTGGAAAAACACAATAATTTAGCACAGATCAAGTCAGTGCACTTTTTACCATTTTTTTGCAAAATACCAGAGGGCAAAGATATCATTTCTCCTTCTGTGTGGTTGACATTTCATCTTATTCCAACAAGAGATGACAGAATTAAAAAAAAGAAAAAAACCCAAGTGACAAGAAATTACATTTAATTGACTAACGGCAACGTAGACCCCGAGGAGCAGGTAGCCGTGAGCATCACCGGAGGACAGACCCACCTCATTGTAGTAAGGGCAGTTGGTCGATTCCTTCATGGATGTGTATTTCTTTTCCTCTCCAACCTCCACGCAGACCACAGGGTCCATGTTGAGCCCAACCAGCTGCCGGGCCTCGACGATGGTGATGCTGACCTGGGGAGAGGGATTCATGCACCTTCACCTCCTGAGAGCAGCATCAGATGCTGCTCACTGCCTTAACCCCTGCTCCCCCAATTCCTGTTTTTTGAGGCATTTTCAGTGCAACGGTGGCAGCTCTGGGGTCTACCGGTCACACCAAAGACACTGGGCTGCTCGGACAAGTCTGAGCAAGCCGCAACGCGGTGTGGGATGCTTCAGCCCCAGAGCATGGGTGGCTTTGTGCGAGGTGTAAAGTCAAATGGATTTAGCTAAGCTGTGGGAGCGGAGCTCGGCTGGCGAGACCCCAGCTGGCTTCACTTGCTTCTGCTAGAAAACACAAAGGGATGATCGTTGTAGGTCCCTTCCAACTGAAATATTCTTTCCTATTCTATTCTTTCCTATTCTATTCTTTCCTATTCTATTCTTTCCTATTCTATTCTTTCCTATTCTATTCTTTCCTATTCTATTCTTTATTATTTCTGGAGTATTCCCCACCATTTCATGGTTCAACCCAATATGCATGCATACACACATGCCATTTTATTTAAAATAACTACTCCTGTATGTGGTATATGAAAAGTAAACTACTTTCAACAGAACATGAGCAAATCATCCAGATGAAAAATTCGCATGTATTTATGACACAGAAGTTTGTCATTCAGAATTCAATCCACCTTGTGACATTAAATTACTATTAGTTTTTTAGATTGTACCTAAATTCCGTCCTTGCAATATTAAATTAATATTAGGAATTCCTGCTTGGATTATACCTGAATTTCTTAATTTAACTAAAAACATAAGGTGTAATTTCATGTAGGTACCAAATCTTTTCAATTCCCAGCAGCCATTTTTCTAGAGTAACGTCTTTAAAAATCTATCACATGTTGGTGGTAGGACAGGTAACCTCCAGGTTTCAAAGGATAGTGAATTTGGGTATAATTTAGAATTATTATTTTAAAATAACATGAGCTCTCAGTCCTGGCTCCCTTGAAGCCCAACAGATGAGTTAATTTACACATGCCTTCTTTAGCTATCATTAATTGTTTTTGTAACTTGAACTCAGCTTTCTCTTAAATCATATAATAATGGAAAATAGAAATCTATTAAAAAGTTAAACTATAATCTTTGTGGGTAAATTTGGGAAAATTTCATTTTGGTAACATATTAAGAGGCTTGACTTTCAATCAGATTTCTTTAAAAGAGGCTCAGATTCCAGTCAAAAAAAAAAAAAAAAAAAAACCCAAACAAAACAAAAAAACCCAAACCACCAGTAGTTGCTGGGATGTTGTGACAACTTAAGCTGAAATATTCTGTTTTATCCTAAAGTGCTTCTAAAAGGCAGCTGGTGAAGGGTAGCTGAGCCCCCTGAGGAAGGGGGCAAGGCTGCCCGGCATTTGTCGTTGCCCAAACTGCCTTAGCGCAGAAGAGCCGCAGTGGAAATGCAACCCCCGACCCCGCACCCAGCGCCGCGGCGGCTCGGGGAACCCGGCTCGGGCTCGTTCCTCACGTACAGCGTGGCAAGGCGCGGGGAAACACCCCAAACGCCTTCTGGGGAGGCTTGCAGCCAGGGTCATCTCTGCACCGAGACCTCCCCTCCACCCCTGCCCTGACCCACACCAGCTCCTGGAGGTGATTTTGCTGGGCACCATCCTTCATTAACACTTTGTCCCTGCATCCCATCCCCCTCTGCTGCCACAGGCCGAGCCTTGAGGTTTCCCAGGGATGGGGCTTGGAAGATCAAGTCCTTTTCTCTTAATTCTCAGATGTTCCTCAAAAGCCAGTTGTCAAAGGAAAGCAGACATACGGAGGCACCTACCTTGTTCGTGAACCAGCCTAGCGCTGCAAATCCTGTTACACTCCAGAAATTAGCCATTCCCCATTAACACCAACCTTGTGATGCTCCTGTTTGCAGGGGCCAAATAACTGGACCTGGTGTTCCTTCGGCCTCTTGGTTGTAATTTATTTTGCACCTTCCCCCTCCTCTTTATGTTCTTTATGTTCCCCCGCCCTGAACCAAGCACGCTCATTCCCTGTAAGCCTCACAATTCGGTCTGCAGTGGATGTTGCAAATGTTCTGCAATAAATCTCTAACAAAAATCATTATTTGCATTGTTCCGCGATATCCCCAGGAACGTGTGGCTGTGCTGAGAGGTGAGGGCATAAAGCTAAATAGCTGCTGAATCAGCACGACTTGGTGAAAATGAGAAGAGCTGATTTATGAATCACGCTGGCACCGACCAGTAAAAGAAAAGGGAGCAGCGTGGATCATCTGAGCCTTGGGAAACTAAATGTGTGGTTCTTCTAAGTCTAGATAAAGTGGCAGGAACAGAGCACTGCTGAACAGGACAAGAGCAGCCATGTACCAACCTCCCCGAGAAAAATCCAGTGAGCAACCTACTGCCAGCCAGGGCTCACCGATCTTCAACACTAAACAGCATACTGAAAGCTCTTGGGAAGTAAGAGAAATGTGTTGGAGATGGCCTGTTTCGATCGCAGGTTAATTTGGGCTTTCTGGGCTTCGTACAATGGAGAGCAAAACCCGTTATTACTTACTCTCGAGCTTATCGCTCGACCATTTAAATGCCAGCTCTTGGGAAGTCGTGCTTTGTGAGTGCAGCTCACTGAAACCCAGCATGGACTTGTCCCCTGCAAAACGGTCCCCCCACCCCCTGGGCTGTGACCCCCGTGAGCTGAGGTTGGGGGCACAACGTTGTCACCTACCTGGTAATCCATTGGCCTCCCAGCACTCGGCTCCATTTTGATGTCAGGCTTGGACCTTTGGAAGGGCAGAAGAAACCCTCAGTCAAACCGCGGATGGACATGCTGCAAGGTGTGACAGAGCATTGGCAGGGTCACCCCTCGAAGCTCCTGCCCTCTTTGAATCTGGGGAATATAAACCCCGGGGGCTGTGGAACACCACAGAACATTGGTGCTCTTTGTCAGGTATTTCCAAAAAACCACCGGCTGCATGGGGCAATGGGATGTCCAGCATACAGGGGACACGGGGCTGTGGGGCATCTGCCAACGTGCCCTCACCTCCTGCCTTGCACAAGCTCACATCTGGCCCTCACCTCTTGTTCGAGACATTGGTGGTGACAGCTGTGACGGAGGCCAGGGAGATGGTGTCTGGCTCCAGTCCACATCCCTGTCTCATGGCTTTTCGGTCCAGGTCTTCTGCCTCCAAAACAGCGGGTTCATCTGCATACAGGAGACAAAAGAATGTCTCTTATTATTTCCACTCGGTGAATAATTAAAGGCGAGGAGAAAGGTAACCAATATGTCCTATCAACCTCACCTGGTAATACAAAGAACAATGGTCACCAGGTCAGGTCACAGGCAACCTGGTCTAAAAAGGGATTAAAAAAGACGTATTGCCTCCTGTGACACGTTATTCCACCTGGGCAGCATGCCTGTATATGGTTTTGTGAAAGGCAAAAAGAAAATGACAAACAACCCAGACTTCAAGGGGTGAAAGAGCATTTGGGCAAGTGTGGCAGCTCTAACTACCAGAAGAGCCGTTGCAAAGACAACCAACTGTCTAGCTTTGGGGTAGAGAGGTCTGAAAAAACAGGAGAAAGGGGTCATTTCCCAAGAAGAAAAATTGCTGCAGGGAGGTTCAAGACCCCAGATCCCACGGGCACTGAGATGCAGCTGCGTTGTCCGCCGGTTTGCGTTTCTATTGGAAGAAGTTGCTGAGATACTCCTCTCCTGCACGCAGTCCGTGTGCATGTCGTGCCTGTCCCTCCTGCCTCTCCTCTGGTCAAGAAATGACCACAAAGCAGCAACGATTGGTTTTTCTGTGGGGCCAAAAGCACCAGTGGAGCTGCTGGGTCACTGGTTTTGGTGGCACAGCTGTACGAAGCCACTCGTACAGCACAGACACTGCTCCTGGGAAACTGGTTCCCTGCCTCTTTACTAACCTAGGCAAGCTTGTAGCTTGCTCCAGGAGATCGGCGTGCTCCAGGAGACCAGAAATCAGTTTTTTCACCATAGTCTGGCCTGTTTTTGTGAGATAACATGGGCTTCAGCTGAAGCGAGGGAGATCTATGCTGGGTGTTAGGAAAAGCTCTCCATCAGGGTATTGAGAGACACGCTGCTGCAGGCTGGGGGGGGGGAAAGGGTGTCCTCAACTCAACCGGGAGTTTTTGAGATTGAGTCAGAGTCACACCAGCCGGGAAGGACCTAAGCAGGTTCGATCCTGCCGCGTGCGGGTGGGCGGGCAGACTCGCACCCTCCCAGCTTGGTTTTCGGTGATTCGGTGGGTCTGTTTGACCTGAGCAGGACCAGCAGCGTGTACGGGAGGAAAGCAGACCATGGCACGAGAGAGATGTTGGCTTGACCAACAGGCAGAGGGTGCAACATCCACCCCGTCCCATCACCAGCTGGCCAGACCAAGGGTTGGAATCACAACCCAGACAGCGCTGAGGCTGAGAGGGGAGGGTGGCGTTGAAAGCAGAGCCCTGGTGAGGTGCGTGAAAGCCAGAGGTAGAAGAGCCAGAGCCAGAAGAAGGAGCCCCATGGCTCTGCAGCACTGACCACACCACGCAATACAGCGGCTGTGTTGCAACCCTTCCCCGACCGTGGGTAAATCCCCATCCGTGAGGGCACTCTGCTATCTCCTAGCACACCCTGCTCCTGCCTTTGCATCCCGGCTGCTTTCCCCACGGCCTTTAACCGCAAGATGAACGCCCAGGCACTGGGGAGAGAGGGAGGCCACCCAGGTTTCAACGCCATGCCTTCCCGCAGGCTGCCAATGCCCCTACCTACACCGGTGTCCCAGGCCAAATCCCCCTTCTCCTATCCTCAAACCTGGCTGAAAACCAGCGGAGATTTGACCAGAAACACTACCTAAAGCAATGCTTTGTCCTTGCCCGCAAACATGCATTCCCCCCATTTCTTTACCGCTGAAACCCAATCCTTTGGTCTGAATGGAAACAACAACAAATTTCCGATCGCTGACCCTCTGGTGCGTTTCCAGAAAGGGGTCCGATTTCGGCGCCGGCGCGGTGCCGAGCCGGGGGACAGGCAGCCCCTCTCGCCGCGCCGCTGCCGCTGCACCCTGCGCCCAGCAAGGCGCAAGGGCTAAATCCCGCTTTGCATCGTCACATTTGCAAACCGTCCCCAAAAACAGGCCGAAAGCTGCCTGCGTGACTCCCAGGTTTTGCCACAGTCGCACAAGGTGGGCGATATCTGGCCAAGCCTTTGGCGGGAGCCTCTCTCCATCAGTCCCTACTTGCCATTTCCCCATGGAGCCCCTCTCCAGCCCTCCTCCCGAGCACCCAACTAATCCCCGAGCCACTGACTGGCTGTGCCCGACGTGAGCTACCTTGGGGACAGACTTTTTAGCAGGATATGTAGCGACAGAACAAGCGGGAATGGTTTTAAAACAGGGTAGATTTAGACTAGATAGAAGGAAGAAATTGTTTACACTGAGGGTGGTGAAACCCTGGCACAGGTTGCCCAGAGAGGTGGTAGATGCCCCATCCCTGGGCACATCCAAGGTCAGGTTGGACGGGGTTCTGAGCAACCTGATCTGGTTGAAGATGTCCCTGCCCACTGCAGGGGGTTGGACTAGATGGTCTTTAACGGTCCCTTCCCACCCAAGCCATTCTATGATTCTATGGGGTCTCTCAGGTGCTTTCCTGGGATACGGACAATAGCCAAAAAGCAGCTCTGGAGCAGGGAACAACCTCCTCCCAGGAAGAACATACCTTGTTTCCGATGGTCATCCTTTGACGGACGCGTCTTGCCAAGCTTCATGGCTGAAAAAACTCCTTTCCCGGCTCTGGAAGAAGAGAGAGAGAAAAAAACCCTAACCATCAAATACAAAGTATTTTCAGTGCTGTTTTCTGGGACTTGGGGGTGGGAACAGGAGCCGTTCACAGCTCAGAAGCAAGGGAGGAAATATCAGCTGAAAGACTAAGTAGGGGCTGCTGCAAACATGCCACAGGGCAGAGTCAAGCTCGCAGCTGAACGCACTGCCTTTGAGTCTTGGGTCTCTTTTTTTTTTCCTCAGGGAATGCCTCAACAGGATAAAACACGAGGCTGGAGCACAGCATTAGCAGCCAATGGACTCGTCCCCCCACCCATGTCTCCCACCTCTGCTGCTGGCCCCCACTGCACAGAGACTTCTCATCTCTCCTGACCCCTTTGTGCAATTGCTCCCCAGTTACCTAAAAACCATTAACTAAAAATTAAAGCATCCAACCACCTCCCTCACCACCTTGCTGTGAAAAATCGATAACCTCTTCGGCTAGATCAGCAGCAAACCTAAGGTTTTTCAGCATCCCATTGCCAGCAACATGATTTTTCCCCTCCCAGCGTGGTAAATACCAGCACTGGGTCAGTCTCAGCTCCCCATCTGCAATCTAGGCTGGGGTCAAATTCACTCCGGGCAGTTTGGGCTGGATTGGCTGATAAAATAATGGTTTGCAAATGGCTTGCCAGTTGCTTTTTAAAAATATCCATCATTTCAAGGCAAGTTTAAGAAGTGTAACTTCTAGCTCCAAATGCTTCCGTGGGGTTAGGGCTGTTACTCCAGCTCAGAAATCAGCCTGTGCAGCCACAAGTGCTTTGACAGTCTGGGCTCCTACGTTACTTGGTGTTTGTCACATACATATACAGCAAATATACACAAATACAGCATTCAGTAAATAGGATTTCTGCACTGCAAACTGGATTGCTCTCAAATGCAATCGGGCAGAGATTGTTAAAGACAATAAGAGCCTCGCAGCTATTTTTAGGAAACTGTCCCCTGTTATTTAGAGGTAAGTCCATGCTGCTGTTGCAAAGAGGTGGGAGGTTCTGAGTCACCCTGGTGAAAGTTACGGAGCCTGGATGTGATGTGGATTTTGCACCTGAAGATTCAGCTGAAAACCTCAGTAGGAAAAAACCTCCATAGGATCTGCAAAACTGAAGCCAGCAAGAAGCACAAGTCAGACCGTGCAATAACCCTGTTATAAAGAGCAAAGAGCTGGAGAGAGACGCAAGGGCAATGGCCTGTGACTGTCCCAAAAGCAGAAGGTGGTAAAGCTGAAGGGGAATTTTTTTTTTTTTATTGGAAAATTCCCCTTACCTGAAAGTGTTGCCCTTTGTGGAAGCCTTGCAGGTTTAATGGACATGTTCTTGGGCCAGCTTGGAAGCAAGGGGGAACCTCTCCTCCAGCCTGGACCTCACCTCCAAGCTGGCTGCCGGGGCAGGGGAGCCGGGGCTCAGCACCAGCCCCGGATGCAGCAGGATTGGGATGCGCTGCAGTGAGCTGCCGGATCCCCCGCTCTCAGCTTTGATCACATCCGGCTGGGGCCAAAGGATGAAGTTGCACCCTTTTTTTTTGCAAAACAAAGAAGTCCTGGCACTGCAGCCAGCCTGATGCATTTGTTGTCTTAAATAACAACTGGAAGTTTGCAGGCTGCTGATGGAGCCAGAGCAAACGAGAAGAAAATTAAGGAGAATAGGAGGATAATGTATTCACGAGGGGAGGGGGGAATTCAGTCGGGGCAGAAGGCCAGCATAAGATACAGGAACTATTTATAGCTGAGGTTTAATTGGGACTAAAGCACTGCTTGGGCCTCAAGGCAGTCTCTGGTAGCTGTGATAATTCACGGGTTCCTCAGCGAAAGGGCAGTTTCTCAATGGATAGAAGGAGGAAAGATGAGGGCTAGGTTTCCGTATCTGTAATCCTGCCAGGGAACATCTGCCTCGAGGTGCCATGGGCAAAGTAACACTTTTAAGCTATTTGCAAACTCGTTTTTTTAATGAGCAAATGCTGTAACAGCTCAGGCTGTGAAACTCTGCTCTGAGGCCACTCTCCACCACTGAGTGTGGGAAATCCAGCAGACACGCAGCATTGCACCTCCAGGGTTGGTTACACGTTCCCTTCTTTCCAATTATTTTCTTTAAAACGGAGGGAAAAAAAAGTCCCACCAGCCCCAGAGCTGGCATGCAGGCAATTTGCTCACAGATGGTTAGTGATAAAACCACTGTACCTGTCCCAGGAATTTCTGAGGTTCCTTGGGAAGTAAAACAAAGCAGAAGAGGAACCGGTGATGGAGTCAGTAGGACTCTGCAGGGAAGACACTGGCAATGCTGGTCCTCTACCAGGACCCAAAATAACAAGGTCCTTGCATGGGCACTGAGGATGCATTGGGTCCTGGTTAGCACAGCATCTGATGCCCCTATCAATAAAACAGTCAAGCTGGTTTTGGGCCATGTGGAACAAGACTGGGATCAAGCACTTGATCCAAGGAACATGCACTGAGACCCTCCCAGCAGCACCAGCTCAACCCAGCTCCTTCCAGCAGGATGCACGTGAGAGACGGTGTCACCCCCCTCCTCTCCTGGGGCAATGACCCCTCGCTGCCACCTGAGCCTCAGTAAATGTGCAGGGGACACCGGTTGCAGGAGCCTCTCGTGTGTCCCCAAAGACGGTTTTACTGCAGAAGAGGTCCCAGAAATGGGAAATAGCCCAACAGCCTCTGGCACATCCTCAAGACGAGCCTCAGCTCTAGCTGGTTGGGAGAGCAGGGTCCAGCGGGCACAAGGTCCCTCGGTGGCATAAAACTTCAGGTGCTGTCCCCATGCCCGCATCCCGGCCACATCTCCCTGCTGCTTTTCTCAGCCCCAGTTGCAACATCTGGCGCTGCCTCCTTCCTTCACCACTGCCCTCACTGGTATCATTGCATTGGACTGGAGCCCCAGGGAGGCAAATATCTAGGAAACAATGGAGTTTGGAGGTCACAGAGAAGAGAGAAAGAAAAAAAGAGCCGAGAGAAAGAAAAAAGAGCCGAGAGAAAGAAAAAAGAGCCGAGAGAAAGAAAAAAGAGCCGAGAGAAAGAAAAAAGAGCCGAGAAAAAGAAAAAAAAGTGGATTTTGGTGGATTTTGGCAGCATCCTTGGTACATGCTGTGGAGAAGGGAAGAAACAAGTGAAGGATGAGGAAGGAGCCATCCCAGATGCTTTGGAGCAGATGCCCAGCGGCTCACCCTCATCCCCTAGCCCCTTCCTAAGCCCCATCTGTCACCTTTTCCAAGCCAGGTGAGCACTGACAACCCCCCCTTCCCCTCCCCGTCCCCCGAGGGTACTACCTTCACCTGCCGGCCGTCCAGGACTTGGCTTCCCCCAGGAGGAGATGCTGGAAGAGCTCAGCTGAGACAGGAGAGCGGCCAGCGGCACGTCTAGGGTGGAGCGGCCATCCCTGTGCCGAGGGCAGAGCCGTGCCCCACGTGTAGGTCAGGACCGAGCAGGGATGGGGACCCCGGCCAAGCTCCTCTCCGGGCACAGCAGGGTCTTTGCAGCATTAAACAAAGGTCGTGCCAACCCCTCCGCTGCTCCTGCCAGGCATCCGACGGCGCGGGTGGGAAGCCGGCGCTGGCGGAGAGCTGACACCGTCCCCACATGAATATTACATGAGGACCCGAGAACCTGAGATGCCGACACAGGCTGCGTGGTGGCACCGAGAGCCCCCCCTTCGCCAAAGCCTGGGTTTAGCCTGGTTTCCTCGAGAACGGAGATGCCGGAGAGGAGGCTGCCACCTACCCTCCCGTCTGCCTGCTCCCCTCCAAAACACTGCGGGCTGCTGGCCCATTGCAACCCAGTTTGGCGGCAGGGTCAAGACCGGGTTCCTGCAAGTTTGGGGGGTGTAGGACCGAACACCTTGACTCTGTTCCCAAGTAGGAACAAGCCTCCAAGCAAGCTTAAACCTGTGTTAGACACCAGAGTATCCACCCAGCCTCCCACAGCACTCTTCCCCTTGGATTTTCTGGTGTCTAAGACGGGATTGAGCAGATGAATTCTCTTCAGTTGATGGCGAAGCACACATCCTCCGTTTAGTTTGCTGCTCCCGGAAGCACTTGGCTGTGTCCTTTAGGGTTTCACCCATGTGGCCCTCCAGGAGGGGAGCGCGGAGGGACGGACAGATTTTGAGACATGGGCAGGGAAATGGAAGCAGTCTCTCTCCTGGCCAGCTTCTAGTTAAAGATACGGTTGCAGGTTACTGGTTAATTATTCATGGCTAAAAAGGACATTTTAATCATTGCTTTTTACTGGGGACTTGGGAGCAGGGAACAGGGTTTCCATGGCTCATTTCTTTGCAGGAATTATGCCCGTCAGGTAGGTGCTGCCTCCATCGCCCCTGTGCTAACAAGGCTTCCAGTTCTCCCACCTGTACCAGGGACAGACCCCTCTGCCAGCCCCACGGGGTCATCCCACGCATGCCGCCCTCGAGCCCAGGGAAGACCCCAACCCTCAGACCCAGTCTGCCTCTCCCCCTTCCCCGCACAGCCAAACTGGGGAGGGGAGCCAGCAAGGACCAGGCTGCTTGGTGCAGGGAGATCTCTTCCCGTCTTTTCTTGAGTCTGCCTTCTCCTTGCTGACTGCTTGAAGACATTTTTCTCCTTTCCTCACCTCATTTCTGCCTCATCGCTTTACACCATTAATTAGGAGGGTCCATCGGTAAGATACTGCCATAAACTGGTCCTTAAGCTGCAGTGCAATAAATACGAGCCAGAAGAGACCTCACTGATTGGGAAGTGCCCTGCGGTGGCTGCAGGGATCGTCCCCTGGGCAGCAGATTAACCTGCACTCACAAGAGACTCGAGCTTAAATTTCAGCAGATCTGCTAAGCCGGAGAGCTGGAGGATGCTGCTGTTGGGAGAGAGCTCAGACACAGCCTGGTCTGGTATCAAAGCAGCTGGGGATAAAAGGAAGGCAGAAGCTGAAGAAACTTGTCTACATGGATGATGTGGCAGCCTGACCTGAGGGCACAGGAGCTGTAAAGCTGCTGCTAAGTCTCATTTGCCCAGCGCTGTGCTGATGACCCGCACCCAGACCCTCTCCTGCCCTGAGCCCTGGCCAGGCTCTCCGTGCCCAAGCTGGCAAACTCTCCCCCCAGCCAGGACCCACCCAAACGTGCCAGGCTTCTCTCAAGACCTCACAGTTCCCGTCCAGTGCTGCCAGCGACCGCTCCAAACCTGTCTTTTACATTTGGCTTTTGCTGTAGATAAATATTCCGTACAGGCTTCAAGGCTCCAGGCCACACACCCAAGAGACCCAAGCTCCTCCAAGGCTGACAGGCTCAGCTTTAAAGAAAGGGAAAGCACACCATGTACCCGATCAGCCACAACATGAGCTAGGAAAGCTGGAAACAAGAAGGAGGAGAAGAAGCAAGGAGAGCAAACCTACTTGTGCTCCTTCGTCTTCTCTTTGCCTTTGCTGGAGCCGGTGGTCACGCATCAAGGAAACAAAAGGCAAACAAGCTTCAGTGCACTTCAAGTGCTTCAAATCAGAGCATAAAATCAGAAGAGGCTGCTCTTCCCTTTGCAGCTTCCCTGCTCCTCACGAGTGCTCCAAGTGCCCCATCCCCAGGCTTTGGTCATGGGCAACCTTCCTCAGCAGGGCTGACCCCAAACACCACAACTCCCCACACGAGGAGCTGGAGGTGATGGGCACTCACACGTGAGCGGGTACATGCACAGACTGGGGATGCTGCCGGGGCAGGAGACAAGGCTTCTCCTTTTTGGTAGAGGTGAGTGGTCTTCCTTATCCTCCCACAGAGGTGTATTCGTATCCTCCCTCCAGAGAAGGCTCAGCTAGAGAAGATGGGCTGGATCTGGGGGTCCTCATCCCTGCCCAGACCGACACTGCGTCCTCCTGCCCTGACACCATGCAGGAAGCACCGACTCCTCACCTCCCGGTTCTGCTTAGCAAAGTCCTACTCTGCCCCTGCTTTCTGGCTTTTCAAACCTGTTTTCCTTCTCTCATGGCTCCTACATTTCTCTGTTTGGGTTCTGCCTCCCTGTTTTCCTCCCCCATCACTCTTCCCTGGCTAATCTACCCCCATTATGCATCAGCAAAGTGGGGAGGAGAAAGCAATTAACCAGCTCTAGAAAGTAATTAGGAGGGCTGGTTTTTGATTACAGCTTGTTACTCTGCTTCACCCCATGGCCATGTCTGTGCTGGGGACATGGGGCAGGAGGGTGGCTTCAAAGCATGGACCTCTGGCTCCCTGTGCACTGGGCTGCTGGAAAACCACCCAGAAAAAAAAACATTTTTGTTTGAGGTGTTGCTGGATGGGTTTTTAGAGAGGTGAATTCCAGAAGACCAGCTCCAGCACAGGACCACAGGACAGGAGGCAGGACCCAGTGCTGGGTGGGAGTCTGGGAAAAGCAGGGTCCCCCAGTTCAGCCCAGAATGGGCAGGGATCAGCTTAGAGCCTGGACTGGAAAACGGCCAAGGAAACCCACCCAGAAGCTGCTGCTGAAAGAAGCAGTCCTGCTCTCTCCCTGCACCAACACTTGCTCTGAGAGCAAACCAGCAGAAATTATTCCCTTGCCAGCTGAGCCTGTCAGGGGAGCAAGCAAACACCGATGCCAGCAGCTCAGCTGGTTCATCTGCATTGTAAAAGCTGCCCTAGTGCCCCTGCCCAGTGCCAGGAGAGGATTTAAATCACTCCGTGCTTTCTCCCGCAGCTCATGGATGTGGTCCGAGCTCCCTGCCGAGCCATGGCTCATCACCACCTCACCCCCAGCATGGCTGGTTTGGCTGGGTCTGAAGGCACAAGCCCTTTGCATCACTGTAGGGACCAGCAGCTGCATCTTCCCGAGTGATTCGCTGCTGCAGGATCCTTCCCTGCCCCATCTCCCTCCCCACCAGTGCCCATCCAAACTGCCCTGGGGGTGCCAAGAGTGTCTGGTCCTCGCCCGTGCCAGGATGGGGAGAAACATCCTTGGGTGGGTGGGAGAGGGCAGTGCCTGAGCCTGCATCCTTTCCCTCCTCATTTCCCTGGTGTAAGTGTGGCCTGGATGAGGGATGCAAGAACATAGCTGTGGCTGCCCTCTTGCTCCGAGTGTCTCCCTCCTCCCGCATCTCTCGGCTTTCCTGGCTCCCGTATGCAGCAACGCATGGTGCTGCTGGTCCTGGGCACTCGGAGCATCAGTGCCTGGGTGAACGAGGCAACTGCACTGCGTGAGAGGTCCAGAGATTCTTCTTCAAGGGCCTGGTGGAGCAGCTAACACCAGATTACTCTTTCTCCCTCCTCTCCTTTATCCCTTGCCCCTGCCATGCCAACCCTCACCGCAAAAGGTGCCTCCCTGACTCCAGACAGCCACAGTTTGGGCTTTGGGTGCCTGAAAAGGGCACAGATTTCCCATCAGTGGCACCACCAGAGAATTCTCATTTTGTGCCTCCAAGCAACTTGGTCTTAAGCACTCTCACTAGCACAGATGGACTTGTGGTCCTGCCCTGCAGCCGTTGGAGGGGGATGCCGTAAGGGCTAGAGGCTGGAGCTGGAAAGTGAGCCTGGGCACAGGCAGGGACGGGGAGGGGGAGTCAGGGTACCTGAATGGTAACATGAGATGTCTTTTCTCTTTCCCCTTAGCCTTAGCTCTGCAATCACAAAGAGCAATTCATTCAGACGTGATTCATCCTGCTGCAGTGACAAAGACCCTTGCCCGCCTTCTCCCCTCAAAACCCCCACCAGCAACATGCACCAAGCGATCACCCAAACCCAATTCGCAAGCATGCCAGAGGGAGATCTTGCTGCGCCAGGACTTCCTAACCCACTGCCATCCAGGGAACTGGGTACAGAGATAGTGACAGTACCGGTGGTGCTGGAATGAGCAGGGAGAAGAGAGGGTGCATGAGCAAGATAGAACAACTGACAGAAAAAGGGCATTGCTTCCGGATGGATGGGTAAAGAGCATGGGTGAACAGATAATAACATGGTAGGATGGATGCATGGATGGATGGACGGAATGGCACTGGGATGAATGGACAGATAGATCTGTACTGCGATGGATGGATGGATGGATGGATGGATGGATGGATGGATGGATGGTGAGAATTGCAGTGATAGATGGATAGAAAGAAATGCAGTGAGATGGATGGATGCATAGGATTGTATTGAGATGGACTGATGGGCAGATGGACAGATTGGTGGATGGTGAGAATTGCAGTGATAGATGGATAGAAAGAAATGCAATGAGATGGATGGATGCATAGGATTGTATTGAGATGGACTGATGGGCAGATGGACAGATTGGTGGATGGTGAGAACTGCATTGGGATGAATGGATGGATGGGTGGATGGATGGTGAGAATTGCAGTGATAGATGGATAGAAAGAAATGCAATGAGATGGATGGATGCATAGGATTGTATTGAGATGGACTGATGGGCAGATGGACAGATTGGTGGATGGTGAGAACTGCATTGGGATGAATGGATGGATGGGTGGATAGCTAGGCAGACAGACAAATATTATCCTTGAAGATCCTTTGGAAGGAGTAGAAGGAAACGTGTCCTTGCTGGGCACAGGGGAGAATAGACCGAATACAAAGCCCTGCTCTTTGGGGAGGAGAGGATGGGGTGAATACAAGAAAGCCCTGTCCCCCATTAAGAAGAGGGCAGGAAGCACTGAGGACCTTTCCCTGGGTCCAAATGCCATGCAGGGATTGGTACGCCAATGCATGCACACAGCATGCCCAAAGGGCCTGAGCGAAGCAGGGATACCACGCCCCGTACCTGGCATCGTCAGGGTCTTCACTGTTTGGAAGAGATACAGCCAGGAGGATGAACATGAGGAAGAAACAAACCCACCCAAACAGATACACCCTCCCACGGCCCATGGGAGCTGGCCAGGCCAGGGGAAGGGGCTAATGGCTGCCACCACCCCCCGGGAGGACCTTCCTGGGCTGATGCTGAGCAGGTTCATTCAGTGCAATGCACACCAGAGGACAAGGTCCCACTCTGGCCTCGGCCGGCACTGCGTGGTGAGGTACTGAGGAGACATTGTCCCACAGCTCTTTGCCACCACCCAGGTCCTGCTTGCCAGTGGCAGGCCAGCACTCTTCTGCAGGTTTCTTCTGCATCCTCTCCACCTCCCCGCAAATATTGAGCAGCAGCAATGAAGAACAGACTTACAGGGATGGGTTGGGGCTGGGACCATTGTCCTGGACTTACCCATGCCAGATAAATTTATTTATACAGATGTATTCTTATTCATGGTGCCTTTGGGAGCCTACTAGCCCTACAGACGGGGTGATCATCATCATATTATGTGGGATACGGCAGTAGAGGGACCACAGGACCTGCCTCTCCTTTGCAATGTGACATGGAGGAGGTTGGCAGGTATGGCTGGGTCCCACAGAAAGCTCCTGGAGCACAGGGCTTGTGTGCTACCAGAGAGCTCTTCCTCCCTTGCAGGCTTCAGCTCCAGCTTCAGAGCACTCCCGTGTGCTGTCCCGCACTTGCAGAGATGCAGTGCTGTGGTGCTGGTGCATGAAGCATTGGCTTCACCCAGGTCTGGACAGCATACCCTGCTCTCCTGGCTTAAGATTTGGGAATTAATTTGAATTAAGGAAGACTTGGAGCTTAAAGCGAATTGGCCTGTATCCCAAAACCTGGGCATATTTATGTCTGGACGGTCACATATTCATGGGATGTGGGGTGACTGGGATGGGCTGGGATGAAAGCAACCCCCCCCACACCCAAAAGCCAAGATCCCAGCAGTCATGACATTTTGGTACCTTGCTACTGACGTGTATCCATCGTTAAACTTAATCCTGAGTGAGGCACCGAAGAGAAAGAAAGAAAAACAGAATAACAACAGTGTCAGGCTCCTTGAAGCAGCCCACCAGCAGCAAGGGAAACATGGACCTGGTGAGTGCAGGGACATCCCTTCCAAGGAGGGGTGGTGGTGTGTCCAAGCCAAAGTTCCCTGCCACAGAGTGCTCCAAGACAGCTGATGGGTGGTAACTTCAGCTGTGTGCACCCAGCCTGGGGTGCTCTGCTTCCCTATCCCCAGGAGAAACCCAGCTGGTGACAGGATCCACACTTCTGGCACAGGGCACAAAAGCCGTCACCATCCCGGCAGCCGGCGTCATCCATTGCTCCTGCTAGATCTGGAAGATCTCCTACACTGGAACAGTTTGGGATCAATCTAGATCACAGGTGCTAACAGCTTCCAGGAAATCTCTCAAGCTGCTGGAGGCTCTGCCTTGGGACTTACAGCAGCACCCAGTCCATTGCTTTGAACACCTTTTCCTAGCCCTCTTCCAGCTTTTCGGGGTCCTCGGGATGCATTTTTTTCCTAGCAATTTAATGGTACATTGGAAGGGTTGCAAAAAGGATGGGGGAAACTTGACAGGGGCTGACATCTTTGGGAGATCATCTCACTTTTCTTTGCTCAGGACGAAAAGGACCCTGGACTTGCCTGGTTATGCTGATGGAGGCAATGGGCCGGTGTGTGACATCCCTAGGATGTGTGCCCAAATGCCACGCTTGAGTTAGCAGTTTTGGACCCTCCTTATCTACTTCGACACAGAGGTGATAAGCCTGTCTACACCGGTCTTCCACGACAGCCAAGGATGGAGACACACACATCCAAAGGCTGAGTCAGGTCCTACGTGGGTAAACATCCCTTGGGAGACTCGTCTTTCCTTTGACTATAGGGGCAACCTAGGAAGATTGGGATCATAGCAAGAGCCTTGCTGAGCTTCCTAGGGCCATGCAGGATGGTGCTGGGATGCACTTCACTGCACTACCTAATTTCTACCTCTCTATAGACAGCCTCCTGTCATGGGTATTTTCATCACCAAGTTCAACTCCAGTGCTTGGCAATGACCCCATCTTTGGAGCAAGTGACCCACGGGGCTAATTAGTGGCAGGCGGAGAGCTGAACCCAGTCAGACACGTCTTGGATCCACTGGACATGCACAAGAAAAGACACGATCAATAATTCACCACGACCAGATTGCTTTCGGCTGCAGAGCTCTGTCCTGCCCATGAATATTTCAAGGTCAACAGCTATCGGGTGACGCTTCCTGGGATCTCAGTTTCAAGGTGGTCAGCCCTATCCCACCCAAATTTTGGCAGTCCAGCGGGGTGTCCCTGAACCACCCCTGGAAGTGCCCATCTCTCTTTACCGGCCACAGAAGGAATCTAAGGATAAGTCTATATTGGTAAATAAATGGACCAAGGCTCATTCTCTGGCCATGACACGGCTTGTGTCCGTACAGGTCCCTTCTCTCCACAAACTGCATCCGGGCTATCTGTTGGGGGTGGTCCCTGGTCTATCATATCATAGTCCCTGTGCTATCATAAACCGTCCCAGACATATACTGAGCCAAAGCCATGCTAGGGACCATGCTAACGACCTAACAGATGGGAAGGTGCTACCTCCTGTGTCCTGGCTTGCTTCATCATATGGATGCTGCGTAGGGCGAGCAGGCTCCTAGCCCGTGAGCCCCAGTGAAACGCATAAATCTAGACTTGACAGATCTGGGCCTCTGAGTTTTGACATTTAAGCCTGGATTTAAGGAAGCAGTCTCTGGAGAGCAGGACTGTGACTGTGTCTCAGCACTGCAGAGGCAGGATTTCAGGGCCACCATCTGAGCGGGGCTGGTGTGGGTATTTACCTAGCGTGCTGCTCTTCTTCTGCATCATCTCCAAGGCTAGAGCATTTACAGAGAGAGAGGAAAAAAACCACTGTGATATGAAGATAGAGAGCTCTTCCATTGTGTCAGCATTTTAGAAAACAGGATGATTTGCTTCAGTGCAGGAAGAACTTCAGAACATACCAACACAGCAAACCACTTCATGCATGGCTGAAAACCCACAACCACCGTGCCCTGGGCTGATCTTCCCTCTGCCACCCACGCCAGTCCTGGCTGCAGGGTCCATGCATGACCCAGACTGGATTTCTGTGGCTATTTGGCTGGACGAGCTTCACGCTAGGGTGGAAGTGAACTGGGCCCCTCACTCCAAGAAGGACATTGAGGTGCTGGAGCGTGTCCAGAGAAGGGCGACGAGGCTGGTGAAGGGTCTGGAGCACAGGTCTGATGGGGAGCGGCTGAGGGAGCTGGGGGTGTTTAGCCTGGAGAAGAGGAGGCTGAGGGGAGACCTTATCGCTCTCTACAACTACCTGAAAGGAGGCTGTAGAGAGGCGGGGGTTGGTCTCTTCTCCCAAGTAATAAGCGATAGGACGAGAGGAAATGGCCTCAAGTTGCACCAGGGGAGGTTTAGATTGGATATTAGGGAAAATTTCTTCACCGAAAGGGTAGTCAAGCATTGGAACAGGCTGCCCAGGGAAGTGGTGGAGTCACCAACACTGGAGACATTAAAAAAACATGTGGATGTGGTACTTCAGGACAGGGTTTAGTGGGCATGGTGGTGTTGGGTTGATGGTTTGACTCGATGATCTTGAAGGTCTTTTCCAACCTTAATGATTCTATGATTCTCTGACCTCCTTGCTACCCTCCTCCCTTTTGCTTGGGGTGAATTTGCTCAAAGAGAAAAGCTGTTTAGGCTGGAACGGGCTGTGTTGGGTCGGTGCTGTACCCTCTGCCAGGCTGCCTGGAAGGAGGTAAGATGAATTACCAGCTGCTTTTCCCTTGGTAAGTCCTGCCCTCGCTCCATCCTGGCTGACTGCATCAAGCTAGGTTTCAGCTACCCCAAAGCACACCAGGTCCCTCCCCAGCCGAAACGCGAGGCCAATATAATACAATTATCACAGCTCGCAAACTCAGGCCCCATCCTGCAAACACCTGCGCAGCACCCTCAGGGGGATACAGCACCCGCCTAAGGGGTCTGAGAACGAAGCTCTGATGGTTTTAGCAGCACTGGTAGAAGGCATTTCTGCTCCCTGCTCTGCCGGAGCTGCCTCCCCACCCCAGAGCAGACCCTGTGAAAGAGGAAGAAATAAGTTCGCCCCAATTACTGTTGCAAAGCTGTTGTAAGAACTGTCTTATCATTCACATTCCTTAGTTGCATTCTTTTCTTCGCTTCACTTACAGAGTCCTAACTGTCTGCTGAGTAGAACTGATAAAGAACAGAGATACTTTGAAATGGGTAACTCCTTGGGTGATAAGGATGAGCAGTCCTTGAGCTAACTCCTTGGGTGATAAGGATGAGCAGTCCTTGAGTTATGCTCGTTAGGTGGGTGATAAGGATGAGCTAGCTCGTTAGGCCTCGATGTGTAAATTACTGATAATGAGAACACAGGACATTCCACACGTCAAAGGACTAATGAGCTAACTCCATGACTATATATGGACAAAGGAAATCCAAAGTTCAACCAGCAGACAGCGTGAGGAAGACCATGGACGACCCCCGAAGGATGAAAAGACCCTAACCCAAATTTTACTGCGCATGCCCAGACTATGCAAATGAATTCTGGGAACTCATCACCATAGGACCGCCCATTTCCCGGAAGAGCTCTGAATATGGATGATACCTTAGGTATATGCATGCTTTGATGCTATCAATATTGTAACGGTGTGTAGGCTAGGAGGGGCGATCCCCCTTGCACCCGGCGCCGTAATAAACATACCTGCTTTATAACTCTTTTGAGTTGTGAAGTTTGTTTCCGCACGTCACCTGCGGGTGCTGGGAAATGGGGCAGAGCTCCTGCTCATTCCGATCTGGGCTTAGGAAAGCTGCGGGATTGCTCTCAGACTGCTCTCAGACACCTGCTTCAAGCGAAGCACGGGGGTCCTGTTTACATCAATGACTAAAGTCCCACGCTTAGCGTCAAGCAGAGGTGTCTGCGTCTGCGGGACTGCAGGCACATGAGGGTAAAGGATGGGAGTTAAACCAGGTCCCCATGTTTAGGTCCCCGGGACCTGTTTAGGACCCCCAGGTCCCCGGGCCTGTAGCGAGAGGACAAGGGGGAATGGTTTTAAACTAAAAGAGGGGAGATTCAGACCAGATAGAAGGAAGAAATTTTTTACACTGAGGGTGTGAAACCCTGGCACAGGTTGCCCAGAGAGGTGGTAGATGCCCCATCCCTGGGAACATCCAAGGTCAGGTTGGACGGGGCTCTGAGCAACCTGATCTGGTTGAAGATGTCCCTGCCCATGGCAGGGGGGTTGGACTAGATGGTCTTTAACGGTCCCTTCCCACCCAAACCATTCTGGGATTCGATGATTCTATGTCTCCCAGGCTGCAGACTAGCTTGGCCCATGGTCCCTTAGGCTGCTCCTGTGACATTCAGGGGACAGAAAGGGCCATGCCTTGTTAATCCTCCTTCTCTTGTCCTTTCTCTCCCTGCTCCTCTGCCTGCTCCTGAGCCCAGATCTAGCTGTCTGCACCCTGCTCCAGCTGCCCTGATGCAAACTGTCCATCTTCTGTGCGGGAAGGAGAGTCCAGGGGGTTCCTCGGGCTGGGGGAAGGACGCTCCGGGGCACGCTCGGGTCTGCGATGCTCTCGGCACAGCCACAGGGAAGGGGATGGGGGGATGAGGATGAGGATGGCCAGGAGAGGGAATATTGGGGGCCCTCCCCAGCCACACTGATGCCTGGTTTTGAAATGCAGATTTGGCAACACCAAAACTTTCTCTTCTTTTTATTCTTTTGGTGCAATTTTGTCTTGGGTCTGGGGCCCGTAACTGATGGAAACAGAAGGACCTTCCAAAGGAGCCAGGACATTTTTGTTCATATGAACAAAAAAATTTTAAACAAAATGAGTCCTTTTCTTTGATTCAAAAGGATGGTTCACATCAAAGTGCCCTTTGATTCTTTTCAAAAGCCTGAATGTGAAACATCTTTTCTTTCTTTTTTTTATCCCTTGTTTGATTCATGGTGAACTCCAGCACAGGTTTGCTACAGCCCGAGCCAGGCTCAGCTTTGCGCAATGCCTCAGACGTTCCTCGGGGCATTGTGTCCTCCCCTGCAGTGAAAACACAGTCAAGGGTAAAATGCCATTAACACCTTCAGAGGTGCTGCAATCTGTGCGGGGATTGATCTCAGGGCAGACTGGGCTGAGGAGTAAACCCTCCCTCTCCCAGGGATGGGACGGGGTGTACCAATATTTCCTGCATCTTTCTTCCTGCTGCAAGCTTGCATGGATGCATCCAGCCCCATTATCCCTGAAAAACCTGCCTCATTTGGACAACTCAACTGCTGCAATCTCCCTCTAACTTTTTCTTCACGTACTCACTAATCCATGACTCCCACAAGCAGGAACCCCAGCCTGCCGGGGGGTCCTCTCCCCTCCCAGCCAGGACCCATCCAAACCAACCAAGGGGTGGCCTTGCCTGGGTGCCCTGGAGCAGATGATCAAGGTCCAGCTCTCATCTCCTGCCCTGCTATGGAGACAGAGCCCCTGGCCCCAGGCAGGCCAAAGGTAGGGTAGAGTAGGGTAGAGTAGAGTAGAATAGAATAGAATAGAATAGAACAGAACAGAACAGAATAGAATAGAACAGAATAGACTATTTCAGTTGGAAGGGACCTACAATGATCATCTAGTCCAACTGCCTGACCACTTCAGGGCTGACCAAAAGTTAAAGCATGTTGTTAAGGGCATTGTCCAAATGCCTCTTAAGCACTGACAGGCTTGGGGCATCGACCACCTCTCTAGGAAGCCTGTTCCATGGTTTGACCACCCTCTCGGTAAAGAAATGCTTCCTAATGTCCAGTGTAAACCTCCCCAGGCACAGCTTTGAACTATTCCCACACATCCTGTCCCTGGATCCCTGGAGAAGAGATCAGCACCTCCCTCTCCAGGTCCCCTCCTCGGGAAGATGCAGAGGGCAATCAGATGAGCCCGTCAGCCCACCTCCTCTGCTGGAGGGCAAATGGAGAGCACCAGGAGTCCTTGCTCCTGGCTGCCAAAATAACTAGAGCTGCCAAAATAACTAGAGCTGTCAAAATAACTAGAGTTATCAGAAAAAACTGGACCTGGCCATGCTGTGCCTGGGGAGGATGCTCCAGACACAATGGCCCACAGGGACCCATCCGTTCCCCCCCCACTCCTTTGGTCCATGGAGTGTCAGGAACGCAGGAGCTCTCTCTGGAGCCCGTATGAAGAAGTGTTGCAAAGAGATCTCGATTAGCACCCTGCGGGACTCAGCTAGTCTTGCTAATTTTGGTAACAGATCTAACGTTCAAGTATAGTAGAAATAAGGGAATAATGGTCTGTCTTTAATAAATATGTGGGCTTACAGTCCCAGTTAGTGGAATAATAAAAGCAGCTCTTGCAGTGCCTTAATTTGCCAACTTGGACTGTCTGCAGGCACTTCTGAGATGGGAATTGTCTCACTAACCTTGAGCCATTTAAACTTTAGGTGGAGAGTAAACCTCTCGTCTAGGATGCCCCACATTCAGTGGTGAAGCAAAGGCAGAGTGGATGGGGGACCCCTCACCCGCCTCAAGCTTGGGTCTGGGGGGAGATGAACAGCCCGTGAAGATGCCCCACTGCTCTTCATTTAACATTGGGGGAGCCTGGGAAGGTAGTTTAGAAAAGACATCGCATATTTGGATGGCAAAAATTAAAAGCTGTTCCAGGGGGGCGGAAAAAAAACAGAGTTGGAGTTGGACAACGCCGATACCAACTGGTTCACAGCCTTGGCAACGTTAAATGCCAATAATGATGCTCTCACTGCATGAAAGCAGCGTGTGTGCTACCAGAGCATGAGCCCAGGCTCCCATGGGATCTGTCAGCAGGCAAGGGTCAAGCCACGGGGAAGCACGGCTGTGTTTTAAGAAGAGTATTTCCAGCGAGGCAGCAGCCTCCAACAAACTGCTTCCTGCAGGTCTATTGACTGCAGCGTTATTTCTCGGTGTGCTATTTGTCTCTGCCTGAATCATTAGCGGGGAGCCGGGGAGGTGCTCCAGGCCCTTGGGTACTTTTCCTTGTCGTGGAGGAAAAATAGCAAAAAAAGCTTTGCATCTGCATTTCTTTGCCAGGAACCCTGCTGGGACTTTGCGGGGAGCAAATGGCCATCCCTTAAAGATTTGTTTCTACTGCTGAGGGCAGGGTGGCCCCTGCACGGCATGCATTGGGGCAGGGCTTTCACGTCTTGCTTTGCTAAGGGAGATAAAGCACGGACTGGCAAAGAGAAGGCAAATCTGGCATCCCTTGCTCACCGCTGCGTTAACAGCTCAGCACCGTAACGTCCCAAACATCCCAACCAGCCTTCCCTAGAGCGCTGGTTACCTCCTTGGGCAGCCCCTGGACATAAGGACCTCCCCACCTCTAAGCCACCGGAGGGAGGTGACCCTGGCTAGTAACCTGGCCGGACCCCCACATCTGCCTGCAGGCAGGTCTGTGCAAAACTGCAAAGTCTGAGTCCAGGCAGAAGTTCAGCCAGTTTCAGGCTACGGGGTCAACAGCAAAGGGGGGTGCAAGGTTTGGAGCCAGCTTGGTGGTCAGTGCGTGGTCCCACTGTGAACTGGAAGTGATCCAGTTTTGAAAAACAAATAAATAAAAGCCCAGAGTGGTTATTTATTTACTGCTTGACTTTTTTTGCCAGGTGGATCAGTGCCCTGACCTGGCCGTTGGCTCGCCCAGGCAAACAGAGGTGTTGGCAGTAGAAGGGCGGCGGGAGCGATGAGGGATGCCGGCAGCGGAGGGACCTCGCTTGACCTCTCTGTTCCGCAGCATCCAGCCGCAGCGATGCTCAGGGGGCCATTCCTCAACCCCTGCCCAGCAGGGCCGAGGGATTTGGGCACCTCTTTGACTGAAACAGCAAATCGTGACTGCAGTTACAGTTTTTTCTGCCTTTTACCGTTTCAGAGCCCAACCCTCACCTGCGATTCCATTTGGACCATTTATTTACCCCGTACGAACTTGTGCCTCCCCTGTCTCGTTCCCTCACCCGAGATTTTGCCCATAAAACAAGAGAATTCACCTTGTGCAAGCATCTTCTATGAACTGAAGTCGTTGCTCGGGGCATGGAGGAGTTACAAGAGCAAATATGATATTTCCCTGCAAGGTGTGTGTCTTCTCCTGACAGCACAGGGACTGAGCCTGGCTGCAAATAACTCTGATATAATCCCCACTGTCGGCACAGGTTTCCAGCACGCATCTCACCAGCATCGCTGGCACCTCTATTAGGCTGCAAGCCGTCGGCTGA
Organism: Oceanodroma leucorhoa; assembly: GCA_030449065.1. Classification (NCBI taxonomy): domain Eukaryota; kingdom Metazoa; phylum Chordata; class Aves; order Procellariiformes; genus Oceanodroma; species Oceanodroma leucorhoa. The sequence continues at coordinate 139,710 of JASVER010000108.1, forward strand.
GAAGTGCTCGGCAAGCCCGGCGCTATTTATATATTCCTTGTTGTTGCTGCTGCTTTTCCCATTTCAAGGTCTGTTTGTTTCCCCCCTTCTGCATCCCCTCAGGAAAGGGAATCAGCTGAATAACAAAATAATGTCCCTAATGAGACGGGGGAGGAGGTAAATAGCTTTGTGATGGAGATGACACTGACAGAAAGCCTGTGGAAATCCAGGGAGATCCTTCCATTGCCTTCATTCAGATTCAAAGCTCCCCTGGGGGGACACAGAGGATGGAAACAGATTGTGAAGACACACAGAATTACAGGCAAAGGGGCTGCCAAGAAGATTTCAAGTCCAACTTCTTCCCCAGGGGAGGATCAGCTTGCCACAAATCCTTCCTGAGATGTGCATCCAGCCTGAACTTCAGCATCTCCAGGGACGGGAGCTGAACTCCCTCCCAGTCGGACCTGGGATATCTCTCCCCTTATCCCTACAGCACACCTCCCTGCCGCCTTGCAGAAATTTGATTTTTGGCTGTCCCGTGCCAAAATGATGAGCAGCTCATCCCCAACCTGACCCAACCCTCGAAGGCAAGGCGGGAGCTGGACTTGGCTTTGAACTGGGCTTCCCTGGTTCGGCCAGGTCCAAAGGTTGGTGTGGCAGAGCAGGGCTGCCCACCTCAGTCCCCACACCGAGCAGTGGCATTCCCACGAAGCTGAAGGCATTGCACAGCAATGCCCCATCCAACGCAGGGAGCGATGGCACATCTGGGCTTGGCCCAAGTGGCATTTGAGCTTTTGGGAGACTCCCCGGCATCCAGCAGCCTTGTCAGAGCACTTCGACCGTCCCTCTATCTCCAGGCACCCAGACATCCCAGATGCATCTACAGCCTGGGGCACGTGCAGGAACACACATGCTTCTGGGGTGTCCTGCTCACTGGGCACGTGCTACAGCCACGTACGCTATGGAATTAAAAGTTCAAGGGCACACTCCCTGCCTTTGAAGCCAAACTGCCCGGCACGCATCGCACCCGTGGGTTTGAAAGAAAGGGTTTGGATGGGCAATCCCTAACCTGCCCTTTGGGACTGGCCCATGGCTGTTGTACCTCCTGACCCTGTCTGGGGATCGTTTGAGTCAGTGCTAGGTAGCCAAAACCCTCTCAGAGACTGTCCTAATAATTTATTAATGTTATGGGAACTTCAGGTTTTCGGCCTGGCAGTGTCTAATTAATGAGACTTGACAGAGGTGTTTACCAGTACAGATGTGGCCATAAATTCCCATGATGGAGAGTCAATATCTTGATGCTAGTGAAGCTTGAGGCACTTGGTGACAGGCTGCATGGGGAGCTGCTGTGAGAAATGAGCTCCCCAGAAGAGCCGTGGGTAGGAAGAACCACCCTCGTGCTCTCTGCCATCACTGGACCCACATGAGTTGAGGAGTCCCCCCCAAAATGCTCCTTCCTTTGGCTGAGCAGCTCTCAGAGGCATTGGGTTGCTCCCTGGGTTTTACCTGAACTTCTCTTTTTTGCAGCTCCTCCCCAAACTCTTTCTGGCACACGGTGGGGAACAACTCACAGACACGGCACTGCAAGAAAAGCCACTGCAAACAGAAATCAGATCTTCATGCACATCACGAGGAGCTCCTCCCCATGCACCGGACACGGCTGATCTCTGGTTCTGGGGACAGCTGTCCCTGATGTGCGGTGGGACCTGGAGAAGGAAGGGGGCCTCACAGGCGAGGCGGTACCCCAGTTGCAGCCTCACCCCAAGGCCCTTTCCCCATCCTGGATCCCAGCACCCCTCCTGAGCACCCTTTCCAAGGATGCTTTTCCAGCTGCTCCATCGTTTCTCCCCACCAACTCTCCTGCAGCCAAGAAATGGGAATCCAGGGGCAATGCTTGTGGGACATCCACAGGGACAAGGCAGGAGCAACACAGCACTGCAAACCCCACTGCCACCAGCACGAGTGGGTGCTGACTGGCTCCCTACCTCGTGTTGAGGGAGCCCTGGCTAAGGGTGTCCCCCTCTCCCAAAAGTTCATCTTCACTGTGGTAATACATCTCGTCCTCTTCCATCCTGCGAGGGTGGTGACACGGAAAACATCAGCCCTTTCCCTCCTTGGCATTGGTAACAGTAGTGGTGGTGACATTAATGACCATGGCTCTTGGGGCTGGCAGAGGTGCAGGGCAGCAGGAAATGGCCTCAAGTTGTGCCAGGGGAGGTTTAGATTGGATATTAGGAAAAATTTCTTCACTGAAAGGGTAGTCAGGCATTGGAACAGGCTGCCCAGGGAAGTGGTGGAGTCACCATCCCTGGAGGTGTTCAAAAAACATGTGGATGAGGTGCTTCGGGACATGGTTTAGTGGGCATGGGTACTGGGTTGATGGTTGGACTCGATGATCTTAGAGGTCTTTTCCAACCTTAATGATTCTATGATTCTATAATTCTATGACACAGCCAAGCCTGACAGCCCCCTGCCCTCAAAATGACCTGCTGTGGGCCAAGACTCCCAACCAGAGGACACGGGGAAGCTCCTTGGGACAAAAGCAGCAGGTGAAAACAGTTTTAGTGCAATTGTCCACACGCGAACTTAAGCTCGGGACAGCGGGACTAGCACGCCTTGCTTTTTTGGCGTGTCTGCTAAGGGATGAGCCTCCCTCTCCCCCTTTAAAACAGTTTGTGAGCTTGCTCCGGTGCAGGATTGCCGTGGAGCAACGGGAAGGGGCTACAGCGGTTCTCTTGGCAGTCGTGGGGCTGATGGGCCACCTGCAGCACTCGGCCTCGCTCAGCGTAAGCCCTAGGTACAAAGGGATTTTTTTCTAAAGCGTCATGGATCCGAAGGAGAAACTGAAGCCAAATATCAAAGGACTTTCACCAGGAACCACCCTCCCGCCTGCCACGAGGCGCTGACCTGCGGGGGAAACGCAGCGCAAGGATCAATGCCACAGCAGCATTTGCAGATGCCACGGCGGTATTTAACCTCCACGTGGCCCTGCCGCCTCCTTATAAACTGCGGCATTTACTTCAGCTCCCCGGCAGGAAGGATTTTTCACCAACTAGGTACAAACCAGCCACAAAAAGTCCTCCTGCTCAGCCCTGCCCGCGTGCAGCCAGCCCAGCTCAGCAGCCTTCAGCCGCCACGCGTCTCTGTGCACCCGGGCAGGGGTGCTCAGCAAACCACGCATCTCCTCTTAAAAACTGCCCCCGGGTGGGATCTATCAGGCTAAATGTGGCTGTCCTCAACCTCCAGCTGAGCTGGTCATCTTAGACTTGCTTTACAGTCCCTGGGGACCTAATCCAGAGCCTCAATTCATCCGCCCGCCTGCTGCGGGCGATGCATCAGCCACGCGGCGTTAACTACATCTCCGGTGAGGGTAAAGACGTTCACATCGTGCTGCCCGCGTCTCCGAAGGCCACGTGGCGCAGGCAGGACGCCGATTTCCCAACATACGGGGCTGACAGACAGACTGACAGCCGCTCTGCCAGCCGGGCTGTGCCCGGTACGCTGCCCCGCCATCCCCCTTTTAGAGCCTTCAGCGTCTTCCCTGTTCAGCAGCATCACGGGCCGCTGAGCTGGGAAACGAATCTGCACTTCCAATTTGCTTGAAAATTCACAGGTTTCAGCCCAATTCACACAGTTAATGAACTGCCTAGGAGTGATGCGAGCAACCGGAGATATCTTCCCTCAGTCTTGCACTGTGGGGAAAAAGAAATTTTGCCCTTATACGGCCGCAATAAAGTGCTAAACCCAGACAGAAAGGAAACGCTACTGAAGCACACAACTGCACAAAGCCAGCGTGGGGATGTGCGGCCGCGGCAGCGCCGAGATGTAAATGCTACCAAAAAAGCAGCCGATCCCTGGGGGTACGTTTAGATTCACGCCTCCAGGCTGGGCTCCCCTGGGGATTTGGAAACACAAGGGCTGCCCTTTGATCCACCAGCACTTTGCAGCCCTCGGACAAGGGCCGTGCTCGCCCCGGGAGAGCGGTGGGTGACCTGAGCTCTGCCCGGGCTGCCTGCACTCGCTGCCTGTCCCACTTACAGAGCCTCTCCTCTCCCAGTTTATCTCTTTCCATGAGACTTTTAGCAAGTTCAGGACCCTGCTGTCTCCACTCTTCCAACTGAAAGAGGCCAATGGGTTCAAGAGCTACTGGAGTGGGGACCAACAGACAAAGTCACTACCGTGGACAACGCAACTGCATAAACTATGTAAAGCTGCCTGAAAATCTGGCTCAGCAGCCCACGAACCCAAGATATTTATACACGGGTGGTTTCACACTTGCAAAACTCTCCTGTTGCCTGAGGAGCTGGGTGAGGATTTGAGCACGGGGTTCAAAGTGCCCGTGACGGGGTGGGCTGTATCTGGCCCAGCATCACTGAGGCCWCAGCGTCCATCCATGCCTTGGCCTCGTGGCTGCGTATGAGGTGGTAAAGGGGCTGTTCCTCCCAGCAAGGACTGAGCCCTGAGCATCCATAAGCCACAGCTCATGGCAGAACTAGTCCCAGCTTGCACTTCATCCCAATGGACAGCCAACTGCAGTGTCCCCAGTCCTGAGCCCTCTCCACCCATCCCAGTCACTAGGCTGGGTTTGCAACTGGTTACAGCAGCTTTCTGTCAAGAAATAGGAAGGATACRGTCCCTGGGCTTGTTTTCATCCCACGTCAGGTCCCATGAGCTTGGAAAAACACAAGGGTGATGCTAAGGACCCTTAAATGAATAGAAAGCTGGTAACAGCATCCCTTAGAAGAACTGGAGGTGTCCCCACCTGCCACCACAGGGTGAAGGGTCCCTCAAATAATCCAAACAGGTCTCACCTGCCCAGGCACTGCCTTYGGTATGGGATTTCATTTAAGCCTGGTGAGGTACGGAGGTCCCGACAGACCGCCGTGGAGGGAGCTTTGACAATGTCTTTGAGAAGAAGTGCTTGTCTGTTTGAGGGTTAATGCTGCAAGGGAGGTGCCAGGGCTCATTCCCTCCACATGTGTCCTTGCTTTCTCCTCCAGCCTCTGCTGTGCCAGCTGCCTTGCCATGGGACGTGCACACTCATGCCGCCTCCCCAGCACGCGGACATGGGTCAGAGACACTGTCGCTGTCACCTTCCACCCCAGAAGCATCCAGGCTGGTGTGGTTTTGTGGTCATGCCCTCCTCCCCCTGCCCCTGGCTGCAGCTGCACTCGCCCCTCGGCACACCTCCACCTCCTGCCCTGAAAGCAGCTCGGTCCTGGGGGCACCGCGAGCTCCATCGAGATGCAAGACCCCACGCATCTGCACACGTGGTTCTACACCCCACACGTGGCTCCAATCCCRTCCAACATGAGGCCTGACCAACAGCCAGACCCTTAATCCTGTCCGAATCTGTACTTAATTASATTTGCTCTCCAACATCTGGCGCATGTTACAAACCTCAGCGCTTGCTGGAAGACTCAGGTCTGTGCTGGGCAGGTGTGGTGGAGCACCAGGGACCTGCTGGCACCCGTGGGTGGACACTTACAGCCCATCCTCACCTTGAGCTGTGATAATGGGTCTTCTGATGGCCAGGAGATGTGATGCACCTTAGAGGAGCACTGGGGCAATACTGCCCYTTCATGACAAGCCAAGCCCTCCCCATCCCTGCTGCCATCACACATCTCCAAGTGCTGAGCATCACATTACCTTCTGAAGCTTCTCTCTGCAGACTGCTGGTTGGATTTGCCCGGAGAGATGTCCGAGCCCTGCCGGTGGCCGGAGAGGAGGCTGTCTGTCTCTAAGGGGTACCTGCCATCCCCCTCCGAGTGGACACTGGGGGTCTCCAGGAACTCCTTGTCGTTCCACGTGCCCACTGTCCCATCCAGAGCCTGGTACCTGATCTCTATGGAGATGCTGGTCTGCAACACACAAGGAAGACACAATCAGCCCCTAAGGGCAGCACAGGGAGGAAGGAAAGTCCTGCAAAATCTGAAAGGCAGGAAGAGCTGTTGCACTGGTGAGGCCGCACCTCGAATACTGYGTTCAGTTTTGGGCCCCTCACTCCAAGAAGGACATTGAGGTGCTGGAGCGTGTCCAGAGAAGGGCGACGAGGCTGGTGAAGGGTCTGGAGCACAGGTCTGATGGGGAGCGGCTGAGGGAGCTGGGGGTGTTTAGCCTGGAGAAGAGGAGGCTGAGGGGAGACCTTATCGCTCTCTACAACTACCTGAAAGGAGGCTGTAGAGAGGCGGGTGTTGGTCTCTTCTCCCAAGTAACAAGTGATAGGACGAGAGGAAATGGCCTCAAGTTGCACCAGGGGAGGTTTAGATTGGATATTAGGAAAAATTTTTTCACTGAAAGGGTAGTCAGGCATTGGAACAGGCTGCCCAGGGAAGTGGTGGAGTCACCATCCCTGGAGACATTCAAAAAACGTGTGGATGTGGCGCTTTGGGACATGGTTTAGTGGGCATGGGTACTGGGTTGATGGTTGGACTCGATGATCTTAAAGGTCTTTTCCAACCTTAATGATTCTATGATTCTATGATTCTATGATTCTATGATCAGCTGGCTTGATCTCTGAGCCTTACTGACCCCAAAGTCTCTTCTTTCCTAGTGCATGAGACAGTTGGAGAGCAGATCCTTGGCTTCAGGAGGTGGTCTGACCCAGCTCAGGCATGGTGCTGCAGCCTTCCTCCTGCTCAGGGACCTGATTCACTTGGAGATGCTGGTGCATCCYGGACCAGCTACATCAAATATGAGAGACACCAAAAGCCCTGAACAGCAGACAAACCCTTCGAGCAGCTGAAGGCAYCATGAGCAGATGAAGCCATGTCATGTTGGTGGGTTTTTCTCTGTGGTGCATCAACTYGTTAAGAATTTGTGCCCTGCTGTTAAGTGCTGGGCTGCCGAGCCCCATGGTGCCTCGCTCCTGCCTGGCCCCATCCCATCCCCAGGCAGGGCAGGGTTTGGCAGGGGATGGGCAACCCCGGGGAGGTTTGGATAGACCCTGGTTTGGGGATGGGGTCCCCCAGCCTGGTCATKACCAGCCCGGCTGGGGCTCAGGGACGGGAAGGGACCTGGCACTGGGTCTGTCCAAGCTTGATCTAAGGCTTCTTCTGAATGAACYAAGTAAGAGTAAGGTCCTCTCCCTCTTCTACGTGATCCTCCCCCACTTACCCACCCAAGATTGCACCAGGCTCCTGCAGCAAATTCAGGATTGGAGACCCCAAACATTTTTCCCCAAAAAATCTTTCCCTGGATTTAAAACCCAATCAAATACGGGAAAGTTCATCTTGCTGCAAAGAACTGCTGGCACTACCTTTGCCCTGATGTCCAAAGTCCTTCTAAAAACACAGCTTTGGACAAAGCAGCCAGAAAAATATCTCCGCTAAAAACATATCTATTTTGAAAGGCAAACAGCTGCTACAAAGATCAAAACAAAAGCAAAAACCATTCTCCACCTCCATTCAGCTTCCAGGGAGAAATTGTGAGTTAGATTCACTGCAAAGGCAAGCGATTCTAGACACAAGGACAAAACGAAAAGGCTAACAAACAGTGAGYGGAAAAATCTATTACAAAATCTTCCTTTTTTAACCTGTATGTTTAAGAGGAGGTACAGCACCCTGACTTGCTCCAACCGCAGCTTGTCAGAGGGATGATGAAARGCTGGAAAATACAAGATATGGCCTGGAAGGACTCTGTGCATTTAGCAAATRACGGCTAAGGGGTGACTCAAACCCAGCTGGAAACAGAGCTTTGTGGAAGGTTTTGACTGATTTTATTCTTCGTATGGCAAAATACAAATTTGAGTCAATCAAAATGATTTGCCACACTGTGCTGGCCTCACCAAGCTGTTTCGGATTGTTTAAAAAAGCAAATGCAGAGGAGAGACAAAGATCCATGTTGAAACATTAATTTTTCACATTTTCAAACCGCCTCAAYGCTGTTGTGAAACATTTGATTTTGAAATCTCATTTTTAAACTATATTTAAAGGTTTAAAAATCCTTTAAAAGAAATGAAAAATTATAGGTGTAATAAATGGAAAGATTTTGGTTTGGGCTGAATAAAATCATCACTTGTTTGAAGGGAAATTAGTAGGTGTAAGCTAAACCCAAGAGAAATTCACACTGGAAACAAAACTCTTAATTTAACAGTAAAGAAAATTAAYGAGCGGAATGATTCACTGAAGGGCTGGGATTGCTCTGTCACCGGACATTTTAAAATCATTTTTATTTGGTTTTTGTTTTTTTTCAATAACAAATTCTGAGACATCCCAGAGCCTCTCTTGTCGGAGGCCAGACGGCACGATCGTAATATCCCTCCTGGCTTTACRATTCCTGCCTCTTTTAATCTCTCTGCTCAGGCAAGTCAATAATGTTATTAGGACTGGCTGGAAGCTGCCAGTGATGTTTTGCAGTCAGCACAGAAAAAGGAAAACRGTTTTCAACCCTTCCTTTGCATTTTATTGCAGAAAGACGAAGGTATGCCTGGAAAGAGCCTTCCAAGAAATGCCGGCAGTGAGGATGCGCCTCTCCCTTCCTCCAGAGCCGGGGGCTGATGCTCGGAGCCGGCCCCCCGCGGCCGCGGTGTGGTTTGCAGAGAGGGGACAGATGGAGATTTGTTTTCTTGCCTAATTCTGGAGGTGATTTTTGCAACTCTTTCGCATGATTTGTCTTCGAGTTTGCTCAGTGCGAGGCACATGTTGCTTCCGAGCAAAACCTTTTTCTTTGCATCTCARAGGATGAGGAGCGCAGACGGCCGGTTATCCCGTCTCAGCTGATGGGCAGTGGCTTTCCACACCTGCCCACCTCTGCCTCCTCCACAYGTCCGATCATTTTTCAGTCCCTCTCTCCTCCTGCAACAGCCCTCACTGCTGTGGTCCACTCCTACGCCTACTAAAAGAAACGGCATCTTTCGAGTCCGGGAGAAAGTGGGTCACCTCTCCAGGAGGGCTGACTCTGCTGCCCATCAGGAGCTATTCCAGATTTATATTTCCACTAACATTTCTCCATGCAAAATGTCCCAGGCGTTGCCCTCTGGATTTTCTCTTCTCGAGGCTCTCCCCGTCCAAATTTATCCTCTTGCTGGAGCAAAGGCTGGGAGCGGGCAGAGAATTTATGAGGCTGAGTTGTCTCTGTGCCCCTGACGTTGCAATGGATACTGCGTGGGAGAAGGGATCYGAAATCCTGCTGAAAGCCCAAAATGCAAACACATACCCTCACCTCCCAACTCCGGTTTGAACAGGGGTGACCTGGGGCTAAGATGATGCCCCAGAAATGCAGGGAAAATCGAGGGACGTGGCATTTCTGCTCACAGCAAGGATTTGTGCATGTGCATCCAGATGGCTTGCGGCGTGCAGAACATGGGGGGATTTATTGTCTTACCCAAGGCAGATCTGTACTCCTGTAAAATCTGCCTTGCCCAGGCTGCCTCGATTTTGTAGCAGCAGACAACAGTCAGTATTCCTGTTTTCCAGAGCACTCTGTGCRTACCAGCTAAAACAACTCCAGCAGAGCTGCCCTGACACGGAGGAGACGTAGACGCGAGGTCCTCAGAGGGGAGGTGATGAGCACAGGTTATCCAGCACATCAGGCATGGGCTGGGGAAGGTCGTTTCTCCTCCAGGTGCCTCCGGTTAGAAGCACGGGGCTTATAAAGAGGCGAAGGGTAACAGACCATTTGTTTTGACCCACCCTGCAGCTATACCAAGCTCCTGGCCAGGCTGCAAGGCACCAGGCAATGCAGGCACCTCCTCAGTCCTAGGGTGGCTCATTCTAAAAATTCCATCATTTTCGACGTCAAGAAGTTGCATGTATTTAATTTTCATCCATTGATTTTCCTCTCTTCCCCCCTGTGACACTGAAGGGTCTTAAAAAATATGGGATTTTCTTCCTTCAGAGGGTCCCATGGACTTTAATCAGGCAACTTCTCAGYCTGATAAACCAAGAGAACAGCAGGAGCTGTTTTCTCCAACCCTGAAATCATTTTTGCACCCTGGGTCTGCAGCCCCTCCATTTTTTCTCCCTCCTCAGGACTGCATCCCTCGTACTTTTATTGGTTTCATCCCTTCTACCCCCACAGGAGAAGTCACCTCCTGTCTCCTCCTAATGAAACCACTCGTCTTTTCATTGCTAATTGCTTGTTGTCAGCACACAGGGTTACATGCAATTGCACTTTTCCTTTACGCTGAGTGCAGGAAGCAGCTTATAAAGGAATAAGAAAAGGGGAGGGGGGGGGGGGGAAGCGGAGTTTTTATTTTTTAATTAAAACACCAGGGTTTTGATACCCAAGAAGATCAGAAGTAGCTGTATTTCCAAGCGTGTTATAAARCTCAGTCTCCATGGGAAACAGCTCCCATGAGATGCATTAACCAGATGGAAATGCGCTGAGTTACGCAGCAGCTGCTCTGCAGACCGGGAGCCTTTTCCTTGGCATCGGGGGCTCCGGATGAGGGGTGCAGACCCAGACCTCGTGGTATTTCTTATCCTTATTTTCCCCAGAGGGGTATAAAGAGGGGGGCTTCAGGCGAGCTGCTGCACGAGGTATTCCTCATCTGCTACCAAGGGTCAGATAAAAGCAGCGCTGAGGTCAGAGACAAATACTGTAAATGTCGAGCATTTCAAGCACCCCGTACTGCCGGCATGGATTAGAGCTGATACGCTGACGGCTGGGGCAGAGCCAGCGTGGGATTGCTCAGGTGCAGGAGGAGAGCTCCGGGAGCAGAGCTCAGCATCTCTGCGGGGATCCGAGGACCAGGCTGTGCTCTGAGCTGCCACCGGCCTCCAGGACATTTTCAGGCTGTTTCTGAGCTGTGCGTGGGCGATGGCACCCCGTCTGTGTGCAGGTTCCTTCCCGCTTTGCCCCCATCCTAAACTTCTCGCGGCATGCAGAATAGCCAGCCTTTGCTGTCCACCCTCGGGACAGTCCCGGCTGCTTTAGTCCTTCAGACCAAGAATAATGGGATGAAGGAAAGGTTGAGGATTCGGGGATTCAGGTGCATAACACAGACTCCTCTGTTCCCACAGAGTCAGCAGAAATACGGACAGATGGACCAACGACTGAAGGACAGCAGTGGCCGCTTATTCCTCATGACCTACCTGAATGGCCGAATTATTGTCATCTATGAGCGTGTCTGTCACCTCTACCTGCCCTTCCTCCACCACCTCTTGCAGGACCATCCGGAAGGTGCCAATGAGCCTATGGAGCAAAGAAGAGGAAAGTCAGGCGAGSTGTGGTGAGCACCACCACCGTTCAGTTTTAATGGGAAAGGGCTTTGCTGGCCAAGTCACCAGAGCTTGCATGGCTGCTTTTGCTTCCCATTTGCCTTAGGAGGAGGTAAACGTGAGATCAGGATCAGAGCATGGCCAAGGACCATGCAGGAGTGACCCCAGCTCAGTGGAGATGGTGGGCAAAGGAGAAGCCAGGAGAGAAGCCATTTCAAGGTAACTCTGTTGGGATAAGAAGAGGAGACTTTGGGAACCATCAGTCTTGTATTACTGGGATGCAACTACARGAAGCCAAACCGGCCTTTTCCGTCCTGAATGTCTGCAGTTATGCCTGCATGAGTAAATTGAACAAGGCAAGAACCAGGGCACTGTCCCTCACCCGTCTGCACCAGGACATTGTCAGCACAGGCCATGGGGAGGTCCCAGGTCAACATGCCTGGCCCCAACCCACCCACCCAGGAGGGGTTATCCTGGGGCGCGAYATCCCTGGAGCCGTTTGGATGTGCCTGGTTGTGTGTGGGATGAGTTGAACGGCTCAGCCCAAGCTGGGTTGGCCCAGGGGTTGGAGAATAGGGCTCATGCCAGTTGGTTTACTTGGATGGACATAGTCTGAAGGTGCTGCGTGTGAGTCTGAAAGCTGCTCAGAGGAGAAGACTGACCYCCTTCTGCTAAGGGAGGTCTCATCATAACTGATGCCTGAAGGCTCGTGTCCTTGTCCCAGCCCACTCCCAGCCTGTTAGGTGTCCCTGCAGCAGGGACCCAGCGAGGTTAGGCTGTCTACATCTTGGGGGCTTTCAAGACCCAACTGGAAAAAGCCAAGAGCCACCTGKTGTGAGGTCAAGCAGACCCAACTTTGAGCATGAGGCTGGACTAGAGATCTCCCGAAATGCCTTCCAGTCTGAATTATCCTGTGATCCTTTGATAGGACCCTACGATCCTTGACCCTATAATTATTRCTGTGGTCTGCAGTGTGTGGGGCGAGCTGCGTGCCAAAGTTCAGTCCCTGTGTATTTGTCACACCTCATGGAGTTGGTGACAGCCTCACCTGAGCCAGGACCACATGTCCCAGAGCCAAAAGGGCTTGTGGCTGAAGGGAGACATTTACAGCAGGCATGGAGCGATGGTTTAACACATTATTTCCTCCTTCCCAGGCTGTTCCCACTCTCGTGCTGGATGCAGAGCACTCGCACCTTTCCTTCGGTGGAAGGAAACCAGCTGGTTCCCCCAAGCCCGCTGCTGCTGAAACAGCTTAAGAACAGTATTGACACAGCTTTTTTGGATGCAGCCTTTTAAAAAGGACCAGTACAGAAAACYAAGGGTTGCATCCTAATTTGTAATAGCACATATTCATTATCTCTGTACTACTAAAGTCTTTGTTCCTCTTCATAGATCAGGCCAACCTGAATGTTTGATGGGGATCCATCCTACCCTATTCGTTATCACTTGCACCACCATCAAGGCAAAGGAGACCAGTGTCTCATCCTGCAGGGACAATGAACTCTTCATGAGATCCTCATCTACTGCCTAAAGCAGATGGGGCACGAGACTTGCAAACATTGCTCAGCAAGCCCTTCCTTGGAGCCTTTCACATAAGGAGGGGAGGAAAGGCTGCTGGTGTATCCTTGGAGATATTAGAAGCTGCCTGGAAACGGTCTTGGGCAACTGGCTCTAGGTGGCCCTGCTTGAGCAGGTGGTTGGACAAGATGACCTCCAGAGGTCCCTTCCAACGTCAACAATTCTGTGATTCTGCYCCGAGCAGCCTGCCCGACCCTGCGCAGGAACAGACGAGGAGGGCTCACCTCTCTCCCACCCGACCTGCACGTGCTGACTCCCACCACGGGCTGAGAAGAATGCTGAGGTARGGGCGTATAACACCTTCCAACCACCATGGCCATTTCTCCCACGAGCGCCTGATCGCCACCTAAACTCCCCCAAGATGAGCAGGATGAAGGCATCTGATTGCTCTTAGTGGCTCTTGCCCRGGCTCGCTGCAGCCTGCTGCTCTCGCAGCCACGTTTGTTAAATTACAGGTCCAAACAGATACCACAGAGAGCAGAGAAGCCTGGCTCTCTCTAATAAAAGTCATTAGTTATTTGCCAGCTCACGGCTTGTCAAGGAGCTGTGGCTTTATGTCCTTCATGTTCTGCTGTTGCACCAGAGGGACCTTYCCACCCCGAGAAGAGCCAGCTATGAATCAAGTGACTCCCGACACGGAAAAAGCCCTGAAACGGGGAATGCGGAGCTGCCTTACGCCATCTGCCTTGCATGTCATCTCCAGTGCCGCGATCCCAGATGACAGCGAAGATATTACACGGCACACCAGGAACACGTCCGCAGCGCGCTGTCGGCTGGGGCCCGCGGGAAAGYTGCCGCTGATTAAACCACTTCCTTGCAAACCTTACGGCATCGCTTACTGTGATGCTGATTTATCGAGACGTGATTTCAAGCCCACGCTGTGTGGTGGGATATCGAGGGCTCCGCTCCTGCCACCGCCCCGTGTAACCCCAGCACCCGATGCTGTGCCTGCCTGGAGACCCAAGGTAAAAGCAGGGTTAGCAGATTTGCCCCGGGTCAGTCTGTGGCAGAGCTGAGGATGGGGTTTGTCTTTCCCGGCTCTCAAGCCATCCCCTTATGCTTTGAAGCACCCTCTGAAATGCAGAACAAYGCTGGATGGAAGAGCAGGGTCTGCTCAGCCCTGCTCAGCTCCTTGGGGTCTTCACTGGCTTTGGGGCTTGATTTGCCTGGGTCCTGCCTCTGCCAACCTTGTTTTTTGATTTTCCCACCCAAATGGCCTTTCTTTGCATGGGTCCCTGTGTCCCCTTGTGCGCACACCTGCCTGCGTGGGGATCAGACGGTACTGCCGTGGGCGTTTCTCTGACTAAAGAAATCAGACTGTGCTGTGTAGTTATCCCACTGTACATCACTCAGTTATAATAATAAGCTACCTGAGGAAATTAATAAACTACCTGRGGAAAACAGAAAAATGACCTTACTGTTGCTCATCCACTTATCTAGCTCTGCCTGGATTGCAGCAGCAGCAGGGAGATCCTGCTTTCCAGCAAACCTCTGATGGGTTCTGTCCTAGCTTGCTGGTGGTGCGTGATGCCCCAGGAGCAAAGGAGAGCCGTGGCAGACCTGCCCCAGTGTGCTGTGCAGGATGGGGCCCTTCCCGGCAGGACTTTYAGCTCCCACGTGCTGTGCACGGGTGGGTCCCAGCACTGAGCTCCTTTAACTCCATCTCCAAGGTGCCACGTAGGGCATTGAATCATAGAATCATTAAGGTTGGAAAAGACCTTTAAGATCATCAAGTCCAACCGTCAACCCAGCACCCATGCCCACTAAACCATGTCCCTAAGCACCACAT
>JASVER010000108.1:155885-188874 GCA_030449065.1 Oceanodroma leucorhoa
TGTTTAGCCTGGAGAAGAGGAGGCTGAGGGGAGACCTTATCGCTCTCTACAACTACCTGAAAGGAGGCTGTAGAGAGGTGGGGGTYGGTCTCTTCTCCCAAGTAACAAGYGATAGGACRAGAGGAAATGGCCTCAAGTTGTGCCAGGGGAGGTTTAGATTGGATATTAGGAAAAATTTCTTCACCGAAAGGGTTGTCAAGCATTGGAACAGGCTGCCCAGGGAAGTGGTGGAATCACCATCACTGGGGGTATTTAACAGATGTGTAGATGTGGCGCTTAGGGACACAGTTTAGTGGTGGACTTGGCAGTGCTGGGTTAACGGTTGGACTCGATGATCTTAAAGGTCTTTTCCAACCTAAACGCYTCTATGATTCTATGAATTGGTGCCTCCAGGGAAGTCCATTCCATGGGAAATACCTAAAGGTATCCTAGAGGATACGCTGCGGGAACGAGGGGCTCTTCTGGTTCCTCTAAACCCCCTTGCTGGTCATAGTGGGACAGGGCACAGGGGAGGCTGGTCTGAAAGAGCACGGCTCTGCTTCACAGCAGCAACAGTGCACGTGCATTTCCCTGGTGCTTTACAGTTAATGAAGCCCCCCACAGCTGGCAGCTCTGGCCACGGCTCAGCCCATCTCACAACATGTCACGTCTTAATACCAACGCCATCCTAAAGCAGGAGTAACTGGGGGGTTTCTCCAGCGTAGCTGTTGTGGCTTTGCCAGGAGGGGTATGAGAGCTGCGGCAGTTTGTGTGCTCAAGGTGGTTCTCCCTGAGAGGGCATCTGGAACTGGCCCTGTCAAAGCAAATAGCGAAAAAAGGGGGGAAAAAAAACACCCCAGGAGTCAACAGGGTGCAAACATCTCCAAGAGGCGTTTCACGCACAGCCCTCGCGGGCTTGCTCAGGAGCGTGGTTGTGGGATGGGGGGAGCTGGGGCTGACGGGGGAGACCCCAGAGTCAGGCGACATCTCTGCATGAGGACGGGACAGCRGGGATGTCCCAGGCAGAGGGACCCATCAGGAAAGCACGTGTCCCAGCTGCAGCACAGAGCCGGGGGGCCCTTCTGACTCCCCAAACCGACCTTCCAGACACCTCCTGCTTCTGTGACCTGCTGCGGTGCTGCCTCTGTCTGGGAYAAGGTCACCCGAGASAATCATAGAATCATTAAGGTTGGAAAAGACCTTYMAGATCATCGAGTCCAACCATCAACTCAGCACCCATGGCCACTAAACCATGTCCAGAGGCTGCAGCAACACCACGTCCATCTCCAGCACGTCGATGCTCTCCCCAGCTGAGCTACAGCCGAAAGCGCACGCTGCCTGTGAGTGCTGGGAATTGCAGGCTGCTGCTACCGCGGGAGCAGGTAAAAGCGGGTACGTCAGAGCCAGTCCTAGCCCCGTGGCAGCTCCTCCCCAGCCACGATATCTGGATGATGGCAACAGGCAAAAGAGCAGATGCTCCCACCTCCCGAGAAGACGGCGAGATGCAGGCCCTTTCACCATCCCCTTAGCACGTCTTTGCCACCCTTTCAGCCTGGCTTACCTGCTTCTGCACCCCCCAGCTCCGCTCGCAGACCTCGGGCCAGCTTCTCTGCGAGAGCGTGAGTTATTGGGAAGATGCATCCGCGTTAGGCTTGGGATAACGCGCTCCTCCCTGGGACCCCTCCCAACCCGCTTCCCCTGGCAGGCAAGAGCCAAGCAAGAGGGAATGAAATATTCAGCACTTGTCTACACAGCCTTTCATTTCCAAGTGTTTCATAATTCATCGAGTGCCCTGCTCCCCTCCCTGGCGTTTCTGCTGATGGAAAGAGAGGGAGTTTTTCTGGGTCACTCGTAATTTTATCAGACTGTAGGATCATCTTTTGTTTCTAACCCAGCCTGGCTGGTTCGGTGCTTAGAGYTTGCTCAAAGCCTCGGATCAGGGCAGTCTGGGGCTTTGCTCTTTGCCCGCGTGGCAGGTGCCACCTTTCAATGAAGCCATCTGCGTGCTTGGTGCAGTTCAGGAGAGACAGYGGCCGGGGGGACAGTGAACCCCACCAGGCATTGCCAGCACTGAAGTGCCTGTTCCCTCTGAGCAAGGGCTCTGAGGCCAAGATCTGCATCTTAGTCGTGAGATCCTCCAGCCCATGAAGTCCTGTCCCCTCTTCTCTGCTAGCGTCCCTTGGGTGCTGTTTGCTCCCTGGGCTCCTACAGCCAGGGAGAGCCCCTGGTAGTGGCATCTCCATCCATCCATCATCAGATCCTGGGAAGTGACAAAAGGCAAATCATGGCACCTCTGTCCTGGTTCGGTCCCCACCTCCAGAAACCCCTTGCAAGGTAGGGTGGGAAAGCAGAGGGATGCCACTGCTTTTAACCCATTGCCAGGCCTGCAAGAGCCCAGGRGATTGGAATGAAGGCTCAGCTGCCCAAAGGAGGATCCAACCTGCACTTAAAGACCTCAGGGAGAGCTGGTCTCCTGCTCCTGAACCACTTGGAGTGGTTGGCTCCAYCTAAATTAGGGAATTAAGTGCTGCCTGGGCACTGTCCCTCGCCCATCCACACTGGGATGCTGCCTGCTAGGGTTGGCCAGGCCAATGCGGGGTCCCCAGCCCATCGCAGGGACGCAGGGACAGGGGCTAGCCCGGGGCTGGGCAGCCCCAGGGCGGTTTGGAGAGGAGAGCTTCCCCACCTGGCCGTGGCCAACCCAGCTGGGGGCTTGGGACAGGAAAGGACCTTGGTGATGTCTGTGTAGGGCATTAGGATAGACGGAGAAACTGGGTCAGACCCAAATCAAAGCTGTGGAATTGAAAKTAGGATTGTAATCTGATAACAAACAGGGAAAAAAATAGGAAAAAAAAAAATTATCATGCTAAACCATTATACAACTCATCCCTGCAGCCTCGCCTGCTCCCCACCTAACCGAACTTTCAATGCTCGTCATACTCCAGAGTGTCTGAGAGAAAACCAGGAATATCGCATGGCGGGGGCCAGGCAGGAGCAGCCATTGCATCTTCCTGCTGCCTC
This sequence comes from Oceanodroma leucorhoa, assembly GCA_030449065.1. Taxonomy (NCBI): domain Eukaryota; kingdom Metazoa; phylum Chordata; class Aves; order Procellariiformes; genus Oceanodroma; species Oceanodroma leucorhoa. The sequence goes on from JASVER010000108.1 coordinate 158,886, forward strand.
CCCCCCTGCCACGACGTCTTCCCACCCCCTGGCACTGCGACCTGCAAACACCGAAGGATTTGGTTACACYCCCCCAACCCAAAGCAGCATCTCCAAACTCCTGCACCGTGCCTACAACCCGGATTACACACCGAGCACTGCCTCGTTCAACCTCTAAAGAGGGCTGAGGAGATCTGGGGGSTCCTGGTCCTTGGGGACAGATGGGGGACACAGCTTCCAACCCGGAGACACGGTGGGGAGGAAGAGCAGTTTTCCTAAATGCTTGCCCAGTGCACAGTCCACCCCGAATTAATGAGCTTCTGCAATGCAAAACAGGCAGCACRGGGACACGACCGATGCCCAGGCTGCTCAAAGAAGGGATGGTGGGAAATGCTGATCTTTTGGACAGTCAATGGGGCTTAGATGACCACACGGCTCAGCCCTACTCAGCTAAAATCTGCTGAGATGATGAACCCCTGTGGATTTGTCAGCTCCAAGAGCAATAGCCACCAAATTCCCACTTCTTGGTCCGTGATCAGGCCACCTCTTCCTTTCCTTACCGACAAGCCAAASGGATAGAGCTGCTGATGCCTTCAGGGTAGGTTTTAATGACTCTGCCTGCTCCTCTCTAACCAACCTCACTTTTCCAGCATCTTTCTGAAGCGGTGGGCTCTAAAACTAGACACATATTTTTTTTTCAGACCGCACTGAAGCACATAACGCTGTCATTCCCGGGCTGCCAAGCAATTGCAGCAGCTCCGCACCACCTTCCCTAGACACGGCTTTCCCACTCTTGGCATCCTTGCCCGCGCTGCTAGCCATAACCGCTCCCCGCACGGGGGGAAATGCAAACTGCTGTACCACAAGGTCTGGTCCCCRCAGGGCTCCGCCGGCTGCCAGCATCCTCGGTGAGGAATCCCTGCCTGCCGTCACTCCCGAGCGCCGCTCACGTGCCGTGACACCTTCAGCGCCCACCGTGTCAAGTTTTCACAGAATTTTCATTTCTTAATCAAAATATTGCGTGACACCAAGTCAAACACAGTGCAAAAGTGTAAGTATACCCAAATTACTACTTTAGCGACGAGATCTGTAATCTCATCCCAAATTAGTTACCTGACAGGATATATTTCAAGACGACGGGGCTGACTGGCACTCATTATGCTATTCCACTTGTCTTCCAGGGTGAAAAGAAAATCCATTTATATTTAATGAGAATTTTTGCAAGAGTTTGCTGAAAAAAAGGTTAATTCACTGAAGCAACTTTTAATATCTGGAGGCTGCTGAGCTGGAACTGCTGCTGTGTCCTACATTTTCCCAGGTTATCCAGACGTTAACAAAACAATAATAATTACATACACTTGCAAGTGTAAGCTCTGACTTGCCTACCGCACAGGCTCAGTGCAAAGCGGGTAATTAGGAGGGAAGTCATTTAGGAAGCTTTAACTTAAAGAGTCAGATGATTACAGATGAAGCTGCAATTTAGCTAGAGAGTGAAAAAGGCTCTTCATTTTGGTTCACGCTCCAGGGCACTCATCGTCTAAGCCGCGGGAGGAAACGGTTTGCATTTATCAGTATTGCCCAAACACTGCTTYGTACATAAATGCAAGCACTGCCGCTGCCAAACATACCGTCAGACCCCCAAGYATCCAACAGCAACTCCCCTTCAGCTCATTTACTTTCTGCTTTTCCAGCCTGATCTCCTAGAGAACCATTGCCCCTCCCCACAGACCGGACAGACCCACCCAGCTGCTCATCAGAGCAGCTCCCTGGTTTCTCATCACCCATTTTTGGACCCCTCGCACATCTCTGGTCTCCCAGAGACATGCTTGGTTGCAAAGCATCACAGAGCCAAAGGASAGTCACTGCTGTGGGTTGCTGCTGTGAAGTAAGAAGGTCCCACGGCAAAGAATCCTTTCTAGGAGGCAAGAAGATTGGCCCCTGGTGCATGTCCCAGCACATGCAACCTCACGTGCTGGGAGACAGAGAAATTATAATGCTAGAAAACGCTACAATGGCTAGAAAAAAAAATCACTTTTTTCAACTCACTTTTGGCAAAGGAGAGCTTGGGTTTTCAGTTGCATGAATCCAGAAGCTATATGGAAATGACTGTAACCCATGAGGGGTCATTTTTCCAACCCAGGTCTGAAGAAACAGGGAAGGCTTTGAGTCATGACGCTCAGCACGCGTGACCTCTGCAAGGTGAGCGGGATGGGACATGCCAGGGCAAAGAGGAGACACACAGCTGACCTCCACGTGACAAACCGAGTCGTGTTTGGCACATCGCCGTTGGGCTGTGACCGGGGTTGGACCACGGTAAGTCCAGGGCAGAGCCTCACCGATCTCCTTTGCATGGCTCTGCTGCACAAGCCTTCTCCATGCCCACCTCCCGCCTGGCAGGGCTTTGCTCCACCCTGGAGGCAGAGCTGCCAAGGCGGCTATCTCTGAATGTCTAGGCTGCCTCCAAGGAGGACTTTGGGCTCAAGATCCCGCCCAGAGATCATTTTAAAGCTACCCTAGATGTAAAAAAAAAATGGTATCAGGTCAGGTGTATTTGTGTCTTTGCATAAAGAATAACAGAAGTGCTCTCTTCTTTTCCTTTTYCCCCCTTTTCCAGACACCCAAGTTGCCCAGGGATATCAGATCTGGCCTTTGYTGGGGTTTGTGGGAAGCTCACCTATGCTCTATGTGCTTTTAAAACTTAAATATAAAGCTGAGGAATCTTCAGAGACTYCCTTTCTCCAAAACAGACTTTGCTCAATGACCAAAAATGTGTTAAATAAAACCAAACAAAACCCCAAAAGGCAAAAAGCCCYGAAGCAGCTCAAAAATCATCAGGGTTTAAAATGCGCCGATGATTGCTCATTTTCCCCTCTCCCTGGGGAAGGGTCCATCCCTGTCCTGCAGTTCACCATTAGTCCCTGAGCTCTCTGTGCTCAAATGGAGGGACTGTCCCAGCTCGAGGGAAATCAGTCCCAGATGCCTTAGCTGTATCTGAGTTGGGGAGAAAATGCTCATGGGAGGTTCTGGTCTTTCTCTGCTGACTATTGGACTTAAACCCCATGCCCAGGTTACAGGCAGGCAAAGCTGGGCGGTGGGAATTGTCCTGTTACTGCCGGAGATCTCCATGAAATGTGTTTTCCTGGTAATGCAAAATGAGTTTGGTGGGGATCCGTCCAGAGAAGGAAGTTCTCCTCTTGAAAGCACCCAAACACAAACTCCTCCAGACCTCCAGGCAGAAGATCTGAATTTCTAACGCCAAAAAAAAAAAAAAAGAAGTTCGAAAGCCAGCAAAGTATCATTTCCCTTAGGAGSCAAACATCCAAGTCTGCCTCAGGAGGTAATAAAAAATGAAAGAAAGGGCTCAAACCTCTTCCTCTGCACAGCCCGCACTACACAAGCCACATCATCACTTGCTGGTCATGTCCAACTTGAGCTGAGCCAACTGTCCCAGCTGCCTTCTCCCCTGCTCGCTTTACTCTGGCTTTTGGTGAGCCAAGATGATTTGCAGCCCCTCCTGGGAAGTCCGGACTCCGCTCACCTCTGTCTCTGCAGCTTCCCTCCTCCACGGAGGAAGCTCAGCGTTTCAGCTCTTTTTTCATGTGCCAGCCTTGCYGGCAAAACTGGACAACTTGTGTGACATGGTATCACTAGCAGAAAGGCTGAGCTGATACCTCCATAGACATCTCGGTTGATTAGCTTGCATCTCTGACGTGGTATGGAAACTTCTACCTTTCCAGGTTCCTGCCCCTGGTGACATCAGTCCTCTCAGGTCATAACCAAGCACACCCTGTCCATCTATCTTTTACCTTCCGTGGAAGCTGATGCTAGAAAGTCTTAATGAGACTTCAGTCTTGCTTGCCGCAGCCATCCCATTGCAAGGGGCTTCGTGCAGGAGAAAGGTTTCAGGTAGGTGATGCATCTGCTTGTGGACCAGGCAGCTGTAGGTGTACCACAGACACCAGCCCTGAGGGCTGGGAAGACAAGCTGGGCTTTATGAACCTCAGGCTCTGGAGCACTTGCCACCCACTCTACTTTGYGGAGGGGTATGTGAGAGGAGACCCTGGTCGCTGGACTGATCCCCACCATACCCATTTTGCATCAACTGGAAAAGAAGTTGGACTAGGACCTTCTTCTGAGGTGAACAATCCCACAGCTCAAGAAATGCCGTGGAAAATGGAGAAGAAAAAAAGTGTTAGTTTAAGAAAAAACATGAAACGAAAGAGTGTAGCCCATGGATCAGGAGGATGGGGGAGCCTGGGCTCTCAGRAGGACAAATCCATTTGTCATGATAACCCAGATACATCAGGAAGGACCACAGTTCATCAAACCTTGTCATCCCAAGTATGAGTCTTCTGGCCTATGTGAGATGTCCACCTTAGAACTCCTGGGGCCAGAGGGGATATTTTTGTGTTCAATAAACTCACGCAGTTTTTTCTTCCATGAAGATGTCAAATTCAGTTTTCAACCTGTAAACTTTCCGTATCCGCCAGACCTCGTGGCGGGGCTCTCCACAACCCACCCAGCATCATCTGAAGACCCATTTCATCCTAAGCCTGCTCCCACTATCTTCGTTTTCATGTCTTCCAAATTTTTCTACTGAAACAGATGATGAATAACTGCTTCCTCCCCAGTTTAACCTTGTGGCTATTCATTATGTCCTCTTTTGAATTGAAGAGGTCTAACTTAATTTATAGTTCCTCGTATAAAAGCTATTCCAGAGCTTTTGTCTGTTCTGTTGGGTCCTTTTTGCTCCTGCACAGCTAATAACACAAAAGCAAAGGACTCTTACAGCCAACAGCTTGTTGCAAAGACAGCCTATAACAGCATTGGAAAGCAACTTTCTCTGTTTCCAGTGCTGAAAGGATTAGTGGAAAAACTTGTTTTAATGATGTTTGGATAATAAAGGTTACTGGATTGCTCCCAACTACTAAGACAGGCGTAAGATTCCCTCCAAGAGACCTGCCCGGTCTGGACTTCACATAATAAAGTTTGGGGATCCGAATCACATATGAAAATGACAAACATAAACCCTAAGGTGTGCAGGTGGCCCCCAAATCCCCTAAGACCTTCCCATGTGAATTTTTTTGTCTTASTGGTGAAATTAGGAAGGGACTCTCAAAAGTTGTTTTGGACCAAGACAAAGGCCAACCAAGCATGAGGCCGGYGTGCCTCGATCTTATGTAAACATTTTGTCTGGGTTACAAGCATACTTAGTTGCATTCAAAGAGATTTAATTGTTTTCTGCCTTTTAGCAGTTCTCTAGATAAAAATAACATCTTGATGTGTGCACCGGAGGCATCACTCATCCAATGGTCTGGTGAGTCCGACGCAGACCCCCGGATGCGACCTCAGGGTATCCCTGGGATCTTCCACACTGAGAGGGAAGAAACTGGGGAGAACTGAATCTCCTGCCTCACTATCCAATCCATAGATTGGATATTAGGAAAAATTTCTTTACTGAAAGCGTGGTCAAGCATTGGAACAGGCTGCTCAGGGAAGTGGTAGAGTCGCCATCACTGGAGGTGTTCAAAAAATGTGTAGACGTGGCACTTTGGGACGTGGTTTAGTGGGCATGGTGGTGTTGATGGTTGGTCTTGATGATCTTAGAGGTCTTTTCCAACCTTAACGATTCTATGATTCTATGACTGACCATGCTCCAAGGGCTGCAGCTCAGACCTCTGCAATGTTTAAGCAAGCTGGGCAGCAGAAAGGCTTGCCCAGCTGCGGTCCAAACACCATCTCAAGGAAACCGTGGCCCTCAGACAAGAGGGGAAACCTACTGCACCAGAGTTAATAATTTTTTTATTATACTCTTTCCACAGCGATTCTGCAGCGTATTATTTTCTGTGGATGAAATGGTGAGCACCCCGGATTCCGCAAGTTGGAGGCAGTTTCATACAAAAGACTTGAATTCTGCAAAGATCTTAATTGCTGGAGAAGCTGGAGTACAAAGGACAAAACAAAGCTCTATTTTTATCCCGGAGAGCACAGGGCTGTATTAAAAGCCTTTGGTATTAGTCTCTTTGTCTCTCTGTCAGGTAAGGAGAGCCAGCTCCCGCCTCTTCTCCGTGGGTATCGGTTTTCCGCAGGGGGATGTTATCTGTGCCCCCACCCCCGCATCGCCCGCCAGCAGGGAGCCGAGGGGTTTGTAACGTGGCTTTCGGCCTTTGGCCGGATCCGGTTACTGCTTCTCGCCCCAGAGAGGAAAACAGTGACACAGAGGAAAACAAACCACCTGGAAGCAAAAGCTCTTAGTCTTTGTGCAGCCTTCCTCATCCTTCAGGGATGTGGTCTTTGACCGGTATTGTCCTTGTTTTATGCACAAGATGTGGCCCAGAACAGGCTGGTCCAGGCTGTCTCAGCAGGTCAGGAATGGGAGCAGCAGCAGGGACCAGACCTCCTGCCTCAGGGATGATGCTCTGTGGCCGCTGGACCACACAGTCATCCTCTCTGATGTCTCACCAGCATGGCTGGCTGCTGCCTCCGCTTGCTTCTTGCATCTCTGCCCTCTCTGGTGCATACGGTCCTCCACCCCACATCACTCATACGTGTCCCACAGTGTCTTCTCCTGCTCAGACACATTCAAATCCACATCTGGGACCTCACATCATGCACCCGTCTCCTGCATATGCCCTCTCCCAGGGCCCTTCATCGTGGGACCACGTGCTACAAATTTTCACCCATCTTGAAGGTATTTTTTAGGTCTCCCCAGGGGACCAGAAGAGAAAGGACAGCAATGAACTGAGTTCCAGTAGGAACTCGGTATTTCTATCCAGATCATTCCACCATGCGGCAGTTATTTGGCTTCACCACCTGCTTTCCAGGATGGGATACATGGCATCAGATGAAGCATCTCATGTCTGCAGGATGGGTGTGTAGGACCCATGATTCTTGGTCCTTCTCTTGTGTGGAGCATTTTCAGTCTGCATCTACACTAAGTTAACCACGGGCAGGACGTGGAACTGCCCATCATCCACCCGCACAGGGACAGAGCATCCCTCGGTTTGGATGGAGAGGAGAGTTTCCCAGCCTGGGGATGCCCTGCCCGGTCAGGGGCTGGAAACAGGTTTCTGGGCTGGTGGCACCACTGCTCTGGCCCATTTGAGATGTCCTCATGAACTATCTCCCCACCTCCACGCTCTGCCCCCTTTCTTTGGGCACTCAGACATGCAGAGCCCTGGGGAACGGCTCCCAGGGACAGCCACCGTCCCAGAGCCCAGACCCACCGGAGCCCACAGCCCCTCCGAGGAGCCAGCACGCAATCAGCTGCTGTAAGGAGGGCTGAGGCGCCTGGCTGGGCCAGGAGAGGATTATCTTACCAGCTAATTAGCTGCATGCTGATGGCCACTGAGGCAGGAAACAAAAGCAACTCAATGAGCCACGCAGCCATGCCTCGGCACCGGCCCCCTCCATTATTCGGGGTGGACCTGCATCAGGTGTCACGCCTTTATCTGGGGCTTTGATAAATAGCGCTAATCAGCCGCATGTGAATTATTCACAGAGACCACGGCTCACCTTTCCAAACCCCAGTGCCAGGGCTCTGCTTCTCCCCACTCCCCTCCCTCCTACCCAAGATTTATGCCTGTTTGTCCTCYTCCTCCAACTCGTTTCTGTGCAAGAAGGATGGGCTGTAGTTACAGCACTGGCTTATGACCCTGGGCTTTAATTTTTTTCTTGTACCACAGATTCCCTGCATTCCCTCGAGGGAGGTGCTCAGCACCAGCTGCCTGGGGTGGGATGGGGCCATGTTCATTGGCTGGGCCTTGACACTAATATCTTGGTGTTATTTCTTAGCCAGCAGGAGAAATGCTGTGAGCCTGAACAGAAATCCCTGGATAATCCCTTTATATTTACGACTTGGAGTAGTCTCTTCTGCAGGTTGATTCCTGCCACGGATGCTCAGGTCTGAAACGTATTCCTTCCTCTGTCAGTAGGCAGCTTATAGGGTTGGACTAAGGTTCTCCTGTCGTTGCCTCTTTTGGGCTCCTGGTTGTCTTCTGCTTCAGGGAACTTCAGCCTTTTCAGCCAGTTCTCAGTTCCTTGTGCCCAAAGCATGTCGCCCTGGGGCAGGGCAAGCATGGCTGCTCCTGGCTCTCCCCAGCTATCGGGGGTTCAGCTCCATCACCTAAACATGAGTACCTATTGCCACGCAGATGTCCTGGGATGTCTGACACAAACACAGGGCTGGCAGATACAACTTTAGATCTACAGGAGACATGGGTCCTTCCAGAAGCTGGATACTCAAAGGGCACTGGAGACCCGTGTGGGCGCCTGAGCTGAGCCCTAACTCCCCGTGGGCACCTACGATGCAGTGAGAGGAGATGAAGCCCCTTTTGGGATTCTGCTTCCCATGACTGTCAAGAGAAAGCTAGGGGAGATGTCTCGTTGGGTGTTTGCTGAAGGGGCTCTCTGATGCCGGCTCCTTTCCTGGGCTGGGCTGCAGGGATGAGCTGCTGCGGTGGCCCAAAGCAAAGACGGGCAGCAAGGAGAGCACACTGTGCTGGGTCTCTTAATTGCTGAGGGACAGACTGAACRCACGCTGCCACAGACATGCTTTGGGGTTCATTTTACCACTATMTGTAAATGCCAGCATGAGGAAACTGTCTTTAACCTGAAGGGCTTTTTAATTTAGCAGAGRCGGAACAGTTAATTAAACTCTGGCAAACCTTTGCAGGGCGATGCTGGGTATCCCACCGCTGTGCTGAAGACTCCACCACTGCCCCGGGCAGCTGATCCGACACTGCTCTGAAGCGGGGCTGCTCCGGCTGTGTCCCACAGCGGGGCGAGAGGAGACTCCAGCCGGGGTCTGGCTGCTGGGCAGGACGARCTCTGCATTTCAATACTTCAAGGGGGCTTATAAGAAAGATGGGGACAGACTTCTTAGCAGGGCCTGTAGCGACAGGACAAGGGGGAATGGTTTTAAACTAAAAGAGGGGAGATTTASACTAGATAGAAGGAAGAAATTTTTTACARTGAGGGTGGTGAAACCCTGGCACAAGTTGCCCAGAGAGGTGGTAGATGCCCCATCCCTGGGAACATYCAAGGTCAGGTTGGACGGGGCTCTGAGCAACCTGAKCTRGTTGAAGATGTCCCTGCTCACTGCAGGGGGTTGGACTAGATGACTTTTAATGGTCCCTTCCAACCCAAGCCGTTCTATGATTAGATGATTCTACAATTTCAAGGTAAATGCACCCCTGTGCAGCTCCTGTTCCAGCCCGYAACGATGCAAAGCAGGCAAACATGCCGGATAAATATTTCTGCTGGTTGTTGCAGGCCAGGGGTAGTTTGTGGGTAATCATCATAAAAGAACCRGCAGCCTCTGATCCACTGATACCAATTTTTATTGAAATTGGAATAATAGAGAAATCCCAGCACAGYGAAGAGTTCATACAGGGTGAATGGRGAGAGCCGGGCTAACCTGGCAGCCATCCTAGGAAAAGAATAGGAAAGCTTGTACAGGATTCAATGAATAAGCAATTAAAAACTGGAGTGTAATCAGTGACATTCAAGGTAGGTTTATGAGGAGATGGAGCCTGTCAAAACAAGCTTGGTTTGCTGCTTTGGAGTTGGTTTGTTTGGTGACTGCATGAAAGGAGCAGGTTCTTACAAAATGTTTGGTTTAACATTGCCTGCTATCAGTGCTACACACTAACAAGAGCAGATTAATGGAGAAACTCTAAAAATAGGACGTCAGCTGAGAATCATCTTTGAATGACAGTGCTATGGTGCAATTTTGCTATTAAGCCCATGACTACTACATCAGTGACTGGGATGTAAAAATAACTTACAATCAAATTTTCAAATAATGTGAAGACTGAYGGAGCAGTCAACCAGGAGAGAGTGGAGGCAGCCAGGCAGAGCAGTGGGGAACTGGGATGTGCCCGAGCCAGACAAAAAGGGCACTCGTGTGCCAAAAGGATTTCCAAGAAGCAGCATCTGCACCTCAGGTTGGCAGAAAATGGACCCGACTTCCGTGAACGCAACAGCTCCGGAGAGTGCGGTGCACCAGGAGCCCAGCACGGTGAATAAACAACCAATTAATCCATAACGGCATGAACGGAGGAGGGGTGGGGGAGAAGGGAGATGCGTTCCATCCCCAGTCTGCAGGGCTGGGGGGACGCAGGGTAGATGCATYTAGCCCGTGCCTGTACTTTAGAGGGAGGATGCTGAAAGTCCAACATTAGTGGGATAAAGAGCTGCAAAGACGATTCRAGATGGTAAAAACCACTGCGCAAGGAGAGGTGCCAAGAACAGATTTCTCAAAAGCAAGACTGAGATTTGACTGCAAATGCGCAAGAGCTTTCGAAGGCAGAAAATACCTGGCGAGCAATGGGCAGAGATGCTCCTGGTGTCATCTGCTRTAGACACCATGATGGGGGAGCCCAGCGGCCTCAGCTCAGACTCCTGAGTCCCTGGGACAAGAACCACAGCATGTGGGGGTTTCTTTGTACCAAGGGAGGACTAAATTGATGGCAGAAGCCAATTCTCATGGGGTGTTGGAACTACATTCCTGCTCACTGCAGATCTGGTCATTCCTTAGTGGTGAGAAATAAAGTTATAATGGCACTGTCCAGTTCATGTTGAAGATGGGGTGGCAGCATGCGAGCATCAGTTGAGCTAGCTAAGATGACAGTGGAAGATAAAGAGATGCAGGCTTCACCTGGGCAGTGCAAGCCCACCCAGGAGGCTGGGACATGGCTGCAGCCTGCTCCCCTGCAGCATCTGCAATTGCTGCTCGAAGGTAAGGCTGCTCCTCTGCGGCAGCCCAGACCCTCACGAGTCAAAGACAAACTGAGGAAAATGTCCSAAGTGATGAAAACGATAAACCAAAAGGCCATCTTGGAAGTGGAAGTGGCTGTTATACAGCCAAACTCTTTGCATGTGCAGCTCACCAGTGGAAAAAAGGCACTTTAAGCAATGCGGCTGAACTAGCTGGGTATTTTATTTTGTGTTGGGTATTTGGAAATTTCTAAGAGACTTTGGTCACCCTGAAGGTGGAAGGAATTACCCAARCGATCACTTTCTCAGCCTCTAATCAGTGCAACCTGCTGATATGCCCTGGCCTTTCCAATTCCCAATTCCATGGGGGAACAATGACGGTTCTTCATTTCCAGACACAGAAACACCTCTTTGTGCTCCTTATTGCATCTTTCAAGTGGATTTTTTTTCAGGTTTTAAGACAGATAGAGAGAGAAGGGATTGCTTCTTTGTGTGCATAGCATGCAGAATCGCTGGCCAGGAGGTAAATTGGGTACATCCTGACGTACAGTTTGTTAGGGCAAAAGCATCTGATTCAGTTGGCATGTTTTCATTCCCTTTTGCTGGGTAATGAAGATATGAAGCTCCAAGCCATCATGGATGGAGAGATGCTCTGTCCCTTCACGTCGTCCAGCTGCACTAAGCCTGTGCAAATCCACGCTGCTTGCTCACRCCGGGGGAGCAGAAAGTGAAGGAGGGCATTGAAGGAGCATCCAGTCAAAGAAAAAACACTGCTGTCATGGATGCAACATGAAGAGCAGGTTCAAGAGGCTGGAGCTGATGCTGGCTGAGGAAGGAGGTGGATCTCCAGGTCTGCATCTGTCCATCTCGGGCTCCCATTGCCCATCTGCTGCCCACAGCCCCTGARGACCCTGGGACAGTCCAGGGCTGCAGAAACGATTCAGGTCTATTCCATATGCCCATCACTCATGACTTAGTGACCACCCCAACTGCACTATCTCAGTGCAGGTGCCTACAGGAGGTGGTCTGAACACAACTCAAAGTGACTTGTACTACGCATGGCTCCTGTGGCAGAGCTGAGATCTCCCCACAAGCCCTCGACCACTCTTTGCCATCCGTTCCCCACCCAACTCATCCACCTGGGCTGGGACCCTCCTTGCCTTTCTCCTCCCAGAGAGCAACTGAATAAAACAAGTTTTTTCAACTCTCCTGCTACTCAAGCTCCTACTTAAAAGTAAGACAAAGGTAGGTAGGTTTTTTTCTYCGTTTGTTGTTTGGGGTTTTTTTGTTTTGTTTGTGGTTTTTTTGTGGCTTTTTTTAAAAATCATGTATATTTAGCATGCCTGCCCTGCGTTCCCTCTGTCTGTCTCCTCATTTTTTTGGCTCTGAAGCAAGCTTCTGCATGAACATGTGCCTGGGAGATGTTCAGGAGACCCTGCTGAGCTCCAGCTGGGGAAGACACTGGATTTCAGTGCAAAAATGTTAGTGCAACGTCCAACCACAAGCAAGGGCCCTTCCTCAGCTCTCTTTTTCCTTTCCCCTCTTTAATGTCAGTGTAAATGTTCTGTAGGACAATTCACATATGCCCCTCATGGTTTTGTGAAATGCTCCCATATTTTTGCAATGACAACATGGAGAAATTTATGAAGTACACTAAGGCTGACAGAAGGGGCAGACAAACTTTCCTTCTCTCATGTTCATTATTAATATGGGGGCAAAGCTTAGACTGTMAGAAACCTTAAAAAAGTTTCATAGCGTTGCACATAATACATAAATCCTGGCAACCACCACAGTATCTATGTGAGAAAAAATTACAAGAATAGGATAAATAAACACTTGCAGAATTTGCAAAAGCTGGGGAACTTAGGTTCCAAAAGCTGGGAATTTAGGTATCAACTCCCACCTTGATAATTAACCAAAAGATTTCAGTTTCTCTTCAACACGTGCAAATCATATTGAACCAAACGGCAGCCCCTTGGGAACACCGTGGCATAGACACGGCGCTGACCACCATCTAGCTGCTGATGGTTAGCAACCTCCCTCACCGAGCTGTACACGTTGCACCTGAGCTTCCTTGCCCTTCCCAGGAGACATCACCAACATCTTCCTCACCTTCCAGTCTCCACACCAAACAGGGATGTGGCTCCAGCTCAAGCAGGAGCTCCCTCTTCCCACCGGAGCGGACCCGGGGGGTCGGTGGGAGGGAAGGACAGACCATGCTCTCACCTGTTGGTGAAGACTTTGCTGTAGTTGAACACCTGGATCTCCAGGATCTCGTTCCCGTTGATATTGCTTGCCACCGGCCAGCGGAAGGTCTGCGGAGAAAGGACGGGAGGAGATGTCAGGCTTGTTTTCAGGGAGCTGCTGCAGAGGTGATGAGGACGGAGCTGAGACGACCAYGGAAAAAGGCTAACCAGCCTAACTTTTTCCCAGGAAAAAGGCAGACAGGGCTGTTTTACAGGGGTCTCACGAAGAATGTGCCTTGGTGCCAAATATTTTATATATATAGTATGAATATTAATCACATTGTATAAATGTGTATATAKATTTTATATATATACACTTTTTACATTTACACATTTATACATATACAAAAAATATGTATATATATATATAAAAATCACTTTCATTTGTGGTTTTTGTGCTTCCCAAGGCAAGAAATCCGTCTGCCAGGCTAAAGCACCTGAGCTGCCTTCAGTTTTCCAAGTCACGGGTCTCTCGTGGCTCCCCTAAGCCGAGCGCACCCCGCTGCCAAGCTGCTCTCGCTGCAATCCGTGACGCCCCAGATGCGGAGGCGGCGGGGTTGAGCCCTGCATCACTYACAGGAGCGGCAGGACCGCGTTTGAAGTATTAAAAGGAAAGTGCTTACCAAGCAACTTCAAAGGAAGAAATTAGTCACTCTTCAGAAATATAGCAACACGCATTTTTTAAGCTATTTTTTCCCCCTTGACTCACGTTTTCTGCAATGAGTCAAGGAAGCAAATGAAAAAAAATCCTGCAATATAAAAGAAAACTAGAACTGGCCCCACGACAGTGATATCATTTTGCTTACGGTCCAGCCTCACTCCTCATTCTGCAGCCGGATTTACTCTGGGCTCTCCATCGTGGGGATGTTACTCGGCCCTTCCCCTGGCAGCATGAGCACTGCTCTCTGCTCGCTCCTTCCCACTGCTTTGATGCTCCATTAGCTGCTACTGGCGAGGTTGACAAATGCAACCAGCAATCCCAACATTAATTACGAGCTGCCTGTTCCCTCCTGCCACCACCATGCCTCTCTGGCCTGAGAAGTTGTCCTACCCTGACTCTTCAGGGCTCCTCAGCACGTGCAGGTGGAGATTCATCAGCCCTGTGCTCCTGCCCCGAGCCTCTGCTCTCCACCACGGCCCTCAGACATGCTGGTGAAGGGGACAGAGTCCACCATGTCACGAGGACAGCAGCAGCCCATCAACCTCCCACAATGTTCTRGATGTTAAACTGGTCCCACCTATTATCCGCAGCTTCAGCTGGGCAGAGGACTCCCCATCCTGCCTCGCAGTGGAAGGCGACGTTCCCAGGGTCTGCCCAGAGATGGCCAAAGAGACCAGAGCGTAGACCTTCTCAAGGGAAACTCTTCACTTKCAACAGCAGTGGTAGTTTACTATGGGATAAGCTGCTCTGCCAAGACCAGGACTTCTGGTTGCTTCTGAGATGGACATGGTTTCTGCCTGGATCATGGAATCATCAAATCACAGAATGGCTTGGGTGGGAAGGGACCGTTAAAGACCATCTAGTCCAACCCTCCTGCAATGAGCAGGGACATCTTCAACCAGATCAGGTTGCTCAGAGCCCCGTCCAACCTGACCTTGRATGTTCCCAGGGATGGGGCATCTCCCACCTCTCTGGGCAACCTGTGCCAGGGTTTCACCACCCTCAGCGGAAACAATTTCTTCCTTCTATCTAGYCTGAATCTCCCCTCTTTTAGTTTAAAACTGTTATCCCTTGTCCTGTCGCAACAGGCCCTGCTAAGAAGTCTGTCCCCATCTTTCTTATAAGCCCCCTTTTAAGTACCGAGAGGATCCTCCTGGTCCTTCCTGATACCTGATGTCTGTGCATCCTCACCACCYCAACAGACCCTCAGCTTTGATCCCTCTGTCCATAGCCTTGGCCAGTACAAGACAAACCCAAACACCTCCACTATCTCCATAGAAGACTCAACCATGGTCCAGGCACAGGTTCTTTTCTGCTCACACATCTGACATGGACTGGGAGTTTAAAGAAGTCTGGAAGCACCTCCTGAAACCCCAGCAGAGCTCAGTTCCTGGACACAGCCGGGTCCTGTTTTTTTTTTTCCCCTTCCTCAGAAATACCATTCTCTGCTTGCCCACAGACCAAATCTGGGGGAGAACTGGAATGAGCAGGCATCCYTGCCTCTGTCACAAAACCATTTGGGTAAGTCTTTGTTCCCCATCCKTGGGCTATAGGATGGAGGACAGAGGCTGTCTCTGAGCAGCACCGAGCACAGGGAAGTCCTGCCCTACAGTTCGGTCCTTTCTAACGAGCAGATCCCACAGCTCAAGTGTGGCTACCAAGAGAAGGTACAGAAATAACCTYCCCCTCGGTTAGAGGTTTGTCAGGCAGCAAAATGACAAATTTGGAAAGTGCGGTGGCCTAGAAAGTCTTCCAGGATCCCCGCTGAACAGCCTTCCTGGCAGCTTTCTGCACCAAGGAGCTCGTCCGGGGATGTTCACGCCGCAGCCCAGCAAACCCCGGGGGGCCGGCAAGCGRTGCTCGGCGCGGAGGAGCACGCTCCCGTCTGCTGCGCTCTGCGGCGTWTCGTCCCGGGAGCACTCCTGGCACACGCGCCCGCACACGCGCTTGCACACCTCCCGTTCCAGAGGGACCCGCCTGCCTAGAGCTGCTAAGGCAATTCGCTTAAAGCACTTGGAGTTTCGCCTAAAATCCTGAGGAATACGCTACAGGGTACCATTTTCCGCCGTCAGAAATAATCCCTTCATGGTGTAGTCCCTGGTTTCTCGGGGCTGGGCTTTGGGAAGGGGCTCAGACCTGAATTCTGCTCTAGATCTCCTGGATTTGGCTAAATCGTTGAGGACAGAATCCAGAGCAGATGCTCTCGGTTTGGGGCTTAAGAAGCAGGGTTGGGATTCCTCCACCTGAGTTAGATGCTTAGAGGTTACCTACTTAAATCAACACCCCTCGTCTGGGCTCTCCATCAGTGGAGAAACTCTGGCACGTCCTGGGTACAAACTGAACCAGAGCTCACCTTTGGGAGGGGGTCACCCTCTTTTATTCTTTCTGGGCAGACTATCCAGCCATGACTATGTGCCTCAGATTAAAGGAGGGCATCCTGCTCTGGAAGCTGTCCAAAATCCCCCCCGAAAAACCCACTAAGAGGACAAGGAATGGGCACCCAGACCCCCAGGCTMTGAACAAACTTCTGCACCGTGTTCCCCAGCCCATGACCCACGCTCTGCCCGTCTGCCCAGTCACCCTCAGGCTCCTCCTGGTTTTATCCCAGTGTGTGGAAAACCACTCAAACCGACTTGTGGCACCCAGCCACGAGTTTTACAAACTTATTTTTTCTCTCTTCGTTTTACAAGCGCGCTGTCCCGTGCACTAGCGAATCCCCGGGCGTTGCTCCCSCCGAGGCTGCTCTCAGCTCCTCTGACTGCCCTTTGATTTGGAGTAATTTGGAGAGGTGGGTGGTGGATCTGGAGCACCCAGACCACGTTTGGCACCTTTGTGGGTGTAGGTCTGACAGCGGCAAGGCAGCCCGGCTGCGAAATGAAAACGCGAGTCTCTGTGCTTATCCCTGTGAGTTCCAGCCACCTCAGCCTTGGCAGAAAAAAAAACAGCTCAAAGGAACTGGGTGATACGGTTTCCCTCCTAAGATAGATATTTTTTATTATTATTGTCTTTTAAGCCTGGAAAGGATTATTACAGTCGCTCAGCCTGACCTCTTAAACAACTCAGTCCACAGATTTTCGTGTTTCACTCAAAAGCTCCTAAATCAAACACAGATATGCCTTGTAGCTCAGTCAGAAAATATTTTTAACAGGGAAAAAGGAAAAAAAGACATCCCAGAATTCAAACAACAACATGTAATTACCCGCGGTTTCCACAGCTGATTGCCTTCAGTGATAAACATTTGCACTATACTTCTGCTTTGAATTTATGGGCTTCAGCTCCCCAGCCTTTGCCCCGTGTTCTCCCACCAAGCTAAGGTGCTACCTGAAGTCTTTCATTTGGCTTTTTAGATGTTGTTCCTTGCTGCCTGCAGASATGCACCGAGGGAATTGCCCTTGGGCTGAAGCCAGCGCTCCCTTTGCAACGTGGAGAGGCAAAGCAATGCCACCAGCCCATCATTCGAAGATTTTATGAAATTGCTCTTACTTCACATTTTTGTAGGGAAAGCTATGGGCTTGTGACCGGCCGCCAACTGGATTTGACTCYATTCACCACAACTCTCTGGGCTYGGCCGTCCAGCCAGTTTTTTACCCAGCKAAGAGTACACCCGTCCAAGCCATGAGCCGCCAGCTTCTCCAGGAGAATGCTGTGGGAGACRGTGTCAAAGGCTTTGCTRAAGTCCAGGTAGACCMCATCCACAGCCTTCCCCTCATCCACTGGGCRGGTCACCYGGTCRTAGAAGGAGATCAGGTTGGTCAAGCAGGACCTGCCCTTCATGAACCCATGCTGCTGGGTCCGATCCCCCGGTTGTCCCGCACCTGCCTCGTGAGCGCCCTCAAGATGAACCGCTCCATGATCTTCCCCGGCACCGAGGTCAGGCTGACAGGCCTGTAGTTCCCCGGATCCTCCCTCCGGCCCTTCTTGTAGATGGGCGTCACRTTGGCAAGCCTCCAGYCRTCCRGGACCTCCCCMSWKAACCAGGACCGCTGATAAATGATGGAGAGCGGCTTGGCAAGCTCCTCCGCCAGCTCCCTCAGCACTCTCGGGTGGATCCCATCCGGCCCCATAGACTTGTGAGTGTCCAGCTGGCGTAGCAGGTCGTTAACCTCTTCCTCTTGGATCATGGGGGGCATATTCCGCTCTCCATCCCTGTCTTCCAGCTCAGGGGGGTGAATACCCTGAGGATAACCGGTCTGACTACTAAAGACTGAGGCAAAGAAGGCATTAAGTACCTCCGCCTTTTCCTCATCCTTGGTGGCAATGTTCCCTCCTGCATCCAATTAGAGGACGGAGATTCTCCTTGGACCTCTTTTTGTCGTTAATATATTTGTAAAAACATTTTTTATTGCCTCCTATGACAGTGGCCAGATTGAGTTCCAGCTGGGCTTTTGCCGTTCTAATTTTCTCTCTGCATGACCTAACGAGATCCCTGTACTCTTGGGTGGGAAGGGACCGTTAAAGRCCATCTAGTCCAACCCCCTGCAGTGAGCAGGGACATCTTCAACCAGATCAGGTTGCTCAGAGCCCCGTCCARCCTGACCTTGRATGTYCCCAGGGATGGGGCATCTACCACCTCTCTGGGCAACCTGTGCCAGGGTTTCAYCACCCTCAGCGKAAACAATTTCTTCCTTCTATCTAGTCTGAATCTCCCCTCTTTTAGTTTAAAACCGTTCCCCCTTGTCCTGTYGCTACAGGCCCTGCTAAAAACTCTGTCCCCATCTCTCTYACAAGCCCCCTTGAAGCACTGAAAGGCCACCAGTAACTGCCCATCAGGGCTGGTCCAGCTGCGTGCCAGATGTGGAAGAGGGAGGAAGGCAGAGAGCGCACAGCTGGAGGAGCATCTCCCTGCCTGCACCGCTGGCGATAGCCGAGTTGATAGCAAGCAGCTCCCAGCACGGGACTCAGCACCATCCTGAATTCCTGTGGGATACTCCCCCTGCTCCCTCCCCATGAGGAAACGCAGCAGCACGGGCCCAGGAGCACATCCACCGCTGCTGGGGGCTGCTCCCAAAGGCTTCCCCGCCTTCATCACCCTTCCTCCTTCCCTGGCTGGCTGCCTGCTTATTCTCCTTACAGGTTTTATTGTTAAAAGCCTTTTTAAAAGCCCTGTGCAAAGCTAAGCAAGTGATATCTGCTGGGTCGATTTTATCTGTTTTTATTAACGAAGGGAGGGAAAAAAAAAAAAAGACAGAGGCAGAGGAATGCCTTGGCAGAGTGCAGAAGCCAGACACTTCCAGTGAGACAGCTTTAAGGGAGCTGGGAAAGGGCATCTTTGCAAGCCATGTCACCCCTTTTTAAGCCACGTCACCCTTTTTAAGCCATGTCACCCATTTTTAAGCCATGTCACCCCTTTATAAGCCATGTGTCCCCTTTTTAAGCCATGTCTCCCCTTTTTCTACAGCACCTGGGAGCCTTGGCTGGATGCTCATCCTGCCTCTCATCTCCAAGCCTGATTAATGAAGGGCACTTCCAGATGTTCGGGTCAAGGCTGCAGCTCTGGGTCTCGGCTTTCTTGGCAAAAGCACCTAAGCCTGTCCTGGTCCCTTTAGGAGAGACTGAATGCAGGCAAGGAAGACCACACAGGACCCATCCACAGCTCTCCATGCCCAGTACCATCACGGGAGTCCCCTTCCCTTCCCTCCTGTGGGTGCCTGCAGGAGGGCTGCAGGACAAGCCCCTCCAAGAAGAAACCCTTTGGGGTGCAGGCAGGACACAATGTTCCTGAGAATGTAAAATACAGCTGCAGTGCCGTACATACCCTCTGGAATAGCCAGCAGCTCATCTTCCCCAGGATCTGGAGAAGCACAGGCTTTGCATAATTCATTAAGCAACGAATAAAAATAATTGCAAAAGAAATAGAGTGAAACCAAACAAATGGAAACCACCGGGGCAGCCCAAATTCAGCCTGGTAGCAGGTCCTGACGAATGTTAAGTGGTGGCAGGGAAAGCTGATGACCTCACTAGCGCTGTCAAAAAAACCTTTGGCTTTACATGAACCTAATCTGAATTTTCTGCTTGTCCCCAGCTCTGAGATGAGGCAGGGAGCATCCTCTTCATCCTCACCCCGCTTCCTCTCCTCTCACAGAGATGAGAGATTGGCCAGCTCAGCTTCTAAAGCCTTCCCCACATGGAGGATGGGCCATCCCCCCACCCAAATCACCCCCCAGACACAAGGTCACCATTTGACCCCATTTTGAGGGGAAAGCAGGAGGAAATGGGCTCATTTCTGAAGCTTCTGGTTCATAAATGATCAGTGCAAGGAGCCAGCCGAGCACTCGGGGGGTGMACAGGTAACTGGAGAGTCATGTGAAATAACACCCCGCCTCTCACCCCACTGGTATGAAATTCATTGCCAAATTCAAGGAGAACTAGGAAGCTGAAGAGGGAATAAAACCACTTCTGCAGCGGGACTACCGGAGGGCAGGCAGACCCTCCCGCTCATCTTCAACTGTCCCAAACTGGCGGTGCCCCCACGCAGACCCCTCGATACCGCTCCAGCCATAAGGGCTCATCCAGAAGACAGCTCCATTTTGTGCACCGCAGACCTCGTGCGCCCATCACCTCCCTGCAAAAGCTCCCCGCGGGATAGCCCCAGGCGGGGCCATAGCCGGGGAATAGCTGAGTGCTGCAGTGATGCAATAATAAAATTTTATTCAATAAAATTCATCAGCTGGGCTTGTCATCAATGGCATGACGACTTGCCTTGTGTGTACACTYAAAGGGAAATATCTGCTTTCCTGGATAGCCTCATCAGCTAATTACTCCAGGCAGCCCAAGACATGTTCCCTAGCTCATGGCAGGTTTCTTGTCCGTGACCATTGCATCGGGGAGTCCTTCAGCAGCATGAGATAACGAGAGATTTAACAGGGGAAGAGGAAACAGGACTGCACCTCTGCCATCCTTCGCTGTGGCTTGTGCTCTGCCCTACGCGATAAGGAGGATGCATCCGTGCGRGCGCCCAGCCTCTTCCTCCTCAAGGCAGCCATCCCCAGCTGTGCACGAGCAGGGACCAGCATCCAGCCTCCCAGCGTGTGGCAGGGCTAYCCCACCGGCACTACCGCTCTTACCCAGCTCTCAGCAAGTTACAGAGAAGGGCAAGCACCAGCCTCCCCATTTCTACCTGTACAGGAGGCTTGTAGGGGCTAATCTTGCAGACGTGGCTGAATTCCCAGCAAGCACCCAGCAGAGCTGGAAAGGCGAGCCCAGAAATGTAGGCTTGCCTACATGTTTTCTGCATCATTCACTACGTGCCATCAGAACTCATCGAATTATTATGTTTTGGGCCAGTTGGGATAGCGTCGGGTCGCAGCGCTACAGCAGGAGCTGCGTCTGACCTGGCATTAGCACGCGTTCAGGTAACGGAATGCCTCACGGAGCGGCTACGCGCATCTCGGCTCATCTGTTAGATGCTGCGGAGACCTGGCATCACCCCAAGGATRAAAGCCTGACTGATGGGGCAATCGTTCAGGGCACGAGCACTCTCCTACCAGCACAGGAAAGACTTAGGAATGTGCTTAACTTAAAAACCACTGGGATTACTCAGGTTTGGCAGGTCCCAAGCCCTGGAGCAGCCAGCAGTTGCACACCCTCATGTCATCTCTGCCAGGGCTCCAGGCTGACCTTGGTCCTCAGCGCAAAATAACCCCTAATTCACGCTGGAGTTTCCTCCAGCTGGAGCCAGGGGGTTGATGAGGAAAATCAGGGTGTTTGCAGTGTGGGTGTGCAGGGAGCTGGGCACAGCCTAGCTGCTGCCGATGCATCGCCTATCACCCAGCGCGAGGAGACGAGAAGAGCCCAAAGTTTTGGTCCATGCAAGGTTGCTCCAAATCAACTTGCCTCACTCTGCTGCAATTCCCTGTGTAGATACTACCAGGCTGATTTTAACCAGGTTTACGTGAAGCTCTCACAGCAGGAACTGTAATAGATGTGATCTAAACAGAGAGATGGGGACAGCCCGAGGCTCATCCCCACGGCTGCAGTAAGAGGCACTAGAAGAAAATACGATGCACACTAATATACACCTGTGGCCCAAGGCTCTCTTATACCTGTTGCCTTTTAAGCTCTATAGTCCTCGTCCTCCTGACATGTACCAGAACTGATCCTTTCCTGCACGCTGTCTGGGACCTTGGAGCGTGGCTGGGATGCTCGGAGCGTGGCTGGGGTGCTCGGAGCATGGCTGGGATGCTCAGAGCTTGCTGAAGGATGCTCGGAGCGTAGCTGGGATGCTCCAAGATCACTGTGCAGCACCAAGCACTCGGAGCAGCCGGTATCTGGCAYCCCACCAAGCCTGAGAGAGCGAACGGAGCCTCCAGCCCTCCAGCCCCAGCAGGGAAGGATCTGCTCATTCAAATCACAAAGAGTTTTGAGACACAGGCAGCTCCACCAGCGCACACCTCCGTGGTTGTTATTCAAATCAGTTTTTATACTRACAAATTGCTGTGTGCAGATCTATAGAAATCTGCATCCCGTTAACACCAGCGGCTTCCCCCGGCTGCCTCGGCTTTGTAGGAGCGCGGYGGGAGCCACATCTCCAGCCACCTTCTCGCCGTGCCTCACCGACCCCCTGCAGCACTGGGGGTACCGGTGGCAGATCCCACCCTGCCCGAGCCATGGGCTTCCCCTGCTCCTTAATCCCCCCTGGCAGTTCAGGGGAGCCTGAGATTAAGCTCTTCCCCTAAAACCTGGAGCAAGGACTAACCCGTGCCAAGGACTAACCGGGCAGGGAGGAGCTGAGTGTGCTTCTGGCTGCACAAGCCGGGAACGCCATGGGATTTATCACCCCAAAAAAACATCCACGCCTGGAACCAGGATGAAACCTTATTTCCTAAAGGTGAAAAAGCTTTAGAAAGCGATAAACAGTTTAAAGATCTTAATATTCCTCATAGCCTCTTGTATTCTCCAGCTCCTGGGGACGGATTATCTTCTACAGGAAACATAAAGCAATCAGAGGAGACATCCGTTCTCTTTTGAAAGCATATTTCCATTTCGAATGTGACTTCTTWGCAGCACCTCTATTCCCTGCTTGTGTGGGTGCCCTTATTTCAATCATCTCAGAATATTTTCTTGGTAACTGCTTAAGAAAAGGCTGTATTTTAAAACCACGCAGAACTTGGGTTTCAATTCCTTCTCTCTCCCTTTTCAAGCCCAAAGCCGAGCGCTAAAGGCCGATACATCACCCAGTCGGCACCCAAAGCAGATCAATGGGCTCGTTACCTGGCGGGAGCCGAGGGATGCAGACGGGGCGAGGGAGGCTGGCGGGCTGAGCACCGGCAACTGAGGCACCAGGGATTTGAAATAAGGAGGAGTTTTCCCCCCCAAGGCAAGGAAAAAGAGAGCCAAGAGCCCAGCGGGATTTGCCCAGTGGAGACAAGCAATTTTTCCTGAAACTACAGTGCAAATAATATGGGTTTTTTACATTTTTTTTAATTAATTACCCCAYGGGGAAATGCGGTAGGGCTGTTCCCACGTCACGGGACACCCCGTGTCCCCAGCCCCAGCCAGACCACAGCCAAGAGACCCCTTTGGTACCTGCCAGGAGAAACCCTGGAGCAGACAACGAAGATGCCAACACACTTAAATTGGGGAATGGGGATATTCATCCGGACAGGGAGTCACGGCAAAGCAAACCAGACGTGCGAGACAGACCAGGAGGAAAACACGTCGTCTCTTACCTCATCAAACCTGGCCTCATCCTCGCAGTTTTCAAGCACTCGGGTGTAGAAGGAGAGCCCTGGAGAGAGGAAAAACAGGTTGGTTGCAGCGAGSCGAGGGGCAGCTGGGGTGGGAGACACGGGTGGGGGCTGCACAGCCCCGGCGGCAGCGAGACCCCGGGGTCGGGGTCTGCAGGGGCGGCCTGGATGGAGCGCGGTCTGCGGGCGCTGCCTGGGACGGGGAAAGGCGGCTGCGAAGGTGCGAGAGCACCGCCGGCACGTGTGCGGGGGTGCAAAGGGGGTGCAGAGGGGGCACAGCCCACGCGAGGGGGTGAGGCCAGCTTCAGCTCCCCCGCACCGGCACGAAACACCGCATTGACCTGCTTTAAGAGCTAATTAAGAAGGGTGCTTAATCGGTGTGTTCAAATCTATTGCAGAGCGGGTGAAACAGGGCAAGGGGATGGGGGTCGCGGCAGTTTCTGCAGTGGCTTTTATGTTGGTTGAACAGGGGCTCCTCAAGCTTCGGGGTGTTGGGATGCAGGTCTACACACCCCCAGAAGCGTGCTCGAACTCCAAGGATGAGATTTAGGACCAGCTGCCCCAAGAAACCCCCCCCAGCCCCTGCAGAGAGCAGAGGATCCGCCCGTTTGAGTCCCACCGCCCGGATGCGGCTCCGCGTGCCCACGGCAGCATCCCTCCGCGCTCCCGGACCTGCCGGGCACTGCCCCGGGGCAGGGACCTGGGCAGGACGAGGAGCCCAGGCTGCTCTCCCTGCGCAGGCAGGGGAGCATCGAAAGCCCCCCGGTCGGCTGGGAGAAGGGACGGGAGGAGAAGRAAAGGAGCTGCTGCCGAGGGGAAGCCCGGGGAGAGCAGCCAAGCATGTGCATTAGTTATTGGAATAATCAGGTTTTCCCGAGGAGCCCCAGCTCATAGGTTGCCCCGTGCTTTCAGCCGCTCTCAGCAGGATAACCTTCCCCACCCGCTCCCCCCTGAATCAATATTTCTAGTTAATATCCACTTCATAACGCTGCAGGAGGAAAACTTATAAAAATGCTAATATTTAATCACTGAATCACATTGAGGCTTTCCCTTCCAGAAAGGAAAACTGTCTCCTGGGTAATTAAAAACATCTCTCTGCGTGAGTCTGGTTTGGGGCYAGCACTGCACAGACAACCTGTGGTCAGGGGAAGGGGATGCCAGGGGTACCCCTGACTGCTGCGGGGTCAGCTTTTACTTTATTTTACCAAAGATTGAGATATCCTGATGACACGGCTCTTGGCAGGGAATGCCCCATCCCTTTCTAATTCAACTATTACACAAGGAGAGCCAGAAAATCATTTTGTCGGGCTTCCTGCTGTCTGCAGCATCCGACCTGGGTAGAGCAAACCCAGAAGGTGCGTCCTGTATCCCAAACCACCCCCCCAGTTCCCTGCCATGAATCACTTCACCCACGGACGCACGAGTTTCTCAGGGATATAGGCTGTATTTATCTCATGCCAACCGACTCCGGGTGAGGGTGGGGGACACCCACGAGCCCACCCTCGCCCCGTGCACACTGGCTGCCTCCCAGGGCAAGGGGACCCAGTTCCACTTTCCATGGGGTGGGATGGGAGCTGCAGTGGGATGCAGCCTGGCACCCCCTCACCCCAGGGCAGGGAACTCAGCCTGGGAATGGGATCGCTCCTCCGCTGGGATGGAGCCACCAGGAGTAGGGCCACAAAAATGATCAGGGGGATGGAACTACCTCTCCTATGGGGAAAGGCTGAGAGAGTTGGGGTTGTTCAGCCTGGAGAAGAGAAGGCTCCRGGGAGACCTTGTTGCRGCYTTTCAGTACTTAAAGGGGGCTTGTGAGAGAGATGGGGACAGACTTTTTAGGAGGGCCTGTAGTGACAGGACAAGGGATAATGGTTTTAAACTAAAAGAGGGGAGATTCAGACTAGATAGAAGGAAGAAATTGTTTACGCTGAGGGTGGTGAAACCCTGGCACAGGTTGCCCAGAGAGGTGGTAGATGCCCCATCCCTGGGAACATTCAAGGTCAGGTTGGACGGGGCTCTGAGCAACCTGATCTGGTTGAAGATGTCCCTGCTCAYTGCAGGRGGGTTGGACTAGATGGTCTTTAAAAGTCCCTTCCAGCCCAAACCATTCTGTGATTCTATKATTCTAGGACCCCACAGCCTCCTGGGTGATGGGAGAGGCACCAGCTGCCAGAAGCACAGAGCATCTCAACCTTGGTGTGGGCTTAAGGGGAAGCTGCAGACCACCCTCACGTAGATACGGGGCCAAACTAATTGTGGAGACGTGCACAGGTCAGGGGGTGAATCAGCTGTAGGTGAATACACATAGGAAGCAGTATCGGGGAGAAGACACTCCAAGGGGGACAATCTGCCACCCGAAATACTTCTCCTAAGGGCATGACTTAAGGCAAGCCAACATGGTGGGACCTCCCCTGCCCCATCCTCTCCCAATCCAGCAAGCATCACGGCGATGTTTCATTACAGCGGTATCGTTATCCACCGGTGCCCGGCGGTGCTCCAGGGGGTATCCATGAATGATCTCCCTCATTTACACACACTAATCCAGAGAGGAAGCCTCGCCAAGAAGCTCTTTATAACTCCATCTGTGATCAATTAGCTGACAAGCTCTCTAATTGCACTAGGGCACAAGTTCCCTCCTTCACAAGTGCAATTAGGTTGGTCTAAGAGTGAAAACTGCTACAGGCAAGTGACCCTGTACGAGCTCAGATCCCGCTGGGGGACAGGAGCGGGCACCCCCAAAATGGGCAGCCTGAAGAAAATTCACCATTTTTCTGCTCTTCCCCTGCAGCCAGCCTGAAGAGCAAGTATTTGCACAAAATCCCAAATTCACCCATAGTTGAGTTTCACCCGCAGAGCAAAGAGGCAGAGAAGTGGAGAGCTGCAATGGCAACGGATTTGGGGCTTTGGAGCCCTTTTCAGCCAGCCTGGGGCATGCACAGGGCGGCTGCTGGGGAGTGATGGGTGCCTTCCGAGTCACTGAAGTTCAAAAGCACCCCCAAATCTCCTAAGAACAACTGGGAGGGTCATAAAGGCAAAGATCTTGTTGGTTAACACACCCCTCAGCCTCCCAGGGTACGACCGTCCCCTGCGAGTTTGGTAAATCAAACCCAACACCGTGATAGGAGACAAATCCCCGATGCTCAGGGGTGGGACTGGATTTTGGCCACCCTGGTGGGGTAGAGCCCACCTCTCCCCTCCGCTTCCAGACCGGGAGCCGGATAACCTGGCACCTCTCCCTGGCTGCTCCCATGGGTCCAGAACTGGGAGCTCCTGTCTGTGCCTCAGTTTCTCCTATTTGCAAAATGCAAATAGTGTAGCTACGGCTCACGGGGGCTGCTGGGAGTGGGGGGATCCCTAGGAGAAGAGGAGCAGCGTTATTCCGTAGCCATCCCACACGGCTGTCAGTCTCAGCCCCTTCTCAGGAATGCTTTTGTCAGGGTTGTGATTTATTCATCTCCCACCTGAGCTGAAGTCGAGCAGCGTTTCAGAGCACTGCCCACCCGCAGAAACGCGCGCGGCAGCCTGTCACACCAGAGTCAAACTCTTTCTTTAACTTCTTTTTGTGCAATAATAGATGCTTTTGGCTGAATGAGCAAACACCCACTTGGGGAGCTCTGCCTGAACCCCCGGGCTGTGCTGCCGGCGGGCGAGGAAAGGGAGGAGGCTGGATGTCAGCCTGACTAGCGAAGAGCATCCCTCTCTGCAACGCTCAGTAGCTCCAGGAAAACCAGGGTACTGAGGTGTATCAGCCCAACACTCAACCCCTGAGTTGCTGTGAGGAGCACAGAGGGACACCAGGCTGGTGGAGGTCACCTCACTCCACGCTAAAGGGGTCTAAAGCTCCCTCTAAAGTCAGTGGAGAAAGGCAGGAGACTCTTCCCTCTAGAGACCTTGGCACCAAAACCCAACCACCCRCACCGGGATCTTCCCCTGGGTCTGGCACCTTGGCCATCCATGGCTCCATCCCATCCCATCCCAGGGCAGGGGTTGTGTCCAAGAGGACACAAGTAATGCAGCTTCACAGCAGCATTGAACTCACCATGCCATGACTCTGCTGCCCATCATTCCCAAATTCTCATGGGGCAAGGGGACAGCAAAGCATTCCCTGAGCCACAGAGACACTAAACACCGGTGGAGCTCTGCCCCATCCACGCACCGAGTGCCCAGAGTGCTGGGACGCTTCACGGCCACCTCCAGCGTGGGAGCCGGTGGAGAGCAGACCCTGTGCCCAGCTCCGGGATGTGCTTAGGCACTCGTTAGTACAACAGCACCATGGCCATGCCCTCAACACCTTGGAGGCAGGAAAGCCTTCCACAGCAGGCAATGCAACGCCGTGCTGTGCATCCTCAGAGACGGGTGTCAGGAGCCACCTGCTGAGACCCACCGGTGCAGGACAGGGTCCAGCCCAGGCGCCTGCAGGACCCAGCCCTGGCTCCTCCAAAGCAAGGAGCAATGTGGCATGAGCCAATCCTCACAAGTACCACCAAGAAAAGACCAAGAGCATGTGAGAACTCCTACCTTACTATTACTACAACTGTTGAAATCCACGGTGTGTCAGAAAGATCACCCTTCCATAAGGATCATACCGCTTATGTATCCTCATGGTGTGATAATTCTGGTCCCCTCAGCCAGGACAAGGTCCTGCCTCCCATGCAAGGTCCTGTCCTGGATTCACGTCTCGTGTTAGCCGGCACCCCAGGCTCAGTGCTCTCCCACAACCCAAAACGACGCTGCTGCATGTCACAGAGCTACCCCGGGGGATCTGCCCCTGGACTTCCCTGTCCGCAGGGCAGACACGGAGCTGCCTCCCCTTGTTCCCCTTTTGGGACAAGGAATTTGRGTAAGATGTAAATGGGCTTTGGAGYTGGATGTGCTAAATATTAACATGACACGTTAAACTGCTGTTTCCTGTGCAGGCAAGGCTTGCTGCGGCTTCTGACAACACACCGAGTGGGACACAAAGGGAACAAGACCAAACCCCTCTCCACCCACCACTCCGTCCGAGGGATGGGTCGGTCCTAACCCACCTGCCTGCTGCCTTCACCCACCCAGCCACCCATGGGATCCCTCCCTAACCCACCTCTAGCACCCTTTTAGCAACAGGAGTTTGCTAGCCACGACCTCAGGATCCAGCCCCGCTGGGTCTGGTCACCAGGAGCCTCTGCTCTAGGACCGAGCTTGCAGAAGACAGCAGCATCGGRTGCCCTGGTCACGAGCTTTGCCCAGGACGAGCAGGGGAAGAGGCATCCCCGACTGCAGGTAGTGGTGATATCTGGTGGTGATATTCCCAGTGTGGGACTAAACCCCCTCTTTGCACAGAAATTGATGGCAGCAAACTACCAGGAAAAATAACTTCCAAACCCTGATCCAACCCTCCTTGAAGATGACACCAAATGTCTTTCTTGGGAAAGAATGTCCACGAGGAGCCCAGCTCCTCACGGCTCAGCATCRGGGAAGGAAACACTGCTGTGAAGTTTAGTGTCATCCTCCCTGGACGGCGTGACAGCGATGGCAATCCTGCACCACACAGGAGCCAGCTCATGCCTGGGAGGACGATGGAGGATCATGGGGGGCCCTGGAGAAATGCCCCGGTGCCCCATAAGGGCTCGGACRAGGGAACTGGCAGGAGCACGAGAGGGTGGGTGCAGCGGGAGCACAGTGTGAGTTGATCTCAAAGCATCTCAAAGTGGGTGTCATTCCCATTGCCCATCGGATGGACCGTAGGGTCTCACAGTGGCTCTTACACAAAGACGTCGAGGCAGGGATGGATCCTGCCTGTCCGACAGGGACTGTGTGCCGGGCTCGGGGCCGGGCACACTCAGAACTGGAAACAGGGATTCTCCTGGGGCTCACTGGGAAAACCCRCGGTGGCCTTTGGTCCTGCTGATCCCCTCCCCACTGCCGGGGGAGGTGGTGGGGTTTCACCGAGGGTGGTTCAGGGCTGGGACCGCTCCAGGCTTTGCTGTCAGCCAGGGGTACGACCTGTTCCCAGAGGGTATTTAGCTGCCCCTGCGCTGATGCTGGGAGGCAGGGACAAGGAAATAAGGGGGTAATTACACCTTTTTAATGACTCTACAGTCATTAAGGCAGTGCAGGGAAGGCCATTTCAGGCAGTGCTGGCTGGCCTGGCTTGGAGGTGATGTACCTCCATTTGCGGAGAGAAGGGATTCCTGAYTCCCGGCGCTGTCAAACCATCCCAGACCTGCCTCTGCCTCCGGCAGGCTCCCGCACGAAGACTGCGATCGGAGGACGGATCCGGCGCTGAACCTGCCCCAAGCCCCTGGGGGGCTTGGAAAAGGTTTGGCGACTGCTAAGGTTATGCACCCCTGGAGAGCTTTTGCTCCTTTTGCAGCTTCCCTGGGAAAAATTTGGAGCTGGCACRGACCCGAGCAGAAAAACCAAAGCTGCAGCATCCTTAGAAGAAATCCAGGCACACGCCAGGTCCTGGCACAAGGCAAGTTCTCCTCCGGGCCCCTCCAGTGACACTTTCCTGGTGGCACAGCTTCGTGACCAAGCCCTTGACCAGGCAGGAGCCCAGCTCCCCCCAGCTGGTCCTGCTCCCGGGACAGGGGATTTGCCACCCTGGGATTTCACCTACTTTCCCCTGGACGAATCCCCCTCCCCAGGGGCTGCCCAGGGSGGGAKGTAACACGGGGGCTGCGGTGTCCCAGGCCGRGTGCAGGCGGGCAGGGGGSCCCMRG
>JASVER010000108.1:194106-206347 GCA_030449065.1 Oceanodroma leucorhoa
TTTGGGGACAGCGTGTTGGTAGGGCAGCAGTGCTGGCAGGGCAGTGCAGCCGCGGGTGGAGGGGGAGGCAGGGAGCAACGGTGCAGCTCTGGCCGGTGGGCTYCTCTCAGAGGCAGCAAATACCCTTATCAGGGAGCTCTGGAGCCGGGGCACGCAGCAGCTCTGTGCGAGGATAGGGAGGATCTCATTTTCCGGTGGGTGATTTTGCTAAGAGAAATATCACCTGCCCTTTCCTCCAGGCTGCTTTATTTACTTTTCAAAGCCTGCAGCGCTCAGCTCTGCAGATTCCCCCGCCGAGGTCACCGGTGGCTACAGGGGTCCTCTCTCCCATCGGCGGCTAAAGTCCCGAATCCCGCGGAACAGGAGCAGGGACTGAAGCAGCTTTTCCATCAGCATCGGCCTGGAGGTGAGCCTCGGCCAGGCGGCAAAGGGGCTGTTGCTGGAGGCACGACAAAAAGGAGCGGAAAAGACCCTTCTCCTGCAATGCAGATGTTCCTCAGACCAAGCCCAGGGCCCGCGGCCGCAGGCAGCAGCTACCAGAGCCTCCTTGCCCTGAGGGACAGCAATGTGCATTCCTTCATTTCCCATCGGACTCACTTTTTTTGGCCTTTCTCTTCCTCGTGTGGATGCTGGCCCTTTGCCGCAACAAGAAGACCTGAGCTAGAGCCTTGGAGGGTGAGTAACAAGGAGACCCTCAGGGAGAGCAAATATCCAAACCCAAGCACCTTGCTGGAGCTTCTCCAGCCCTTTTSCTGGGGAGCTGTCAAGTGTTTTACAAATCTCACTTACGCCACAGCTCCCACAGAGCAGTCACACTAATTTAGCCCCACACAGAGGGAACTGAAGCCCCCGTTGATGAGCTGCCCCGTGGAGCAGTGACTGTGTGCTATAGGTGCATGGAGAGCACCCCGTCTTTCAGATCCCAGCTCTTCCCGATCTTGACTCTGCCGCTGGAAGTCTCCCTCCGTCTGCCGTGATCCCCCCTTGCAGTCGAGCCTCTTTCATTTTAAAGAATTTCAGGGATGCAACAGTCACGCGCGAGGCTTTGTGGGATAAAGCTGCCTCGTAGCATCATCTATAATTTTGAGTGCTGCAGTGGGCGGCTCTGCATGTGTGCATCGGTCTCTGGAAAAAAGGGGAAAATGCTGTGGAGGCAGTTTCTGTAGATAAGCAGAAGTGTGAGCGAGTGAAGGGGCTTCCTGAGAAAGGGGGAATGCCAAACCAGTAAACTTCCCTGTGTGAATCAGTGCCTGCAAGGTGTCCTCATGAGATCTTCTGGACCGAGTGTCCTACCCTGGTGCGGCTGTGCAGGGAATAGGCGTGAGCTCTGCACCCTCAGTAACCRCAGGTCCTTCTGTCACAGAGTTATAGAATTGTTTAGGTTGGAAAAGACCTTTARGACCATCGAGTCCAACCATTAACCCGGCACTGCCAAGTCCACCACTAAGCCATGTCCCTAAGCACCACATCTACACGTCTTTTAAATCCCTCCAGGGATGGTGACTCCACCACTTCCCTGGGCAGCCTGTTCCAATGCCTGACAGCCCTTTAGATGAAGAAATTTTTGCTCATGTCCAACCTAAACCTCCCCTGGCGCAACTTGAGGCCGTTTCCTGGAGTGATGTCTTTCCCCCTGGAGCGATGACAAGACCCTCACTCATTTCCAGAGCAGCTGAAACTTCTGCCTGGG
This sequence comes from Oceanodroma leucorhoa, assembly GCA_030449065.1. Lineage (NCBI taxonomy): Eukaryota > Metazoa > Chordata > Aves > Procellariiformes > Oceanodroma > Oceanodroma leucorhoa. Next base: position 195,797 of record JASVER010000108.1, read on the forward strand.
GTTTCCTGGCAGGGCTGAGCTGGTCTGTGCATGCATGGGGAGTCCCAGGCTGTGTTATAGTCCTCGCATCCGCAGAGGAGACAGCTGGACTAGGGCTCCCTGGCAGCCCACCCGAAAGCATCATTTCCAGGCAGACGAAGAAGATGTGCGCAGGGGAACCCAAACCTCCGGTAGCTCTGAGGCAGCGGCTCCAAGCACCCTCGCGCAATGCTCCTCCCAAAAGCAAGCCCCGTGGAAATGCCTGCGACGTTTCCGCCTCTGTGTCTGCGGTTGGAAAGCCATTGCTGAACCACACGGGTCTCGTGGCCAGGAGCCTTCAGCTAAYTTGCAGCCTCACCCTGGTCGCGGTTATCTTCTTGTTCCAGCAAAGATGGAGCATCACGTTTCATTATTCTTTTCCCTCTTTCTCACTCSCTTCTGTCTTCCCCTTTTTCCCTCCAGATGAATTTTCTGAAGTGCAATCCTCTCCCCTCAGCCTCTCTTTCGCTCGACTCAACAAGCCCAGCTCTTCTCATCTCCTCCTGACGGACAGGACCTCTCTTCCCTGAGCATCCTTATCTGCAGCTCCTCAGGCCAGGATGAGCATGGCAGTACCTGGGGCTCCACATCGTCTCTCCAGGCCATGCTTGAGGGCACAAACACCGCCGGGGCTTGGCACCTGGCAGCATCTCCTTGCAGGTCKGGGACCCACAGGCATGCTCAGATCCTTTTTCCTTGGTCTCTAATGCATTTTGCGCTGCAGCCCATGAGTGATTTCTGTGCAGTGTCCTCACCTTCCCCCCAGCATGTCCTCTGCAGGTTTATCCYCTCTCCCCTTTTATGCCACGATCATTAGTGAAAGTGGTGAATGCAGCAGGTCCCACGTTTGGCTCCCCAAGAACTTTCCTCCTCGAGCTGCCTCCAGCCTGGCCCCTCTCCCTCCACCACAAGCCGTCTCCTCTCCCTTAGCAGCTTCTTCACCCCCTTCAAGCCTCCCACCGACTCCCGTCTCCTCCAGCGGCACCAGCAGCCCATCTCCCCTGCCTGGCTCTACTAACGCTAGAGGAGGTCCAGTCCCCTTCTCCAGCCAGAAGATCAGCAGTTTTCAAAGAAAACAATCTAGTCGGCCTAGCAGGACTGACTTTTGGTAAATCCATTTGGCCTTTTGCATCRTTTTCCATTTACTTTCTTATCTTCCCATTGTATCCTCCGAGACGGGCCGGGAAGCCGTGCGGATGCCAGGTCACAAGCAGGCAATGAGCCAGACAACCTTCTCCCTCCTTCTTAAATGCCAGAGCTATCCTTGTTGCTCAGCGGCTGTAGCAATGCAGCAGCTCTCAATGAGTGGATTTTTTATATTATTATTATTTTAAATTCTGCCACAGAGGTTTTCCCATTTTCTTGAATTCAGCACTCAGCAAACCGAGCTTTCCTCACCTCTCCGCCCTGCAGAGAGGAGCCAGCTGTAAGGACATGCAGCGGTTTTCTGCGTGAGGTCTCCCGTGCCCGTAGCAAACACCTGGCGATGGATCCCATCCCTCCCAGTTTCTTCCCAGTCCCACGGCAGCTGAATCCACATCTCACTGGGAACTAGAGAAGACGGCAGCAGGAACCTGGCCAGCTCGGCCGCGGAGCCGCAGGGTCCCGCTCATGGGGATGGACGGCTCAACCCGGGAACAGCCCATCGACTCCACGGCAGATCCGTCCCCGAGGAAAGCCATGCCACGTGGCTTCTGGAAATGCTGGAACCCGAGGCTGCATAAGCCGGTGAGACCAACACATGCCTCTGCTGCACGACCCAACTGGGAGAGAAGGCGGCTGGGAGACCTCCTCCAGGGCTGTAATGTCCTAGCGTGAGGTGGGTGCTGAAAGCCCCTGGATTTCTATTTTCTTTCCTTTCCTTTTTCTTTTCTTCTAATTTTTTTTTTGTTTGAAATATCTCAAAGCTTAGAGTGAGATGCAAATAAAGAACAGCCCCTCCAATTCCCCCACCTCCCAGTGCCCCTTACAAGCATAATAGGATTATTTTAATAGAATGTGCAGATCTCTCTGTGCAATYATTATTTTTTACWTTGGTTCTTCGCAGGCAGCTGACCCTTCCCAAAGGCTTGCCAGCTCGGGTCCCTGGTTGCCCTCCTGGGGCAGGAACAGAGCCCACACTTCCCCTTACTGGAAGAGCTGGGAAAAAACCCAAAAAGCCTAAAGAATGCAAACCTGGGGACATTTCTGGACCCCCTGCAGCAGCAGGGCGGAGGACTGGCAGGGTGCAGGCAGAGGGTGCTGGGGTGGGTGCAGCGGTGAGGACTGGCAGGGTGCAGGAGGTGGGCGCAGGGGATGTTCAAGAGCGGGTGCTGGGGGGGTGCAGGGGTTTCTAGGGTGGGTGCTGGGCTCCCACCGTTGCCTGGTGACGGTGTTTGTGACCCGGCTGGGCCAGGCAGAAGCAAACAGGACGGATCCGGGGGCAGCTGCAGCCCAGGGACTCTCCACAGCCCGGACATGGCTGGCAGCGGGTAGGGGCTGAGCACGGCCAGACCTGCACCTCGGGGTCCCGCACCCTGCGTTATGGACCCCATCACATGGACCATGCCCCCTTCATGGGTCCCGCACCCTGCCCCAAGCACCCTGCACCCTTCACAGATCCCGCACCCTGCCCCACGCACCCTGCACCCTTCACAAATCCTGCACCCTGCCCCATGCACCCTGCACCCTTCATGGGTCCTGCACCCTGCCCCATGGACCCTGCACCCTTCATGGGTCCTGCACCCTGCCCCATGCACCCTGCACCCTTCATGGGTCCTGCACCCTGCCCCATGCACCCTGCACCCTTCACAGATCCCGCACCCTGCCCCACGCACCCTGCACCCTTCCTATTATAAGGCTGCGTTTAACCCGGGCTGCAAGCGCCGGGCACTGCAGGGCCTCCATCTCCCCACTGCTCTGCTCTTGCAACCTCACGTCTTCGTGTTCCCTCGGGCTGTTTGACACGGGTCAGGGGTTGTTTTTTTTTATCGGCRGTTGCAGAGGGTCAGAGCGGGGGATTTTCTCACCTCCTCATGCATATCGCACGAGGGCAGTGAATAACGCATGCAGCCTTTGAGAGAGGCAGGCTTCTCAMGTGCACCCTGCTAAAACACCTGCCTGGTCCTGGAAGGACTTTGGGGGCTTTTCMCCTCCCCGATAGATCCCAAATGTCTCTTGCCCAAGCGAGCTGCACCCCATCATCACATATTTTCTCCCCCCTTCTCTTGTTTTTTTTCATGCCTCCTTTTGTTTCGTGTAAGCAAAGACTCGTGCTATAGCCAGGGCTGGTCCAAACTGCCAGGGATGCCCTTGCCCCGGGCAGCCCTTGCCCTGGCTGGGCGATGCCTGTCCCTGGCAGCTTTCCCCTGATATAAAGCCAGSCCGGGTGCCAAGGCTGCGTGTCCCGTGCACCCAGGAGGTGCACCCGCACCCGCGGGCTCCTTGCTGGTGGGGTTACCTGTGTGGCTGGCAGCCATCCCTCTCGCTGAAAAAGTCCATTTCTCCCTTGCAGGCAGAACTATATTTGCAGGAGATGTACATATATTCTATTTTTTTATATATATATATATATAAAATTTTTCCGCTGGTCTTTTGAGAGCATCATTTTCAGCCATCCAGCGCTCCGGTCGATAGCCCACTCCCAGTTCGCATCTCACCGCTTTAACCCCGAAGCGGGTTTGCTGCCAAATCTCTCGCCTTTCCTCTTCTTCAGCTGCTCCGGCAAACAGAGAGAAACCYCCGCACGCCCCGGGCTGCGGGGCCCGATGCACGGGCGCTGGGCTCTGCTCTGCCTGGGCACCCGTACGTCAGCTTGCAGGCTGAAATCGCATCCCGCGTTCTTGGCACCTGTATGTGTTCACACAAATATTCCCAGYGCTGTGGAGGGTGGCAAGCAACAGGGTACTTACATATCAAATATCTTTATTTACCGCTTTGCTTTGGATTTGCGGTCCGGTAGAGGTGAACAGCATCGCAGGGCTATGTCACCGCCTGCACATCGTCCCCTTTGCGTCTCAAGAGGCTCAGGCAAGAGAAATGCTCATTATTTGGCTGTTAAACCGGAGCCGAGCAGAGGGAACAGGCCAGCCCGGCTCCCTCGCCCTGCGTGCGGGTGAGCGAGGGTGCCTTCGGTCAAAGGCAGGGCGTTGAGACGTGCGGGGGATCGGGTGAAGGGAGCTGTGGCCTGTTGGCGCTGGATCTGGCCCCGATGGTCTGATGTCCTTATTGCAGCAGTGGCCACGGCAAGCAGAAGCCGTTTAACAGAGAGGTCTGGCTGAATGACCTTCTCTCGTGAAAAATTCATCTGGGTCCGTAAATGAGCAAAACCGAATCTTGCTTAAATATGAACAAAGTTTGTAGCGTGCAAATCATCATTCCCGGTTCAAGCTACACCATGGGAACTGGGCAGGGTCAGGCAGAAAATCTCACGTATAATGGACTTTCCTGGGAAGCTGGTGTTTTTGTGCTGTGTTTGGCCCCGAATGCTAATTAAGATCTTGCTGTCCAGCAGATAAATGAACTTGTGCTTGTAGCCGGGGTGTGTGCTGGGTGTTAGTGCTGTCCCTGCAGCGGGACTGGGCAGGGACTGGGCTCAGCAYAGGGGGCTACTGGGGCCACCAAGCCCAGTCCCTGCAGGGGCAGGCAGCAGGACAGCACTTTCGTCCACATGGACCCAAAAAACAACCACCGCGGCATCCCCGGGGAGGGAGCACAAGGCACAGGACTCAGCGAGCCCCAGGGTCTCATTGAACAGGGGATGCGCTAAGTACTTCGTCATTGATTTTYGCCTTCAGTTATCTCCTTTCTTCGGCAGCTCTGTTTTCTCTGCCCTGGCAGCAAGGGGCAAGGGCTATATTTCCTTCTTTTTCCCTTAGGTAGTCCTTTTTTTCTCCTGGCTTTTGCAGAATGGTACAGCTCTGCGCTCAGAGCCGAGGTCTCCTGCACCAGCCGAAGCGCTGGTTTCAGGTTATAGGCAGAGCATCTCGGGCTGCAGCAAAATTAACTCYGATATGCCTTGGGTGAGTTTGCTTGGTGAAAAGCAGCAGTTTCCGCCGACTCCCGTGAAACGCAGCAGTGTCTTGGCACATTGGGCTTTGCAGGAAAGCCGATTGTTCACAGCCATTGCAAGAAGCTGGAGGGGGAATAATGCTGTATTTCCATGCGCTGGGAACACACCGGGAGCCCTACAAGCTCTCCGGGGTGGCTGAAGGGGCGAATGCAGTTTAGTTTTTTACCACTTGTTATTAGCGATAACTGGATTTTCAGCTCTGAGCGTGCAAAGAGCTAAGGGAACGTCCAAATGATGTCCTCGTGGGGCAGGTGAAGTGGTAGAAATGAGTCTGTGCAGCCCCCCCCTGCTCTCAGGGCCAGCCAACGCTGTGTCCTGATGAATTCCCTGCCTGGCCCCGTGTTTTGGAAACGGGGCATCTGTGGGGCTGTTCCCTGATGGAGGGAGGCCTCTGCTTGCTTGATGGGAGACAACATCACGGGGCCTCTGGGACCGTCCCTGCAGAAGACCGGTCCCCKGAGATGCTCTGCAGCATCTCCCCATCTCCCCATCTAGCCCTGAGCCCTCTGCAAGCTGCTGGGTAGCAATGAGTTGAATTTGGTACCACATCCTCAGCCTGAAACCCCACGGTTTGAGGGATGGGAGGCCACCAGGAGACACGCTGACCTTTCCTGGGTGMTGGAGGTCTGCGTGCTTGGAATGGAGGGGTCCCATTCATTCTCCATCTTCCTGCTGGTTTTCTGCCAGGGGAGGGACCGGCTGCTCCCCTTTCCCATTCCCCGGGTGCGTGGCCAGCCGGGGATGTGGTGAACCCTGCTCTGCCGGCAGCAGCTCCCTGCCTGGGGCACCTCTAAAATGCAAGGAAGGGTTCTTAAAAGGGAAAATGAAAACTGGACATGTCCTGGGTCACAGAGGCACCGTTCCCTCCATCACCAGGATCCCTTGAGCAGCAGTTTATCCTCCGATGCAATGCTGTGACTGGATATTAGGAAAAATTTGTTCACAGAAAAGGTAGTCAGGCATTGGAACAGGCTGCCCAGGGAAGTGGTGGAGTCACCATCCCTGGAGACATTCAAAAAACGTGTGGATGTGGCGCTTCGGGACATGGTTTAGTGGGCATGGGTGCTGGGTTGACGGTTGGACTCGATGGTCTTAGAGGTCTTTTCCAACCTTAATGATTCTGTGATTCTATGATTCTGTGCATCAAATGTGGATTTTTTTGCTGAAGTGGGATTATTTATAGAATCATAGAATCATATTTAAACCCAGAGAGGTGGTGCTGGCTCCCATGGGCATTTTGCAGAGCCGTGGAGGAGAAAGGAGCTCCCTGCTCCCGGAAMGCCCCGGCATGGCCCTTACTGACCACATTTTCCATGCAAGTATTGAAGGCACATCCCAAAACCAGCATTTTCCTTCAGAAACACTTGTGGGAAAGCCACCATGAGATACCTCCAGCKTCCCCAGACCGCGACGGCGTGCCAAGCAGAGGGGCAGGACCCGTGCCCGCGCACCCCGCTGCACACCCACCTCAGCCTGGACGGCGGCCGGTCCCGGGAGCTGAGCAGGTTTTACCAGGTGAGGAGATGGGGGACCCCGGAGGGGAGCCAGGGTGGCCACAGGCTCCCGCTGGCTGCGGGGGGGCTGCAGGCAGACGACCCCTCCTCTGCTGCCCGCACACGGTGGGGCTCGCTGCCCGAAATCCACGCGCAGGGGGGGATGCCAAAATTTGATTCCAGGCAGCTTGAGTGTTCGGGYGCTCGCAAAACCGAATCAAGCCCCGGGGGGGGGGGTTTGATGCCAGGCGTCGCTCACGCCTGCGCGTGGGGGAACGCACCGTGCGTGCTTAATGCACGGGGGCTGCGTGGGGAGCAGCCCCCCCATTGCGGCAGCCAGCTCTGCCCTTGTCTGCRCGGGCTGGCGTGCCGGAGGGCAGGGTACGAAGTGGGGGGGTCTTGAATGCAACGGGGCTGTGGCTGGGGAGGGCTGGGCAGAGACCTGCGTGCAGATGCACCGGAGATATCCCAGCGTGCGGGAGCGTCTGGCCGCAGGAGCCCCCGCCGCGAGCACCACGCTCGCCCCATGCCTCGGCCACGGCCGGGGCCGTTTCTTGCTAACACCTTACGACGCACCACGAATTAGCTGCCTCGTTAATGAGGCGAGCACAGGCACTGCTTATTAATTTGCACAACACAGCAGGCCGAGTGTCTGAGGCTTAGGAGCACGGCTGTGACCGGCGGTTCTGCACGGTTAGAGGGGGAGGTGATTGCCATGTGCTTTRCAATAGAAACCCCCCGCAAAATCCTGGTGCAAACAAGACTTGGAGCACCGAATTCAGCCGAAASGCCTGGACGTTTGCTTTTATCTTGCAGCTGGCCCAGCAGCACCGCCAGTTTTACCGGGACAGGAGCGGGATGCTGTACCTCCTCCCCTACTTTGTACTGCCCTCGAAGGAAAAGGAGAGATACCCTCATCCACTCGACCTGTGAGTACCGATCTCAGAGAGATCCTGATCCTCCTCTTTTTCACCCAAACCTTCTGTCCTCAGAAAAAAAGAGAACAGAAGAAACTGGATTAACCTGAAATGAAAGAATAGGCGGGCAGCGTGCCAGGCTTTGAGGCTTTTTTTCCAACTTAGAAATCCCAGGGKTTTTTTTTTTGAAAGGCAAGCATCCTCCTGGCCGTGTGTTTGAAATCCTGGATGTTTATTTATTTCAAAGCCCTCACAAAAACTGGAGCAGCATCCTGGGGGCTCCGTGTCCCGTCTCCTCCCCTCCTTGTTGCTGTGGGACACCCCGCAGGGTCTGCTGCTCCCTGGGACCTCTCCCACCGCCAGCGTGGCAGAGAAGACCTGAGGGCTGCAACTGTTTTCCTTGAATATTATACCAAAGTGGCCGCTGAAAAAGGTATGACTTTAGCAATCAAACATGTGAGCTGGCCGAAGGTCCAGCTGCCACCCCCAGGTTGCCCACTGGCCACCCAAGCCACCACAAACAGGTGAGGTCTCCAAGTCACCATGGCCACGAATTGCTGGGGGAACCCCAACCCCATCCCATGGCTACCTCCTGCCTCCCCATAGCCAGGCTGGGCATGGGCAGTGCTGGGGCTCCTCTCCTCTGAGCTGGTAGATCCAGTCCTCTCCTGACCAGCTACCTCCGAAATATGGGGTCCTGGAGAGGGGAGCAGGTCATAAAAACCAAAAGGCAAAAATTGCCCTTTTGTTATCACTCATACAGTCATTCATGAAAAAAAAGACATCAAGGAGGGAAGCTCCTGGGTGTTCCTCATCCCTCCTGGACCTGTGGCCCTGGCTGATGGAGCAGAGGGTCGGAAAGGAGGAGCAGCGATCCTGGAGGGCAGCACGTAGGCGCTGTTCCCCATCCAGCCCTCGGTGCGCCTCGTGGGTGGGTTTCGTTTGCTATATCCCTTGCTGCGCTCAGCCTCCCGATGGCACAGCTCCACGGTTTCCGTACTAACAACCACATTAGGGTCACTGAGACCTTACAGATGTCCCCCCTAAACCACTGGGGTCAGAACAGCTCATACTCACAGACRTCTCACCAAAATCTGTTATCACCCCAAATTAAATCCCTTTGCTGCCCCACCTGCGGGYGTCCAGCCCAGCACCCCCATTAGCAGACCCCCAGGCAGAGTTGCAAACCAGGACAGACCAGTGCTGTGGTTATGTTAGATAGAAACCCTCGGTCTTTGCTTCTCCTCCACCGGTCTTTGCTACTGCTCTGCACGTGGCAGTCCTGCAGCGAGGGGAATTCGTGCGCTTAAACGCCGCAGGGTCCCAGGCACGCAGCCTGGCGCGCCGATGCTGGAGGGCAGGTGCAGAAGTGACSTTTGAACCATCCATTTAAGCTCCTCACCGAAACCCTATGGCAGCTGAGCCCCCCGCATCGCCCCGGCACGCACAGGGGCTGAGCAGCCCCGAAACACCTCACCGAGAGAGTCCCAGGGGAGCTTCTCCCTCTGGGAACGTCAGGGCAGATGCTGCAGAAGTTGGACCGTGTGAGGGAGCTTGTCAGCACCTCCGGGGCACAAAGGTGGACAGAAGTAGACACAGCACCGCTGAAACAGGGATTAAGCGGCTGGATTTTTCTCTCCAGTGCTGAAAACACAGTGGGTATTTTGGGGGATGGAAAGAAATAGTGATAAATATTTTTTAGCAAGGATAAAGGCAAAGTAAAACTCGGCGGGGACATGGAGTAGCACAGACCACAGCCCAAATTCAGGGAGCAGTGAGGCTAAACTCCCCTGGAGAGGCTTTGCATGTGCAAAACCAATTAAGACCGCCTAACTTCACAGCCGTGGGCTGTGCGTTACTGGCTGGCATGCTCCGTGGCACAGCCCGGCCGTGGTGTCCCACCGTGATCTGGATGGACACCCACGGCACTGACAGCCCCCGGCACCCTGCTCAGCCCTCCAAGGACCGGAGGAGCCGGTGTATTGCTCTCARCCAACCCAGGTTATAGCTGACATCCAAAATTCCCTCTTGCCTTGAGCTCTGAGCACAACACTGGCCTCCTGGGATGATTACACTGGACCCGAAATGGGCTGAAAATGCAGCTGCAGCGCTGCCAGCCCGGGGCTGGGAGCTGAGCTGCGGTGGGAGGCAGCCGGAGCCAGCCACCAGCAGAAATACGTGGGTGCCCTCTACTGCTATATTCCTGTGGCTCAACAGGGGTGTAAAATCYGGGCAAAAAAGGCTCCAGTCATCTTCAGAAGGCTTCAGGTAAAATATCTTCAGATCTTTTCCTTATATCTGGCTGGATCTGCCTGTCTTGTARCTTGTGCCCATCGCTGCTCCTATCACCGTGCACCTCGAAGTTCAAGGTGCATCCTCCAGCCTCCTACGTCTCTACTTCCTCTAGATCCTCTCTTCTCTGCTACCTGCCCTTAGGTAGCTGTAGTCAACAAGAAGATCCCCCTTTGCCTTCTCCTCTGGAGGCTGAACAACCCAGCTCTCTGCCCCTCCTTGCACATAGAATCATCGAATCMCAGAATGGTTTGGGTGGGAAGGGACCGTTAAAGACCATCTAGTCCAACCCCCCTGCAGTGAGCAGGGACATCTTCAACCAGATCAGGTTGCTCAGAGCCCCGTCCAACCTGACCTTGGATGTTCCCAGGGATGGGGCATCTCCCACCTCTCTGGGCAACCTGTGCCAGGGTTTCACCACCCTCAGCATAAAAAAATTCTTCCTCATATCTAGTCTGAATCTCCCCTCTTTTAGTTTAAAACCATTCCCCCTTGTCCTGTCACAACAGGCCCTTCTAAAAACCCTTCTAAAAACTCTGTCCCCATCTCTCTCACAAGCCCCTTTAAGTACTGAAAGGCCGCAGTAAGGTCTCCCCGGAGCCTTCTCTTCTCCAGGCTGAACAACCCCAACTCTCTCAGCCTGTCCTCGTAACGGAGGAGTTCCATCCCTCTGATAATTTTCATGCCCTCCTCTGGACCCGCTCCAACAGGTCCATGTCTTTCCCGTGCTGAGGACCCCAGAGCTGGACGCAGGACTGCAGTAGGGTCCACATCATGTGCT
>JASVER010000108.1:207882-232674 GCA_030449065.1 Oceanodroma leucorhoa
TAACCCCTGCCTGCACCTCTGTAACCATCCTTGGTGCTCTGCTGCTCCCCAGCCCACCGCTCAGTGCGAAGACCCGCTGGCATTTGCTGCGAGTGTCGCCGGTGAACCTGCGGAGCTACCAGACCTTCCCCTCGGGGAAGAGGGTCACCTCCCAGGAGAGAGAGATCCGAGACAGCTTTTTCCAGCACAGATCCTAAGCCACGGCGTCCACCCTGCCCTCGGTGGAAACCTGGTTTTCCAGCCGGGAGAGGAACAACGGGAAAATAAAGGAGAGGGAACTGCCTGCTGTCTCGGGCTCTGCGTGCCTTGGGGACCTGCCCGTGGGTGGCCGGGATGCTCTTTGTCCGTGGTCTCCAAGGAGGGGGGGCAGCTGCCCACCACGCAGCTCCTCCTGCCATTTGGGATGATCAGTGGGCTGAGGAGASATGGGGGACAGGCAGGGGACTAGCTCGGTTTGACGGGGTCACCGTCTGGCAGGCGAAATGCCCCCGCTCTGCCCCTGCCCCTGCACGCTGCTGCCTCCGCCGGGGTGGAAAGGCAACCCTGCGCCGGTCCGGGCTCTGCTCGCGGTGGTGGGGGGTCACCCAGGACCCTCTCATCTGGGCTGGGATGWCTGCTGAAGCATTGCAATGGTGGGGAAGAGCACACGGACTTCAGCGTAGTCACCAGTGACCTCAGACGGGGTGATGAGCCTGTGGATGGCACCAAATCATCCAGGGTAACGAAGACAAGGGCTGGCTGCAGGAAGATGTTGGTAAATCATCTAATGGGGCTCCCAGCCCAGCRGTACCACCCAGCAGCCAGACCATGGGTTTACAGCGGGTGGGTGGTCAAAAAAGCAAATCAGACCACAGGAATAATTAGGAAAAGAGTGGAGAGCAGAGCAGGCAGTATTGGGAGCCAAAGGGGGTTTGCCCACCCTGCTGCCCGTGCATGGCGTGGCCGTCCTGCCTCCAGGAGATGCTGGAGCAGGAGAGGGTGAGGTGCTGGAGCAGGAGAGGGTGAGGTGCTGGAGCAGGAGAGGGTTCAGGGAAGGGCATCGGAGCAGTTGGAGGTCCGCGTGGCATCCCTGCAAGAAACAGCCGTGCAAGCCCATCTCCCCATCAGCCTGGAAGGGAGAGGACAGGGGGGACAGGGCAAAGGGTCAGAGGGGTGGTTGTCCACTGTCTCATCCCATGCAAGAGCAGAGCAGGAYCACGAGAGGTTACCACGCGTCAGGTTCAAAGCAAATCCAGCGGGGTAATTCTTCTAAAGCACAGGGCTCCCCTTCCCAGGATGCTGCGCACAGCAGAATTTGACATGGTTTCAAAAAGCTACCAGAGAAATCGGTGGATGAAGACTACTCTCAGGATGACTGACTACAAGGACGAGTCTGGGGCGGGTGTGTTTTGCTAGGAGGAAGGGGACCTTGATTCCTCCCTCCTCCGGGAGGGCTCGTGCTCCCTGGAGAGCAGGTTAGGATGGGTTAAGCCCTGCCAGAACCGGTAGGACAGTGTCCCAGAGTGGGCAAGAGGCAGCGCACAGCCTTAGCCCTGCTTAATTTATTTGAGAAGACRTATTTTCTCCTGTGATTTTGGAAGTGGGTGACAGGGCAGGGCACGGACAGAGTCTGTCACTGATGGTGACAACGGGGGCTCTGCCCCCATCTGCCCCCCATCCACGAGGGGACGTGGTGCCTTTGGGCCACCAGCGAGCACCCTTGCAAGCTGTGCCCGTGTTTGAGAGACATCTCCTTACCTCTGAAGAGCGTTTCCCTGGGTGTCAGCCTGTGCCCTTCGCCCACGGGGCTGGAGAAGGGGTCCTGACCCCTCTTCTGCACCATTACAGGCAGAGCTCCATCTCCTACCCCATCCCGGAGCTGCCGGGAGGGAGAGCAGAGGCAGGAGGTCCAGCTCAGCCCTGGTGCCGCTGCCTTGACGGGGACAGGAGCAGCCTCGTGTCCTCGTCCCGCTGCCACCCCAGCCACATCCCCGGGCTCTTTCCTACTCGTCTGGTTCATAACCAGCCTCCTGTCTGCTTCCCATGCCTGATTCAAAACACAAAAGTACCCCAGCAATGAGGGGCTCTTTGTAGCAGCTCTTTTGGAAACCCAGAGATGATTTTTTTTTTTAGCAGCTTTTTATTGACTTTTTTCTCCCACTCGCTGACATCTGAAGTGAAATAACCCTTTTAAACTTATCTCCYCATCACTCCCCAGCCAGCACATTTCATCCAGTTAGAGCAAGCTGATGGGGACTAGCTACTGCAGCACTTCAAAAGCTCAGGTTTAACACACCAAGGAAAATCCTCATGTATTTTAATGCATTACTAAAATCSCTTTAAACTCCTGTCAGGTCATCATTCGTGATGAGACAGAGTTGTGCGTGCTTTTTAGGGCTTGTTCCTTGGCCAAGATCAACCACACAGGATTTATGGGGCGGGGGGGAGGATGTGCGCAGCAGCCACAAGGAAGAAATTCACTTTGTGCCAGTGATGCAAAGGCCGAACACCAARAGACATCGATTTATTTGAACTAGAAGACATCAAATGGCATCATTTCCACCAGATTTCATTTGCCTCCCTAGAAGGGCTTTGYGTGTTGACCCTGACATGGCTGCTAAGGTGTCCCGGGGAGGTTCACCCCTTGCAGGTCCGGGATCTGATCCTGAAATTGCCTTTAGGCACCTGGAGGGATGCTGGAGGAGCTGGAACTGAGCATCTGCCCACTCGCCTGCGTGGCAGAGGGGGGCTGTGGGTTTCTGGGCGCTCGGTCCCCTCCCGGGAGCTCTCTGGTGGGTTTGTGGGGGCTGCTGGGCTTCATGGAGCACCCCTGCCTGCTCTCCCCAGCTCACAGCTCCCACCCGGGGTGGCCAAGCCCAAATCCTCCTTTGCTGATGACTCTGGACCGTGGCCAACTCAGAGTCTAACCTTTTAGATGCCAAGTGAGGATGTTTTTTGCCTTTTTATTGCCTTTTCACACTCCTGTGAGCTCCCTCTGCAGTTCCTCACCATCAGCCTGAGCCCCTCAGCATCACCAGCCCCCTCCCCACAGATGCTGGAAGAGCTCCATAACCCTGTCCTTGAAGCACCCTGGAGCTCGCCCGCACATCAAAGCCAGTGCTGCAAAATAAATCTCTCTTATTTTCTTTGCTCTGGCCAAGTCTTCCAAAATGGACTCATCCTTCCAGCCACCCTGCCACGTAGAGAAACCCCTGGTCTTTRATTCATGCACAACACGGTCCAAGCACCAAACCCTACGAGGTGGTTCCCCATCGTGGGGAACCCTCTCTCTCTTCTCCCCGGACCATGAAACGTGGTGGCAGCAGACAGGGAGCCCAAGGGTCACCAAACCACGTCCCCAGAAGATGACTCATCTGTCACCGCGTCCCCTGGAAGGGCTGCCTGGCAGGGAGCTGGCAGGGGAGGTGATCTTACCGCAAATACCCAACGCGRGGTCTATTTTTAGCCTGGGACGTGCTTTGTCACTGCCTAGCACGTCCTCAAGTGCAGAACCACGGTGCGTGGAGGGCACGGAAAAGAGGGTTGCCTGAATGCACCCTGCAGGGTTTAAGTACAGGAAAGCAAATGAAAACAGATGCAAAAGAATCCCATGGTGAAGAAACCCGAGAACATCAGGTCGGGTTTTCCAAGCTTTAAACCACACTGGCAGTTATTGTGTCCAGTGTAATGGAGGCAAGAGCAGCTTCATTGGCTTTCCTGGCTCCTTCTGCCTCCACCTCCCCAGCACTGTCGTGAAGGCACCGAGACCACCTCGCCCTTTCCAGGAGATATTTTGAACAGCCAGTTCTGGTGTCCCCGTTCCAGTAGCCCTTTAAYGCAAAGAGAAATGGAGATGTTTTCAGCATGTGAGCACCTAAACCCTCCCAAGGGTGCAGACAATCCTTGCCACGTTTCTGAATGTCTTTAATGGGAGATGTTGAAGGTAGGRGAAGGTGAAAGCCCTTCTGCAGTGTCACCTTGCACAGCCTTCCCCMCTGCAGCCAGAGCATTAGGGTGAATTATCGGCGTGTTTAACCTGTGTCCCCTCCCTGGAGCTCTTGCACCCGTGATATCTGCTCTCCATCAGACCAGGAGGCTGGGTGCGTCTCCTCTCCCTCTGCCCAAGAGGCACAGATCCAGCAAAACCAGCCCCGTTTTCTGGTGCTTCCCCCATCGCACCGGGGTTTGGGGCTGCTGCAGCAGATGGGTTGGCCCCGGCAGCGGGTGACGTGCCGGGGTGGCAATCAGGAATAACACAATCCTGATGGAGCACGGATTTTTTGGCCATTTGGAGCCGTACAACTCTCCTTAGAACAAGAAGCCAATTAAAGCCACCTCAAGTTTATACCCTTAAAGCCTCTCTYAGGGTTTCTGCGGCTTTCTTGGGCTCATCAGGGCTTTGGTGATCGGGTGCCTTTGCTCTGCAGCCCTGGCATCTCCCGGGGGCAAGACCAGGCTGCTGGGGTGGTGCTGCTGGTGGAAGGAGCCTCCCCCAAATCCATGCTGTGTTTCCAAAGCAGAAGATTTTTTTCCCTTCGCTTTTCCCTTTAGAGGGCACCAGCGGTTTGCARATCGTGCTCTGTGGTCCCTGGCAGCGTGGTCAGACAGAAGGTGGGTTATGGGACCCCCAGTCCTTTGGGTTGGTTTCCAAGCTGGCTGCTTGCGTGGGCACCAAATTCCCCTGCTCTCGGGCATCCCTCCTGCTCCCGACACGGGGCTGGGGTGGGTGCAGGGGAAGGGCAAGGTAAAAATAATGGGGTGCCTCCTGCCTGGGCAGCAGAGCTGGGGCAGGGACAGGCTCCCTTCTGGCAGGGGAAAGTGCGGAAGGTTGCAAAAACTGGCTGCATTTTCCAGCTGCTTTGGCTCCCGGCCCTCCCGGATGGCATTGCTTGTCTGCAGGGTCCTCTCCAGGAGCCGGGTACCTGGGGAGATGGGGGGGTTACAAAGTSCCCCGGGGGACAGGGAGCCCTGTGGGGCTGTCACCGTCTGGGGCCTGGGGGCTGGGATGGCTCAGCCGGGTCTGGGATTAAAACCCACCAGCCAAGGAGGCTGTTGCATGTCCCTGGCACAGTGAGAAGGGGTTTTCCTCTGCAGGAATCCAGGCTGTCATGTTCTGCTGCTCCTGTGACGCTGGAAGAGGCTGGATGAGGCAACCCCAAATGCAATGGGGTGACGGGGAGGGCAGGAGGGGAGGAGCAGCAGCCGGGGTAGAAATAAAGGKTTGGAGCATCCCCTCAGCAGCAAAAGCCAGGGGCAGGATATGAAGATGGCCTTGAAATAGCCCAAAATGGTTGGAGTTCGTGGGACAAAATGTGTTCAAAAAAACCCTTTATCAGCTCTTCAGGAGCRAGACCTCCCCACACTGAGCCCCCCTGGAAATCCCAGTGGGCTGAGCCCAGGCAGCTCCCTCAGGAGGCAGTGGTGTGGGGGGGGTTACCTGCAGACCCCCTTAGAGACATGAGAAACCTGCTGAGGGCTGTCCTGTAGGGAGGAGCTGGTCGTCCTGGGCACCCTGAGCAGCACCCAGCACCCTGCCCTGCAAGCACCGCTGGAGCCAATGCACAGCTTGGAGATGGAGGTGCTGGGAGCAGGTCCCCCATCCTGGGATGCGCTGCAGAGGCTGGGCAGAGCCCTGGGGACCCGTCCCGGCCACCAGCGAGAGTTCACTGAACCTGAAATACTGAAAAAACAAACCAAAACATGCGGTGCTCCAGGGACCAGCATTTTTCAAAAGAATTTTGCTTTGCTGGAAAAGTGCCAGCCATCAAAAGGGTGATGTAGGGATAAAATCCGAAGTGTCAGGGAGGACTATATAAGGCGGTGAGTAGACGGTACGATGTCATCAGTCATTAAAACATGCTAGGGAGCTCTGAGGTGATCTGCTACAGCAGAAATCTGAGGGTCACCGCCTCAAAGGTTACGCCGGTGTCAGCAGAAGCACTCTGTGATTTGCAGGTCCAGGAGCTGCACCGCTGGCTGGTGGGAACCACCACGGGATTCAGGAGGAGGAACATGGACATGGTCACAGCGCTGATGGGGAAGAGGCACCCACCGATGGGGACACTGCAAGTGTCACCAACACACCTGGTGTCCAAAGACAGCGAAATCCCYGTTAAACCTAAGGGACATGCCAAGCACTCTCCTGCAGCTCTAGGGAAGGGGACACCAGCTCCTCCAAGTTGCAGGAGAAGGAGAAGTTGCTCCTCTACCCTGCGAGGTTGCATGGCAAAGAAGTCTGCAGGGTGCAGCATGGGACTGGRYGCATCYTTGYGGCCACGGTTTGGGGACCACGCTGTGCGTGCCACTGTCCCGGGGTGCTGCTCCTGCGGGCAGCGTTGGCCACGTTGGAGGGGTGGCTGCTCTTGAGCAGGGCGAGGTGAGGAGCTGCTCAGCTCACCCATCTCAGGCTGCCGGTGCAGGGCCATGGAGCTGAGCTCTGCGTGCCCCTGGGCATCTCAGTGATGCTTGTGCTGGTTCCACTCACTTTGGTGTGTCTGTAATACCCAGGGGCTGGAGAAGCAACATGCTTGGACATCCCCAGACATCTTCTCACTTACAAGTGTCCTTTCTGCTCCTAAAAGTGGCCCTAGACAGTGTGGATCATCTCTGTGTAAGCCAGAGGGTGGGATTTCCCCCAGTGGGCCAGGCCTGGGCTCTGGGATGGGTTTAGCCCATGGAGAGGACCATTTCTTATTTCTCTTCTTCAGATGACCCCGAGCCTGCAGACCTCACACCCTCCTGAGCTGCCCCTTTTCCAGGTGGAGGAGCCCTGCTCTGTCCTTTCCCTCCTGCTGGGACAGCCGAGCCACTCCGCCAGCCACYCCGTGCCATCTAACACAGCTTTCCTTGGGACGGGCTTTCCAGAGCTGCTGTCCTCCGTTGACACCCTCAAAGGCACGGTTGGAAGTGATGCCCTCCTTCGACACCCCCGAACGCATGTTTGGAAGCGATGCCCTCCTTCGCTCACCCTTGCCTTCCTGGGGACCCCTAACGTGGGGWTTGCCCTGGAGCCCGGGCACCTCTCTGAGCAGTTGYAGCGTSTTTAAAGCCCGTCATGGCTCTCTCYTTCCCTTGTGCATTACTTTGCAGTCATCAGTGTTGAATTTCATGACCTATCTCCTGCAGTGAGATCTCCTCCTGCACCTTGCCTGGCTGCAGGCTGGGTTTGAGTGTCCCAGCCCACTTGGTGCCACTTTTCCATGTCATAGAATCATAGAATCATAGAATAGAATCATAGAGTAGTTGGATTGGAAGGGACCGTTAAAGGCCATCTAGTCCAACCCCCCTGCTGTGGGCAGGGACATCTTCAACCAGATCAGGTTGCTCAGAGCCCCGTCCAACCTGACCTTGGATGTTCCCAGGGATGGGGCATCTACCACCTCTCTGGGCAACCTGTGCCAGGGTTTCACCACCCTCAGCGGAAACAATTTCTTCCTTCTATCTAGTCTRAATCTCCCCTCTTTTAGTTTAAAATCATTCCCCCTTGTCCTGTCGCTACAGGCCCTGCTAAAAAGTCTGTCCCCATCTCTCTCACAAGCCCCTTTAAGTACTGAAAGGCCGCAGTAAGGTCTCCCCGGAGCCTTCTCTTCTCCAGGCTGAACAACCCCAACTCTCTCAGCCTTTCTTCACTTCATCTATGAGTKCTGTTGGGCACAGAGCTGCAGAGAGCCTCACCAGCAGCTCCTCTCTGCTGGGAAGAGGACCCATGCCCACCCCTGCTCACTTTATCCGCTGGCCTCCAAGCAGCTCCGAAGCCGCAGGAGGATGCCCCAGCTCATCCCYGTGGCTTTCACAGCCTCTGCTGTGGGTCTTGGTCAAACCTGCCTGGAAAATCTGAGTATACCCTGAACACTAGCAGAGATTCCTTCCCTTCCCACAGGCATGGGGAGAAAGCAAGGGGAGAAAGGGAAGGAAAACCCTTCATTCCCTTCATCCCTTCCATCATAATTTGCCCAGARAGGTGGTAGATGCCCCATCCCTGGGAATATTCAAGGTCAGGTTGGACGGGGCTCTGAGCAACCTGATCTGGTTGAAGATGTCCCTGCCCACGGCAGGGGGGTTGGACGAGATGACCTTTAAAGGTCCCTTCCAGCCCAAACCATTTTGTGATTCGATGATCTACCACAGCAGAGATGTCAGGGATAAATGACACAGTTGTTTACTGCACTCTTCCCACCCTCCAGCATGTCCTGTTAATTAAGTCAGCCTCAGTGTTTTGCAAATGCAGGTTGATTTTGTCCAGACCCAGCTTAGCTCCGAGCAAGCCCTCTCCTCCTCCTCTCGTGCCCCTGGAAAACCGCCTCTCCCTCTGACCACCGCTGCCCCTTCCCCACCTCGTCTGCTCCCAGATCCCATCTCAGACCCCTCCTGATGGTGGGGTCCCCCCTCGCCACCAGCCCGGGCATCAGCTGGTACAGCCACGGTTACCGTTTAACCAGGTAAAGGTTAACCCAGGTGGGTACCCACCCTTCAGCCCCAGCTCCTGCCGTGTTTTTCCGGCTATGGAAGTGGGCAGGTGGGTGTTTACGGGATCAATCTGATGCTCTTTACCTTGTTTAGTCTTTCCATGCTCCACCTCCCCGAGCCAGTGACATTGGCTTTTTCCCACCTTCCCRTGTTTAGACTGGAGCTGGTTTGGACTGGAGATGTGTTTTATTGTGTATTCAGCCAGCCAGCCGCCCARAGCGCGCCTGGCGTTAGGCAGGGCTGTTAGATACTTGCATAAAACAGACGATCCGTAATAACAAAGCGTTTGTTTTCCGACTCCCAACGTGAAAAAAAAAAAACCTCTCTGCCCCCCCCCGCCCCCCAGCTCTGTGCAAAATCCAGCTGTACAAAGGCAAACCAGAGCTGCTCCCCGACGGCGCTGGTGTGCTCGGTGCCGGGTTATCTGCATAAGCAATCAAGGCAGGCGAGCGTGAGCTGCCTGCTGGAGCCCTCCGTCCCGCTATTATGGGAACACGCACGGTTGTGTCTTCTTTATTGTCTGTTCGGCGGGTAATGACGGCAGAGGCAGCCCGGGGAAAGGCTCGCTCGAGCATTTTATAGCCCTCCCGAAAGGCAAAGCGTTCCCCTGAAATGATCCATGGCAGGCTCGTGGCGAGACTCTGCCTCCCGCTCGCTCTGCGCCGGGGATGCTGCAGGAATAAATAAGAAGGGGGGGAGGCTCAGCGCCGGTCCTCTCGCCTGGGGGGCTGAATTTCTTTCCCAARGGGGAGGTTTCTGCTGGGGAGAAGGGAGGGGGCTGCGTGGCATCAGGGCCAGCACCCCAAAATCTTGCTGCAGGAAGGGGTCTTCTGCTCGTCCAGGAGAAACCCCTCCGGACGGGAGTGGGTGCAAGGCAATGGGACACATCCTGCACCTGTTCAGTTTTGGGCCCCTCACTCCAAGAAGGACATTGAGGKGCTGGAGCGTGTCCAGARAAGGGCGACGAGGCTGGTGAAGGGTCTGGAGCACAGGTCTGATGRGGRGCGGCTGAGGGAGCTGGGGGTGTTTAGCCTGGAGAAGAGGAGGCTGAGGGGAGACCTTATCGCTCTCTACAACTACCTGAAAGGAGGCTGTAGMSAGGCGGGGGTTGGTCTCTTCTCCCAAGTAACAAGYGATAGGACGAGAGGAAATGGCCTCAAGTTGCGCCAGGGGAGGTTTAGATTGGATATTAGGGAAAATTTCTTCACCGAAAGGGTGGTCAAGCACTGGAACAGGCTGCCCAGGGAAGTGGTGGGGTCACCAACACTGGAGGTGTTCAAAAATCGTGTGGATGAGGTGCTTCGGGACATGGTTTAGTGGGCATGGGTACTGGGTTGATGGTTGGACTCGATGATCTTAAAGGTCTTTTCCAACCTTAATGATTCTATGATTCTATGATTCCTCACCCTCGGGGCTGTGCAAAGGGGGATCTCACTGCTCTGCAGCCTCCCCACCCGTGGGAGGGGGCCCGCAGCCGAGCGGTGAGGGCGGTGGGAGTGCTGTGCCGGCACGGAGCAGGATCCGTCCCCAGCGCTGCAACATCTGCAGCGGGGACATCCTCATCAGAGCTACCTTTTGGGGCAGGAGTCACACGAATTCGTTCAAACGGTTGCTCCGGGAGGAGGTAAATCACACCCAGGAGACATCTCTTTGTCCTCACCGCCTGGGAAGACACCTAAAGCTGGACTGTCACACCACCTTTCTGCCACAGCTTTCCTGGGTGATTCCCATCCCATCTGTCCTGCTTACCGGGACAGTGGGATGTTGTCCCACAGGGACAGAAAGCCCTTCACATGTCCGGCTGGCAAGCAGAAGGATTCAGAGTCGCATTACCGAACATGAGGATGGGGCAGGCCAGCRCTTAGTAGAAGTAAGGAACCATCCAAGGCTCGGATTGGGACCATGTGGARGGGGAAAGCTGTGCAGAAAATGGCCCAAGAGCTGGGCAGGCTGGTGARCAGCCTTGGCTGCTGTAGGACCTTCAAGACCCTTGCAGGAATCCTTCTGCAGTGGGTGRCAGCAAGCTGGGTACCCCCTGGCTTGGAAGAGGACGTGCTCCAGGAGGATGGAGTCCAAAGAAGCAGCATGAAAGCCACGGATGGGCACCTTGGAGAGAGATTCAGTGAGAAGATGCTGAGCTTGTTCGGCTGTAAGGGGAGCAAGGGAAAAACCTCTCTTCATGATGGAGGGAAGAGAAGCTGCTCCCGCAGTGGGAAGGGGTGCACGGGGTGACCCCCCAAGTACCCTTCTAGCCCTATTTTTCTTAGGTTTTATCATTCTGGCATATTCCTGAGTCCAGAGAGAGAAATTAAGAGGGCCAAGCAGATAAAAGGGAAGCGGCTGAATTGCCTGGKAAGCAAACAACGGAGCAACTATAAAGAGGTCTCCAGCAGGTATTTTGGTGGCCCAGCAAGGTGCTGCTGCCATCCCAGACCTCAACAGTGACATGTCCCGGACCATCCCAGCAGGCTTTGAAGCTGGCCTTAAACTCCTTTGGTTTGAAACCCCRTTTTCTTACAAAAGATCCAGTGGTCTGGCCAGCATTCCCGCTGCACGGGATAGCTGGGTTTTCCTGCCAGCCTGCAAGGGTAAAAGAGACCTCAGAGATGTGGGGCTTGGGAACGTCCGCGTCGTTCTGGGGCCGAGTGAGACTTTGCAGGGAGAACCCCAAGGCAGCTTCGCCCGGGGGGAAATTCCTTGTGGCGTATGCAGGTGCGGATTGTGTGCATCAGCCACGGGGATGCTCAGGAGTGCAAGTCCTCACACTTGGTCAGGGGGAAAAGAAGCACCGGGGTGGGCATCAAAACAGGATCAACCAGGTGCTTTTCAGCCTCAGATTGGTCTGYTTTTTGTACAAAATATCTTCGTGACTCTGAGATGCCAAGCTCTGTTCAAAGATCAGGTACAAATCTGAGCAATAGGGGGAAAGGTCTTCAAAGTAGCTTCTGGTTGTTTGATTTGGAGATGTCAAAATCAGATGAATTGCTGTGGGGCACCGCAGGTRTTGCCCAACTCATCTACCATGGTARATGCCCCATCCCTGGGAACATYCAAGGTCAGGTTGGACGGGGCTCTGAGCAACCTGRKCTRGTTGAAGATGTCCCTGCCCACRGCAGGGGGTTGGACTAGATGGYCTTTAAAGGTCCCTTCCAACCCAAACCATTCTGAGATTCAATGATTTCAATGATCCCCCRTTGAGGATGCAGCAAAGCAGGGAGACGTGCGATCCGGCTGGGGGGTGGCTGCGTGGGAAGCGCCTGTGCTCGTGGCCGTGCAYGCCACGGCAGAGCTGCCCTCTGCTAGAAAAAACCTAATAATCAGATCAGGAAAGGCTCATTGCTAAGAGCCAGTGGGATTCCCGGCCAGTGGGAAGGGGCTGCAAAAAAATCAGTGAGCAAAGAGACATTGCTCARTGTGAGCGGGTCAGGAACGAATGTTTTCCTCTCTCCCCCCAGCCRGAAAAAGTGCAGCCTCAGGATGCTCCAAGTGATCCTTTTCCAGAAGAAATCTGCCCTTCAGGGCAAGAATCCCCTGAGGCAGCAGGGCTGGGGGTGATGCTCCCACCCATGGAGGGGATGCTGGTGGGACCAGCGTGCCGACCGGGGGAGGCAGAGGGGAAGCAGGACGTTTTGGGGGAAGGCAGCACGTTTTGGGGGAAGGCAGCACGTTTTGGGGGAAGGCAGCACGTTTTGGGGGAAGGCAGGGTCGTGCCATGCTCACGATGCTCCTCGCTGACATGCCGCTGACCGTCGCGGAGGTAATGGAAAAAAGCACAGCGTCTGCCACGGCTCGGCGTGTTTACATAACTGCAAATGTCAAGTGGCGAATGTGAAAACACCGGAGAGGGATATTAGAACACAGGCTAATTAGCACGGGCTCTCAGGCAGTGCGGGGGTGACCGCGGTGACACGGTGCATGGGACGGCTGGTGTGGGGGGAACCCACCTGGTGCCTGTCCCGGAAGGTTTTGGTGTCGCTGAGCTTGGTTTTCCCCCCAGCCGGTGGGGCACCGGCCGGGCAYGTGGCTCTGCCTGGCACCAGCATCTCGGTCCTCAATAAACAACTTCATCTGTGCTCGCTCGCAGCCCAGCCGGGTTTTGGGAGGACAGGACGGCGATGCTGTCTGCCSCCGCCGCCAGCTCACCGCCGGGCTGTCGGGGCGAAGGGGTGCAGGCACCGCGGTCGGAGAACGCAGCCGGG
Organism: Oceanodroma leucorhoa; assembly: GCA_030449065.1. Classification (NCBI taxonomy): domain Eukaryota; kingdom Metazoa; phylum Chordata; class Aves; order Procellariiformes; genus Oceanodroma; species Oceanodroma leucorhoa. The sequence goes on from JASVER010000108.1 coordinate 220,527, forward strand.
TACCAAGTGCAGCATCCGATGGGGATGCGGGAATGGGCCACCTCCCCCAGACCTCTGCAGGAYGGAGGGGGGATATCTGCTCTGAGCTCCCACCGCAGCAGTCCTGCCCGGAGCAGGACCCCACGGTCCCAGATCTCAATCGATATGGGGAAAGCAAAAAGACTCCCCAAAACATCCCCCCCATGCACAAGGGGATACAGCTCTCCTTCCATTTTTTCAGTTTTCTTTTAACTTTTAGTGCCTCTGAGAGCTCTTCACTCTTAAAACATTTGTTSCAGGAGCTTGTAAAGTTGAGCTATGAGATTTGTGCAGCCTGTCATGCAAAGAACTTTAATTAAACATGTGAAAGTCAAACACACTTGGTGTAATTCAGACTGACAGTGTATCTAAATATATTTAGTTCCTGGATTTTAATTARGTCTCCAGAGCAATTGTCTGATTCCTTAAGCACAACTCAGAACTTCTCCTTTTTTACTTTTTTGCTGTTCCTTGGGACAGGGGAGCATGTTTCCTGCACGGATTTTTGCATGTGTACGATTTCACCTATTTTAAATCCCAGACAGGTGATGGATGCTCAAGACATCAGGAGGAAACCTGGATGAGTCCCTACAAAAGACTCTCTCTGATWACAGGAATGGCAAGGTTGCTCATTTTTTGCCTTTCAAGAGAAGCAATTTTTTTTTTTTTTTAAGATCATAAACATCCCAGAAATGAACCACCAGCACTGAAAAGCCCTGCAGGAACTCTAGAAAGTACTCGGATGCTCCTGAGACAAGCGCGAGGGAGACGTCTCRGTGCAGTTTGCTTTGGTCCGTGGTTGGAGTGGGACGAGGGATGGAGAAACGCCCCCGGAGAGGCTCTCCACCCCCCGAAGCAAGCTGTCCCCAGATGCTCCTCTCTTGCCTCTGAAAGCAAATTTGTGGTATTAAGTGAAATAGAGGTATTAAGTGAAACACATTTCTTCCCCCTCGCACGTGCCCTGCTTTTCTCTGATCAGTGTAATCCCTGTAATTACGCAGTTAGGGCACTGGAAATCGGTGATGGCAATTGCTAGACCCTTGTCAGGACTTCTGGGGCTCCAGGACGGGCTCGTGCCCGGCTGTCCCAGCGCTATGCCAGGGTCTGGGCAGAGGCATCCTCTTTCCCAGTATCTCCCAGTTGCTTGCTGGGGCTGGGGCTTGGTTTGGGAACCACCATGTCTTGCTGTGGGCTCGCGATGAACATCTGTCTCCCACCCCCCCCCTGCCCCCGCCATCTGTCCTGTGGAGGGGAAGTAATTAAATAAGACTGGCCATTAATATGTCCTTGATTCTACAGCACCCTGGGAAAGGAGAAGCCTCTTCCCTAAGAGGGACGTGTAATTATATAGCGGCACCGAGAGTGGCACGATTTTATGTGTGTGGCTTGCATGGTCCCGTGGGTACAGGTGCAGTTAAGGAAACTTCGGGGCCATCTTATTACCATCCTTTTATACGTTTTATTACCATCCTTTGACCTTTTTCCTCCCTCCCAGCTGCCTCCATTTGTCTGGCCCCCTCTTATTTGGGGCAGCCCGTGTACATCATTGCTTTTAGGGACCTGCACTTGTAGGTGGTGCAAGGTGCAARCCATGCACGAGGCTACACAGCAGTGAGCAATTCAGGGACCCCATATAACGTATTTTTTTTGGCAAGCCAGCTCCAGCGCAGCTGTTTGCCCATCGCAGGAGTCGTCTGGGAGGGCCTGGAGGAAGTTCTGCTGGAAAGAACAGAGTTGCCCTGGGGTGGGGAGCGTGAAAGGCAAGCGACAGCTGAAAATGCAAGGTCAAGATTTAACCAGGACGATTGGAGCTGGCAGGGGGAAAAGAAAGCAAAATCTAGGAGCAGTTCTTAAATAAGTGGATAGTCTTCTCAGTGTTTGACTTTAAGAAACAGCTTTGACAGCCCCTTTCATTGCTCCGCAGCTTTCCCAGAGCTGGAAAAACTACAAAGCAAGGAAAAAAGAAAAAAAAAAAAAAAAGGAAGCAACAGGAAAGATGTGAAAAGAGCTGAGTCTTCAGCATGATTCATTTGTATTTTGAGTCAAAAGAAGAGAGAAAATCCCAGTAAATCCTTTCTGGGTTCTGCAGATATTTGGGGAAGCCGCATGGAGGTGAGGTTAGGGGTGGCCAAGTCCCCCCCGTAGGGTTGCTTTGGCAGAAGATAACCTTTTGCATGAGTTCAGTGCCAATTCCCAGCTCCTCATGGATCTAAAAGCAGGGCAGCCTCGCCCTGGCCGGGACACGGCAGCTTTACCTCCTCCGCAGCTACCCGGGGTTTTGGTGGAACTCACGGTGGGTCTGGCTGCAGAAACCCAACCCCAGCACCTTCCCGAGCTGCTGSAGTCAGGAAGGGGATTTGCCCTCAAAGGGAGTTGTTTTGCATGAAAGATGTCTTTAGGGGAACAGTTGGGGWTGTTCTTTAGGACCAATGTCATGCACATCAAGCAGGACCGAGTCCCYCTCTCTGGAAGTGCTGCGTAGCCTTCAGCTCTGGAAAATACGTATGMTGCTCTTATAATGGTATCCAGATGYCTGAACRCGAGGGGTGGGGAGAAGATAAGAGGTTGAGAGCTGAGCCCAGAGGGGGCTGTGGGTACCAGGAGCACGGCACCGGGCTGGGGTCCGGGTCCTAACACCTTCCTCCACCCCGTGCCGCATGCAGGCATCCAGGGTGGTCCATGTCCTGATGAGACATCCCCTGAGCTGACCCCTGCAGAGCCCCATCCGTGGTTCATCCTTGAGAGGCTTGAGGACACCTTCAGGGAGGTTTCCTAAGTGGATGTGAAGGCTTCATCTGAACGCCCGGGGCCCAGGGGAAGCCTGGTCCCCTCRGAAAGGTTGGCCTGGGAAGCTCTGATCTTATTCCTACCTTCATCTTTGCTTGCTCCAACTTTAGTCTCTCAACCTGCCTTTGCCTGCTTGATTAAAGAATCTCCACTACCAGTCGCTTCCCCCCAGGAGAGGTCATTATATGCCGTGACRAGTTTTCTCCCCCACCTTTATTTTGATGAGTGAAAGAGCCTGAACGYGCTGTGGGAGGGACTTTGCAGAGTGGGGATCTTCTGGCAACCCTTAACTCTGGGTCTTCATTGTCCCTTGCAGATAGGGACCCTGCTGGGTACAGGGGTGGTCCGTGCCCCCATCCATCCCCTGCCCATACACCCATACGCCCATCACGCCAGCAGCCTCGGGCGGAGGGSGATGCTGCAAGGGACGAAGAGGAGAAAACCACTTTTTGCTATTTCATCTGCCTTAAACCCCGCRCTGCTTAATCGTCCCCAAAGTGATCCGCCGGTGCCCTGCATCAGCGTCTCAGCCTGGCCGTTATTCTCCCATCCATCGCTGTGTCGGAGGCAAAAGCTCTCAGGAAGGATTTAAGGTTGGCTCCGGGCGCGTCGAGGGGAATACTGAGCAGCGCTGGGCTGGGAGCCGTTCATTAACCTTGCTGCAGGAACATGCGTTTTCCTTCCCGCTGGGCAGATAAGGCAGCAGTATTTCTAAAGTCTTAACATGCGTAGTGTCTCTGTTAAGAAAATATAGACATTATTCTCAGCGCATATAGGCTGTTAGCAGCGTGTCATCTCTTTCAGGGGCACAAGATACGCGTAACATGAATTTTCTAACAAGGCGTTTAATCCCTAAAAAAAAAAAAAAAAAAAAAAAGGAAAATAAAAAAAAAAAAAAAAAAAAAGAAAAAAAGGAAGACATGGCTGCATGCTATGCATATCAAACCCGCTTCAGATGCAGTGTAGCAGACAGGTTAATACCAGGTACCCGCCTTTTCTGGACTTGTTAGGCTGTTTGCATTGAAGATGTTGCTCTCTGCGGACAGGGGAAAACACGTTAAACCCCAGACCCTCAGCAGGAAGCTCAAAATGGTTTTCAGACCGTGCTCCGAGGCTCTTGCGTGTGGCTCCGTTGGCCGGACAGATGTTTTCCCAGGYGGGAGGCGTCTCGAACGAGCCGTGCTCGCTTGCTCCCGGCCCGCTGCTGGCTGCCGCCGGAGTCACCTCGCGTGACCGGAGTGCGCGGCTTGGGCAGAGCTCGGTGGTACCCAGGGAGCCCCCACCCACCCCCGGGACCTCCGAGACCACTCCTGGTGCAACACCTCCAGCCGGGCTTGGTGCCAGAGGGGGAACACATCTTGCGTTTAGCTCCCTGACTCGTCCTCACGTGCTGCTAGGGTGTTGAAGGGCTGTGGCTAGTTCCCCAGTTGCATGTACTGCTCCTCGGGTAACACAATAAAACTCCTTGTTTCTCCTTTTTCTCCATTTTTGACAGCCAAGACTCCCATTGGGCGTCATAAGARAATCCAAAGCGGAGGATGCTACACGTAACGAGTTTCCCTGTTCACAGAATAACTTGGGTTTTTGACTCCTTAGTTCAGTCACTAAACCAAATTATCCCTTACTTACCCTGCTGTGTTCAGCATCGCTCTTCTTAGCACCCTCCTTCCAGTTATGGCGGCTTCAGAGATCAGTGGGTTTCCAAGGGCAAGGGGTTATATGTGAGTAAAATAACCCATTTGTTTCCCTCATGCCTGCTGCCTGTGGGAGGTAACTAATGAACAAGGGCTGCAGATCACATTTATCCTAAATACAAATCAGTATGAGCAGTTGCACTCAGAGAAGTTAAAAGGGAGCATCCGTCCTGGTCATCACTGGGCCAGAGCCACAGATGAAACAAGTCCATTTAACTGGGATCGCTGGGTTTCTGCTGGATTTGGGGGAGATTAACAGGCAGGCAAGTGGCTTTGTCTTGAAATAAGAAGCTCTGCTGGTGGGAAATGGAGAAGTTGGAGCATTTGCCCACTTAAAGAGCTGGAGCCTCCTGACACGCAGGGCTGAGGATGGACACAAAATGCCTCTGCAGCCTCCCCGGAGGATGCCGGCGCTGAGGGGGTGAAGGGAGAGGTGATGCTTGGTCCTTCTCTGTAGTTTGGGATAAGCAGGGGTTTAGGAAGGGGCTGGCAGGAGCAGGGTCACCCTGCCACCACCTTTGAGCCCCTGGAACTTTGCAGAGCCACACAGCACCAAAACCCCAACGCTTCACGCCGTGGGGACGGTGCCACCAGGCTGGCAGCATCCTTCAGCGCATCCGCTGTGGTCCTGCCTTCACCTGCTGCCCGTGCTCCAGCTCTGCCCCACACCAAGCCCTGGGCTGAGACCATCCACCYGACCCTGCTCCGCTGTCCTCACACTCATGTCCTGGGGTTCCTGCTTGCTTYGGGGTCCCAGCATTTCCACAGACATCCCAGCCTCAGACCCTGCTGTTTCTGACCTCCTGGGCACTGCTGGTGCTTCAGAGCTTCTTGGCACTGGGTTGTCTCCTGAGCATCAACCCTTGTGCTTTTACCAGCAGGCTGGCAGCTCGCCCGTGCCCAGGACTTTTGCTCTCCACCGCCTTGGGAGACAGCAGAGCCACCTCACCCCTTCTCACCCCGTGGAGCTTCGTGGGTGGCTGGGACACCCAGCACCCTTCTAGGACAGGGACCCCTCACCCCCAACTTCCCTCCCATACCGTTAGTTCGGTCTCCATGGTTTCCTGCTGGGTGTTACCATGGTTACCGGTTTCCTTTTTTCATGAGGAGACACAACCTCTGATAGTTCTTGTCTTGTCTCTGCCACCTCCTTGAGCTCTCTGGGCTCTTGCGCAGGCTGGTTAGAGGGGATGGAGTGAACTTCGCCTGGGACAAGGGTGGCAGTGGGGCATCCCCAGGCCAATCCAGCAACTGATCTGGGAGACCACGGGCAGACCTGGAGGCCGTCGGTGAAAAGCTGAACAACTGGAAAGACACTGTTAACCCCCTGCATCTTGGTTGGGGAAAAAGAGAATGGAAAGTGGATGCTGTGGCCTGGGTTTTCTTTCTGCAATTAGGTTGCACTGAGTTGTGCCTGGGGTAAGGAGCATCCTTACTCAACAGAAGCAAGGCTATCCTAGTCAGAAGCCTCCCCAGAGGCATGAGCTGTCACCAGCATCTCCACCTCCTAGTCCAGGTGCATCTTTTCTCTGCCCTGTTCCCTCTCGTAAACAGTGGGCGAGGCAGGAGGACATGCTTTTAGCAACTCTAACCAAACTTCACGCCACTGCATCCATTTCGTCCTTGGGTGGCTGGAGGACAGCCTGATGGACGGGCTAGTCAACACACTGATGTGTGTTGGAAAAGACGGAGGAGGAATGCTATCAGCACCTGCCTAAAACCACCCTCCCTGGCTGGGACTGGTGGCTGGGGCAGGAGTCCCCTCCAGATGAAGGTCTCAAACTGTGTCCTGGCATCTGCMCGTGCTCTTGGTGTCTGGCTCCCGTTGCAGCCCGTGGAGACCTGACCCAGGGAGCAATCCAGCTCGCCTTGGGCTTGGGCAGCTTTGGCTCAGTCCCAAAGTCCAGACAAAGGCACAGATCTCCCCTAAAACCCTCTRGCCCCATGTGGATGCCTCTGATACCCACGGGCATCTCTTCTTGTTATGATCCCTGACACCCCAGCCTCGCTCAAATAACGGAGCATCTGCTAAGGGAAACAGCTCCAGCAGGACGGAAAGAYGCTCCTGCCAGCTTTGTCCCAGGCACGCTCCTGAAAGGCTGTGTGTGGAAAGCACCAGTAGCCTGAGTAATATATTGCAAGTGCTATACTTGGAGGAATTAATTTCTCTGGGGAGCTGGATAGATAATTCTTGCCCTTGTAGCGCGTTACTTGGACACGTTGGCGCTCTCCGACCTCTCTGGCCCTGGCTTAGCTTGCCTGCATTCTCTCAATCATCAAACACATTTGGGCGGTGAAATTTCCAAGAAAATGTAATAAACTGGTCCTTAGAGACTCCATTTCATGTCGTGTCGGAGATGAAAGCTAAGAGGAGCTGSGTCACACGAGAACTCCCTGCACTTACAGACACTGTCTCCGCTCCAACTTGACTCAGCCTGTCCTCAGCAGAGGACGATGCCAGGCTGGATGATGGCAAAAGGCTCGTCAGCCCATCCCGTGCAGATGTGCGGGTCTGGATGTCCCGTCCCCCCCCGGCAGTGCAGAACATCTTCTGCCACATGGGCAGCAGCAGGGACCTGGGTGATGCTCTCCAGGCACTGATGTGGGAATCGCTGGTGGAGATAYCAGCAGGTTTAAGGCCAAAATATTCTCAGGGGCTGGAAGAGGTGAGCAGTGTCCTTTCTAACATGCAAGCTTGGTACTGGAGTAGCACAAGAGAAATATTTGGGAGCAATGAGAACAACTGAGCTCGGCTGTTCACACAAGTGCACAGCCTGAGCCTCTTCATCGCGCCACGGCCCAGGAAGGAAAACACCCTCTTGCTTTTCTCCATCTCGAAAGAGGCTGCAGTGAGATAATTTCATACAACTGTTGTTCTCTTTTGCTTTGCCGTTCCTCCATCCGTGAAAGGAAGCAAAGACTCTCCTAATTAAATTGTTGTTGGGCAGATGTATTAGCTGGTGAGGAGTGTGAAAGAATAAAATAAAGTAGATTGCAGCTTCCCTGAGATGCTTTCACTCAGGAGGATGAAACTGTGCAGGRCTGTTATTTTTTCATCCAGTTTTAGTAAAGAAACAATTAAATTCTCCTCTATCGAAGCAGGACTCCAGAAGGCAGCAGAGTGAAGACATATTTCTGCCTGTTCAACACTGAGCGTAGAAACTGTTGCTGCTTCTCACAGAGGGGGGACATGAGAAGAGGGGGAAAAGGGGGGAAATGGGATATGTGTTTCTTCACCAGAACAAACATTGCTTCAGAGTTCAGTTTGCTCGGCCAGCTTGGTCCTGCCAGGCAGGAATTACCAGTTCAGCGTGTTTGATTGGTGCGTCCTGCCGATGCTTGGGAGAGCTGGGACATCCCTGGGAGAGCTGGGACATCCCGTCAGGACAGGGAGTCCTTTCCCTGCTCCAGCTCCCAGGGGTTTTACCTCCCGGCAAGCGATGGCTTCTTTGGCTGCTGTAGTTTCTGTCTCTTTGGGGGGCTTTTGATGAAGAATGGGATGGAGCAACTGGGTCGTACACTCAGAGGGCCCGGTGATGCCCAGCGCCATCTCATCTCATCAACTCATCCCCTCCCATCTCATGCCATGCCATGCCATGCCATGCCATGCCATGCCATCCCATCCCATCCCATCCCATCCCATCTCATCTCCAGAATCTGAACTAATTCAGGCTTAAAAATACTATTTCTTGACCCCTTGCTCCAGAACCATTCTGCTTGAATAAGGAAAACAGTCTCTGTGAAACGATCTGGTGGGAGTTGTGAAACAAGTCGGAGGAACTCCTTCRCCACCCAGCACCACAGACTGATGAAGGCCTTTTCTTGCTGAAAGAGTAAAAATGTTCAAGACATGAGGGAAATCCCTTTCAAGGACTCTTGCATTAAAAATGTAGGTATGACTTGTGGTGCAGGAAGATCTGAGATGACCTCTGATTGCTGAAGCTGGACAGCACTGTAATGAAGAACAGAAGAACAGCCAACGGCGTGGGAACAAGGTCCACATGGCCCAGTTATGAGTTGCCAGCACGTCAGCACATCCCAGACATCAGCAGATATCTGAGAACTGGGGCACAGTGATGTTTGTCTGCTGCTTTTACCCACCCTCCACTGAACTGTGTTTCAAGGAGACGGAGACGGAGAGAGCACTAGGTAACACCCTGGTCTTACATGCTTTTCATGAGTAATCACTACTGAAATTAGAGAGGACACGTTTGGTCAAGATGAGCCTCGGTGTGGGCTGAAAACGGCCGTTCTTAGGTTATGAATCTCATCTAATTCACAGGCTTAGTTTACKCATTTGCAGCGTGTCTCTGTTCACTCTTGTGCTGCAGCTTGGACAACTTGCCTCCCCAMCCCTGGTGCTCAGCAGCACACGTACTGGGAGTGCTCCTACCTCAGCCCCTTTATCTCTTGCAGTTGCCTTTCTTTTTCTAAAGTCACTACTTTGGTCCTAATGAATAATCTGACAGGTGGATGTCCCAGTGTTATCCGGAGTGGTTGGACTTTCAACCTGGGGAGCAGATAACAGGCTTCAAACACAAACAGGGAAGTACTTCTGCACATCGCATCTGTCATTAAATGGTGTCAAAGACATCAAAAAACATATATGCATTCAAAACGGAGCCAGGCTGATTCATGGAGGACAGGTCCTCTGTGGTCGGTCATCATGCCTGGCTCAGGGAGTCCTTCCTCTGGTTGCCAGCAGCCGGGGGTGTCTGACCACAGAAACGATCCATCATGTGTGTCCTGTCCCAGSCTGGTCATGCTTGGAGGCAGCATCCAGGGCAGGAGGATGCCCCTACAGCTGATCTTGCACTCACGATGAGGCATGAGGTATCAGCCTCCCCAAAATGTCTCAGGTCACACCAACAAGACTTGCAGCCTCTGGCTCTCAAAGGGTGCTGGCAAACTGCTAGAACTGCCTCCCTCACCAAACGAGGTAGAGAATGGCTCGGATGACCCAAAATGGGTTTTTCGATAGCTCCGCAGAGGCAGGCAGTGTAGTTCGAGTTGTATAAACATGACCCCCTCTCACTGCCTGCCAGATATTTTGGTTCCTGTCCTCCCAGGGATTAATCTGTTTGTTTCCATTGTCCACAGCAGAATCAGGTTGTGYAACGTCTCTTGCCTTGTGTTATTATGATTTCAAAACTTCTCCGTTTCAGATCCCTTAATCCACTTGCCATCACAAAATTCAATTACATGTCTTAGGCAGATGTCCCTCACCATTCCTGCCGGAGTGTTTATTAAACTGCTATTGCTGCTGCGGGTGAGCGCTTCAGCTCTCTTCCCCGGTGTCCTGGAGACAGAACAGCCTCCTTGTTGCTGTTTGAACTCCGAGAGAGGCAGAGCCCAGTGCTCTGCCCAGGGCAGCTCTGAGCTGGGACTTGGAGAGGTTCACCCTGGCTCTGCCACCAGCATCCTCGCTGGGAGCTGCACTGGATGCAGGGTGTCTTTATTTTGGGTGTGCCTGAGTGCTGCACGTGCTCAGCTGCGTGCCCCAGCGGGTGCAAGCACTTTGCAGATGCCCTTGTTAAGGGAAACCCCCGTCGCCGTTACCTCTGCAGCGCACGCAGGAATTCACCCAACGGCTGCTGTGCTGAGGACATCCTCATCAAGGTTCATGAAAACTGCCAGAGGACCTGAAATGGCAGCGCTGGAAGCTTCTTCTGCCTGTTCACGGCAGATGCTCCTGCTTTGTGGTGATGGTGTCCCACCACTCCGGCTGGGAAGAGTTGATGCTTCCCAAAATGCTGCCTCACTCTTCCTTCTCCCCAGCCCCACCAGGACATGTCGTGGCTGTTAGCCCTCGGGGCAGCAGCTGTAGTGCGGTTCTGGGAGCAGAAGGACCCTGAGAGGACATCTCCATTGCATCCACCTGTGGACAGTGCCAACCTGTCCTCTGTGTTTAGGAGTTCTGGATGGGGGAGACAGGATGAAGGGATATCTTACTACTGTCCCCATGGTGTTGGCTGTATCCAGACCAGTAACCACCAGCAGCAAATACCATCTGCAGTCAAACAGGTTGGGTAACGGGCAAAGCCCTTCTCCAAGCTCGGATAACTTTGGAAAACGTTTGCTGTGTGTCAGGCCAGATGCTTTGAGCACGCTGCAGTGTGCAAGGAGGGTGTGCAAATGGAAGTGGTAACCAGGTGGGCACCACCGCACCCATGAGAAGTCTCTGCAGAGGGAAAGAGCCTGCTCATCCCTCTGTGCTCACCCGGACAAGGTAGGGATGGGGCGTCCTGAGTGACACAGGAGGGTGAGGTTAGGTGACATGGCGAGGGGGGATGAGGTCAGGCGAGGTGGCACGGGAAGGTGAGGCTAGGTGACGTGGTATGGGAAGGTTGAGGTTAGGTGATGTGACACGGGAAGGTGAGGCTAGGTGACGTGGTATGGGAAGGTTGAGGTTAGGTGACGTGACACGGGAAGGTGAGGCTAGGTGACGTGGTATGGGAAGGTTGAGGTTAGGTGATGTGACACAGGAAGGTGAGGCTAGGTGACGTGGTATGGGAAGGTTGAGGTTAGGTGACGTGACACGGGATGGTGAGGTTAAGCCCTGGAGGGACAGTCTCAGACGTGTGAAACTCTGTGATAGACTGGGAGGAGGTGGAGGCTCCATCTCAGCGTGGGCTGAGGACGGTTCGCACACATCTATCCGGGGCAACATGTGAAGATCCCAGTTTGGGGCAGGACTGCCCTCTCCCAGCCCCACCAGCCTCGGCCCTGCTGATTGTCCCGCCGCTCCAGCATGGAGCATATGTGCTCCGGGTGAAAGGAGGCTGTCGCGTGTCCTGAGGGCTCCACCGTCACACCATGCTGCAGTTTTCCAAGGAGACCAGAGATCGTTTCGGCTGCCTGTTCGCTGCTGCTGCTGCTGAGCATCCTGTTCCAAGAGCTGTGGGTGTGGAGCTCAGGACTGAAGCTTAAACTATCCTGCCTCTGTAATTGAATTAAGCTCCTTAATAAAGCCAGTTGTTACTTCCTTAATTCCCTCCAGACTCTCTAATGCTATTACCTCAACACAACGCTGTTTAAAGACCTTATTATCGATTGGTTTGCGAAGCAAACTTGCCATTTACAGTGGCACTGGGCACTTGGGAGACCAGATCAAACAGAAGTGGACAACACTGCCTAGTGTGCAAGAATGCRAAGCTGCAACCAAGGTTAAACCCAAAGTTAAAGGCAGCCAGAGGCGGTGGCTGGGCCCCGACCACGGTGTCCATGTGGCTGATGAGGCACAGCCTGGAGCATCTACTCCAGACCAGGATCTTCTCCTCTCCAGATTGCTCATGGAAAGGTGTGTGTTCAGGCTGGGTTGAACCCAGGCTCTGGATCTCAGCTGTGTTCAATGCCTCAGAGCAGACAGCAGCTGGGTGTAGTTCCTCCCTCCACTCTATCGTGGCTGTTTTCAAGCAACGGAGGGGTACAAACACCTGAGTGCCTTCAGGGCTATGCCCAAGAGCCTCTGGCTCCTGATGTTTGGCATGGTATCTCTGCATCTCCCCCTCCTCTTCACTTCGCAGAGCCGATGTAGTCTAGGTGTCTTCGGCTGCAGCTTGWCCAGGAGCTAGGAGAAGAAGGGTCTTGATACACAGCCCCAAACCAAACCGTACTCTTTAAACCAAACTGGTACTGTTTAATATCTT
>JASVER010000108.1:233419-263325 GCA_030449065.1 Oceanodroma leucorhoa
CTTTAAAGGTCCCTTCCCACCCAAACTGTTCTGTGATTCGATGATTCATATGCACAGCTGAGATCAACGCTAAGTATCCTGATAACCTCTGCAACAAGACATGACGCCAACAGTCCTGCACCGGTACCAGAAGTCCTGGACCTTCCCTGAAAGCTCTCATCCCTCTCCAGATGCATGTTGTTCCCAAATAGGAGCAGCCTCATGCAGCAGTGGAAGAGGTAGCTGAGCCCTCCTTGTGCCAAGAGCACTGCTCACCTTTGCTTTGATGCACAGGGAARTACCAAACGAGGTGGGCTGAAGGAGGTAAGTCAGCCTCCACCAGGTGCCATGGGGTGGAGTGGGACTCTCTGGAGTATGGGACCTTGTGAAGTGGCTCAATCCTGGGCACAAATGCAGCATTACCACCTCTGTCCCGCTCCAGGACCCTGGAGAAAAGATAAGACTGGTACGACACCAGTCCACATGATGTGGATTCACACATTTCTTCGCTGCAAGAAGAGAGAGAAAGAGAGAAAGAGTCAGGCACCGCGGCCCATGCAGGGGTTTAATTGCAGCCCATGACCTTGGGGTAGGAAATCCTTCCTGCCTCAGAGGCTGCTCTTTGGCTCAGTCTCCAAAGCCCCTTGCTCCATGTGGGACAGCTTCTTCTGGCAAGACATCTGCCCAGGACAGGAGCTGATGGACCTTCCTCCCTCCTGCCCGCTACCAGGCCACTGTCCTGCACAGTCCTGGACCCTCTTGCTGCTCTCCCTGGCCCCAGAGCCCATCTGCAATCTTCTCCTCAGCACGTTTTCCAGCTCCACCACCCATCCACTCTGCACCTACCCCATAGCCACAACTGCCCGTGGCCCCATCACTTGTTGGGGGACAAAGCTAACTGCGGGGAGGATGGAGTGARGTTGGGCTGTTCTGTTGGCCCCAAAAGCCTGGGAACTGCTGGTCTAATTAACCCCAACAAGCAGCACCTGGAGGACACCTGGAGATTGGGTCAGTGGCCTCRGTTCCCTTTGGAGGAAGGAGGAGAAAAGGGTGCTTCTAGGAAATGTTTCATCTCAGCTAAGAGACATAAAGTCCTCCTGGAAGGGCTCATTTCTCTCTGTCTGTGCAACAGGAGCACGAGGTGCTTCACCTCCAGGTAGGCACYGAGAATGTCAGACATCTCAGAGTTCATAAAATCATAGAATCATAGAGTAGTTTGGATTGGAAGGGACATTTAAAGACCATCTAGTCCAACCCCCCTGCAATGAGCAGGGACATTTTCAACTAGATCAGGTTGCTCAGAGCCCCGTCCAGCCTGACCTTGGATGTTGCCAGGGATGGGGCATCTACCATGGTAGAAGAGTTGGGSAACACCTGCGGTGCCCCACAGCAATTCATTTACTTATCATCTCGCCAATCTGAGCTATATATTCGATCAGGAGAAAAGATGTTCCTTTCACTTTCAYGTAATGGTTTTACCCTGAAGGACTGCTTATCTGGGGAGCTTGGTCCCTTTGCTTTCTGGTTGACTTGGCATTCACTTGGAGCATGAGGTCATGAAAAAGCTGGAGCTACGAGTTAGATGCACCTTCAGCACCTTTGTATAAAAGAAATGTCCATCCAGATTTGCTCAAATTACCCGTCTCTGAATTACAATGCTGATTTGCGTTGCTCACCACCAAGGCTAGAAGCCAGCCACACTGTCCGTGGGCATCGTGCCCAGCATCGCACGTTGCCGCGGCTGAAGCCGCAGCGGCAAAGCAGAACATCCCGGGCAAGCTCTGTGCTGGTGGCTTCTGCCTTCGTGAGACCCAGAACCAGAGAAGACCGAACGCCAGCTGCTCCCGGGGCTGCCCCTTGCTGCCCACGCAGTTTGCATAGCTCGGCGTCTTGCAGAAATCGGGAGCTCGGACTGCCCCGGGTGTCGACGTGCTGAGGGTGCAGAATTAGGCTCTTACCCAGAAAGCTGGGGTGGCCGCTAGCGACGCAGGGAATTCGGGAGATGACATTTCCGTTAACTTGTGATTATTATCAGGAATTGTTTTTGGTGACTGACCAAGTATTAAGCAGTCATAATATAACCATGGCAATAGGATAGTAAATGTTGATGGTGGACTGACGTACAATTGAGTGATTCGAGTAGTCTATAAGAACTCAGTATCCCCCAGGGTAAAGCAAATATAGCTCAGAAATAGCTTAGCGGTCTCCAAGGGCAGAAAGACCTTATCTGGGGGCAGTTCCTTGGAGCTGCTGTGGGCAGGAGGTGATTTGTACCAATACATCCTGCTCCCGCTTCACTCTCCCAAATAAAAAGGGTTGATGAGACCATCAGGACTCACAGCTGCACCAGGGATGCCTGTCCCGGATTAACCCCTGCCTTGGTTGGGGATGGGTGTGTTGGCCATGGTTTGCTCGTGCCGGGGCCATGTTGATGGACAATGGGCTGTAGCAAACAGCTTTGGCTTCAGCAGTAGGGAAGGAAAGTTAATGAGCATCGTCTCTCGCCCTCTGCTAAGCTAATCCTGTTCTCCATGCAGCAGTTTTGGGGCAGTTTGTCTGGGACCGACCTGGCAGAGGCACYAACGCTTGCGTGGTCCCAACTGCAGCAACAGGTTGAGTGAACCTGAGTCCCCTTCCCTGGTCTCCAACAAAAGCAGCCGACGGCAGTGCCCTCCAGGCCCAAGGGGTTCAGTTAAGGAYGTAGCAGCAACCTGAAGCTCAGCTGACCCTGGCCTTTGAATATTTATGTTTCTCCTTCTTTTAATGACTTTGGGCTCTCATGGSTCACTCTACCTTCCTGGACTGATTTCTGCAACACAGGCATTAATTATTCTCCCTGTGCARCCCAACAGGGAGCAGTTACACTACAAATTGACTCAAACAGATCAGACCAGGTCAGAAATACTATCTTTGCAAGGGTCTTATTTATCCAAGGATTTAGATTCCGCAAGAAGAAAAATGGGATTCTTTAGAGGAAAGCAGAGTTTAAAAATAAGCCCTTTGCTTCAAAGGCAAAAAAAATCAATTCTTCATCATTCTTGAGAGCAGCCAAGAACCTGACACAGAGCAGAGATGCCAATTAGAGCCACAGAGAAAGGGACCGATGTGCGTTGCCATGAGGCACAGCATGGAAAGATGAAGGACCGGAGAGTCTTTTACCCAACGTGGAAAGTCAAAGGGAAAACAGCCGAAGAATGTTTGGTGCCCTAATTTTCTTTCATTCAAACCTGTCGACTCTGTCCTCCTCCTGCCGCCGGCCGCCTGTTCCCACGTCCCATCTCCATCCCCCTTCTGCAGGTGGAAAAGGGATGTGCGGGATGCAGGAGAGGCTGGAGGAGGGCAGGATCAGAGCAAAGCTCCTCACTCCCCCCAGCCCCCCAACCTGCAAGAGAAAGGGATTTGTTTGTCCCTGCCTGCTTTGGAAGTGCTTGTGTTAAATAGCGGTGAGCGAGGAAAGCAACCTCAGCACTTGCTGAGGTCCCATCCTGCCTCTGCCAGCTGCACGCAGCAGGCTGGGAGGGGAGGGACGGTGACATTTCGGGCCACCCTGGAACCCAAAACCAGAGATGAAGGACCCTCAGCTGTTATGCTCAGCGGTAGCATCACTTCCCTGACATGAATTGCTCTCCAAAGCCAGCCCGGGGAACCGAGGTGCTCGGACTTTGCCTGCTTACCTCTTTCCATCCCAGGTGACCTGCGTCCCTCTCCCATCTGCAAGCGGCTCGTAACCAAACCTCGGCTGTGTTTGGTTTTTTCGCTCTGCCAACTCACTAGGCTGCCACCTAAAATCTTCCTTTCCCTTGCAAAACCTTCCCCAGGGACACCTCGAYGGCATTATCCACAGGGTTTATCCAMAGGGCCAGACCTTGCCCTGCAGGGCCTGGYGAGCGCATCGCCTTTGGAAGCTGCAGCCACCCCGCTGAGCTGTTTAAAAGCACTAACTGCATTTTGGGGACCCGCTGCAGCAATCTCTGCTTTCCATCAAACACCTGGCTGATCTAATAAGCCTCTGCTCATGCACACCCGGTCACTCCCGGCCCTTGGCTTGCTAGCAGATGCTTAAAACCCATCCCTTGCGTCCTCGCTGATCTGGTGCCAGGGATGGTCAGATGCAGCCAGGACAAGCGTGGCCAGTTCTCACGCCTGCGTTTGGCTCCATGGCTTTATCCAAAGCTCCATGGCTTTATCCAACAGTTCTTGGGCAGGGGGGAAAAAAGGCCTGGGATACGTTCTTAAAACTGTCTGCAGGAAGGAGAGAGGGGTACGGGAGGGACCAGGGGAGGGATGCAGGAACCTTGTGCCGTGTGAGACACAGGCGGTGCAGCATCCCATCTCCCAGGGCATGTGTGACTTGCACCCCATCTTCTGTCCTCCAGACAGGGACTGGGCTGGTCTTTTTTGGGTCGAGGTCWCCGGAAGATGCTTTCTCCATGGACCTTCCTCTCCCTGCCTCCTCTGCTGCACGGGCAGCTCGGGGCAGCAGCGGAGGGGGTTGAAGGTGGTCTGAGCCCTGCTCTGAGCTTCAAGGCAAGACTTTGCTACAACAGAAATCAGYCAAGGAGGACAAAGACTGTTATTTTCTTCCCGTTATTTGCCCATCATCCAGCTGTTAGCACTAAAATGATGAGCAGGGAGGTGGCTATCAGGGTCTTTTTTTTTTTTTAATGAATATCTCAGTTTCCCTTAGGAAGGCTGCTACCTCGGATCTAGTCTGAGGGGCTGGAGGAGGTAATTAAGAGGGAGGCTGGGCTGCTGTGGCTGCTGGATGGCATTGCCCAGCCTCCGAGGGCGGCTGAACCACCTTGCACGGGCAGAAGCACGGCTTACTGCTCTGCTCAGCCGCTTGTATACCCCGTGGCTCCAGCAAAGCCRGCACCGGCTTTTGATGATAAATGAGGAATCACGATCCTACTAAATAGGGTCAATAAGATAATGCGCAGCCAGAGGGACCGGCCGTGTGCAGACACAGACGTACAAATTTAAGCATTACAAGGATAAATGCCGGTGCTTGCCACAGTCTTGTTTGGAAAGACGGATTGTTTTCTATCCCAGGCTCACTGAGAAAGAGTCGCAGGAGGAGTGAAGGGGAACACTGCTGCCTGGAAGGGCTGGGGGGTGCTCGGCGGCGATGGCAGCTCGGGGCAGCTCACAGCTCTGAAGCTCATTTGCMGCAGCGGAGCCATGCAAGGAGCTGTCTGAATGAGGATCAAATGCTTCAGCCATTTCCTTGCATTAATAAAGATGAAAGTATTTTATCTGAAGTACTCCTGAGGGCTAGAAACAGAGTCCCGGGTACCCCATCTCCATCAGCTAACAAATGCTTATCAGGGAGAACAGTCCCGAGGCCGGTGACAGCCTTTCAAGGGGGGTCGAGGCAGCAGATGAGCAGAGTTCAAGCAGCAAAGGCATTCAAAGCACAGGACTGGGCTGAATTTCTTCCCCTCCTCGGGCTGCCTGACCAGACTTTCCACTACTGTCCTCCTCACCCGCAGATTAAACGTGCCGGTTGCACTCAGCCGGGTCCGCAGGAAAAGGGGCAGCCGGAGGGACCGGCCACGTGCAGGCACAGACACACTGAGTTAAGGACAAGGATAAATGCTGGTGCTTCCCGCAGTCCTGTTTGGAAAGACGGATCGTTTCCTTTGGGAAATGGTTCAAAGCTGCACCAGGGGAGGTTTAGACTGGACATTAGGAAGCATTTCTTTACCAAGAGGGTGGTCAAACGTTGCCAGCCCCTCTGAACCCACCCTGCCTTGCAGGGTGATGGATGCACTCAACCCCTTAACCAAACTACCGCTCTGGRAAAGGTGAAGGCCTGAGCTGTAGCCGGGCCATGAACTTTCTAGTTTCAATCTGTTCTCTGAAAACCCAGCAAAGGAGCAGAGTGACACAATGAGCATCGGTGCATATGAGCTTGGGTCGCCGACCATGCGATTAACACATGAATAGCGGGTGGCTTTTCCAAGACCCATTTATCAAGGAACAAAGCAAGTTGTGGGTACAAGGAGTCTCATGCACGCCATTCCCATCGCATGTAATTTGACTACGAGCCAACCACTTTATTCCGTATATATGACGGCCTAAGGGAGCCTTCTTTGAGCTCTCCCTGCCAGGCAGCCTGGCTGCGTGGTGATGGTCTCCCCTTGAGCTGGGACACCTCTCAAGGTTGCTCCTCAAGGCAGAGAGACCTTTTACCAACGGCRGATCTTTGGTAAGCGACCGGTATCGCACATAACCTTGTAGTGTGGTGACTTGGGTTTTGTCTGGGTAACTTTGCATGCTGAATTGATGCTAATGGARCATTACTTAGATTCTGCATGTGTAATCCCTTAGACATAAACCGTTGACCAAGTCTGAGACTAAGATTGGATTTAGCTGCACCTAAGCTCCATCAGGAAGCAAGGGRGCCCACTCTGAACCTCATGACTCAACAGGAGGGTCCTCCTTACCCTTTTGCATCCCCAGTCTCTCTGTGAATCATTCCAACTCAAGTGTAACTCAATTTTCCTTCMTATRTTTCTTYCATGCCGTAATTAATAGAGTGARCCTTGCCATCGAACTTCGTTAAGCTGCACTTCTACAACGTTATAGTAAAACCACTTTTGCTAATACCTTTGATGGTGATTCTTTAAGTGATCTAAATCACTCATCCGCGACAAACAGGCTTCCTGGAGAGGTGGTCGATGCCCCAAGCCTCTCAGTGCTTAAGAGGCATTTGGGCAATGCCCTTAACAACATGCTTTAACTTTTGGTMAGCCCTGAAGTGGTCAGGCAGTTGGACTCGGTGATCGTTGTAGGTCCCTTCCAACTGAAAATATTCTATCCTATCCTATCCTATTCTATCCTATCCTATCCTTTCTCTTCCAGAAGAGCATCATTCCTTGCGCAGTGCAGAAAGCCAAGTGCTTTTCAACGCCAAGTTGTCATTATTGGGGCAATAGGATAAAGATAACCCAGGATATTGGGAAAAATAAATAGTTTAGCTGGGAGAGCGAGGGAGAGAGCAATGCAGAGGAACCCAAGTGCCTCTGCGGGCACCCAGCTCAGGTCCTGCGGGAGCGTGCCCGTGCCAGGGCTGCCTGCAGAGATGTTTATTCCCAGGCAGGGATCCTGCCAGCTCATCCCCGGCCAGGGGCACAGACGGCGGCCATCGGTGTCCTGTTTCGGTGGCCGTGACCCTCTTTGTCCCCCGCAGCCAGCAAGACAAGCAGCAGCAGCTGGATAAGCCCCCACAAACAGGGCCCGACGCAGGATTGCTTAAGTGATAAAAACAAAAGCTTTGAGCACACTCCCGTGCTCCAGCCCTTCCTTTTGGGGCTGCTCAGGGAATAATTTCTCAAGGACTAAGCAAAAATAATAAAGTTTTTGTAGCCACGTAGCTGCCGGAGGGCTGCAGCATCCCTGCCTTCTCCCCGGTCCCTCCTGGACCCCTGCCTGCACGGATCTGGCAGGGGTCAGCTCATCCCGGAGCGGGGTCTGGTCGCTCTCAGCTGGGTTAGCATCTTTTGGCTGCTGTGGCCATCCCTGCCGGGAGCCGGGGTGCCCGGCATCCCTGCCCCAACCCCTCACCGTCACCGCTCTGCCCAGCCGGAGCTGGCAGCATCCCACCCACCCCAGGGCAGCATCCATCCCTTCTCCTTTCTGGCACAGACTAAAGCCTAAATTTTTACAGTCCTGACCTGCAGATGGGCCCAGGGCCGCTTCTGTTCTGGTGAAGTCACCGGGACGGGACGGTCCATCCGTGTGGGGCAGATTCCTGCAAAGTGAGTCACGGACACAGGGCAGCAGCCAGTCCTGCCGGGGATGGTTTCCCCCTAAATATCCTTTACTCCTTCCTTTACAAAGCCCTGGCATCCAAGCTGAGCTAAAACGAGCCTGTGATTCAGGTGGCCGGCCATGGTCTGTGTGTCTTCTGCAAGAGGAGAGGGGCGGCAAGGGGAGCGGTGTGTAAGGGGGGGATTGCTCTGGTCCTGGCGAGGACCGGCTCTGCTCTCGACACACCTTACTGCAAAAATGCTGGAAGGAAAACTGAAAGGCTGGAGGGGAAACCCACCTGCCTGAAGCCCCCTGAGGTCAGACCCAGTAGATAAGTCCAGCTGAAGCCCCCTGAGGTCAGACCCCCTGGATAAGTCCAGCTGCACCACCCCTGTTCTCCCTGGAGCCTTTAATTATTAGGGAGCTTTAATGGTCTGTTTGTCCAGCTCTCAGGGTCACCCCATGGGCTGCAGCGTGGGGTGAGCTGTGGGGCTCAGCCATCAGGACAAGGGCTACCTAAGATGCCCCAGCAGCCCTCTCCCCACATCTCACCCTCCTTCGGATGAGGATTCAGGTCCCCAGTCCCACTCCATCCCTGGCATCCAGCACCAAAMTGCTTTAAAAATTGCACATGGCTCTGAAATTCAGGCGGTACCCCCCACCCTGCATCTGACCCCAACCCCTTCTGCTGCTGGGGGAAACCTCCCGGTCTCACCCCCAGCCCCTGCTCCTGCTCTCTGCCTGCGCAGGGATGTGGCAGGGATGCAGCTTTTTGTCCCGGCCAGCCCCTACCTGCTCCTGGTGCGGACACAGAGGAGGCAGAGGAGGGTGCGAGGGCAGCAGGATGAAGCCCAGAGCTGCCCATGCAGGAGGCTGGACCTGGGCGAGCATCGCAAGTGCAATCCCTGGCGTGGTCCTCACCTGGGTGAGTCACCGTCCATCACCCAGGGCCGGCAGCGAGCTCTTACGTGCCGTCTCCGGTGAGGACGGGAGACAGCAGCGACCTGTTTTGCCTCTCAGAGCAGGTACCCTCCCCGGCAGCGCCCGTCCCCAACCCCTCGCTGCCCCTGCYCCGTGACGCCGGGTCGCAGGGGTACCAGCCCCTCGGCAAAAGCATCCTTTCTGGGACGGTCCTCTTCGTAACCAGCCTCTCGCTGCCGAGGGGAAGGAGAACCGGAGCGATGATCTCCGTAGAGACAAGCAAGGCTGTGGTGTTTTCCCTGCCTGCAGCGCTGCCAGCTCCTGCTGGGCTCTGCCCTGCTGCCGGGGGCCACACCGGGACAGTTTGGCAGGGTTGCCGGCCCCTCTGAACCCACCCTGCCTTGCAGGGGCGGGGGGAGGCATCACCTCCTCCCCTCTGCACCCCAGCTGAGCCCCCGACACCCTCCCTGGGTCCCCGCCGAGGAGATGGGGACTCGGCCGCGGCTGGAGCGACGCGGTTCAGCTGAGGAGACGTTGGCCGGGCCACCGCAGTCCCTGGAGGGCTGCGTGCTCCGTGCCACCAGCTCTGCCTCCCCCCCGGCCCCCCTTAAAGCTCCCATCCATCACCATCCCAACCCCGCCAGCTTTTCTTATTTAAAGCCCAAGTCTCCCTCTCTTTTCCGTGCCGGGAATTCCTAATCTTTCGGACGAAGAGGCTGGGCATGCTGCGATGCATCAGCAGAGGCACCAGGTACATCGTGCTCCCAGCCCTGGCAGTTGCCAGCATCAGGACAAAGCCAAGGCCAGCAATGTTATTTGGCCTCTGTGCCGCAGCGGGACTGTTTGATACCTACCACGCCGTGGGCTTTGGATGCCGCATTCGGTAGCTGTGCCCAGTGAATTATTTATTCCCTGCCCGGCATTTTTATTCCCCGATCCGTGGGAGTGGGGTTTGGGGAGAACGGATGCCGGCAGATGGCAAGCGTAAAAGAAAAAAAAAAAAAGTAAAAAAGCATGACATGAGGGGATTTTAAATAAAAGTCACAAGCGGATCTGGCTGGTGACTTTCGCGCAGTGCTGAAAACCAGAGGAAAAGACCAAACCTCTTAAAGACGTGGGTGACGCAGCCTTGTGACCGCTGCTGCCTCCCGGTTCCCGCGCTGGGTGCCCTTCCCTGGGCATCCTCGCGGGGTCGGAGCCTCCGGTCCCGTGTCCCCGGTGTCCCCAGGAGTTGGCCAGCCCCCATCCCAGCGTGGTGGTCCTTTGGTTATCAGCCAAAAGCCTGTGCCTGGCCTTAAACGGGGAGACATCATCGGCGGGCCCGGAGGAGGGAAGACATGGGCTGTGCCTGCTGACGCGCTGGCTGTGATTGCTTCTGCTCCTCGGGTGAGCTGGGGCTGCTGCAGGCAAAAACGGTCCTCGGTCGTGTTATTAAGGATTGAGTCATCAGGACAAGGGGGTCCAAACTCGTTGTCTGGGCAACCGGGATTCTGGCGTTTCCTCCATTTCAGATGCTTTTCCATTTATTTTTTTTTTTTCTTCTTTGCATCATCGGTGATTTCCGAATGGAGTCACTTGGGATTGCACGGGCTGGGGATGACAGCATCACCTCCCACGCAGCGAAGCCCTCTGACAAATGTCTGCAGGTCTGGGGATCTTCCAGTCTGCCCACTCCTTGCAGGGGAAGCCAGTTATTCAAACTGGGGTAATTTCAGGTCGAATTTACCGTTTCTGTAAGTGAGGATGAGCTGGCCTCCCCCAGCCCTCTCCGGGCCGTTCAAGCTGACTGGCGCAGCTATTAGTGGGCACTCGTCACTCCTCCCGCTGCTCCCCTTTTCCCACTYGAGGAGACCAGCAGTAGCCGAGGACCCTGGGCTCCCACCGGGAAGCGGCTGGGGGATTTGGGAAGGGAGGAGCAGCACGCTGCATCCTCCTACCTCCGGCACGCCAGGCGRCGAGGGATGCTCTGCTGTGGTGCTCCGATATTTTCCGGCTGCCGAAAGGTCTCTGTCCCATCCCAGGAAAGTAACTGGGGGGGCTGCCAGGGGCTGTCACCCACAGCACCACATGAGCCCCAACTTATTGGGGTCTGGGGTCTTCTCAGAAGGTACAGAGAGCCCACATCTGAACATGTTGCTGGCAGGGTTAAAGATGTGGATTTGATTCCTGGGGCAGCTTCTTGTCTTTTTGGATATGGGGGAAGGGGAAGAGCAGGAGGAAGATCCCCGGTCTCCTCCCCTTGGACTTTTGGGATTGGGGGGGTTTGGGCAGGGAAGGACCTGGGTCTCAGGGCTCCCTCCATGCTCCCCTTGCATGGGGTCTCAAAAGCTGCCACAGAGGATGAGCCACCTCAGATGGAGGGACCTGTCCATGCTCCACACGTGGGGGCATTCCGGCCTCCCCCCTCTCTGCAGGCAGGGCTGGGGAAGGGCCAGGGGTGCCGAGGGGCACGGGGCTCCGACCCGAGGGACCTGTCAGGGGTAGGTGTCCCAAAGAGGTCAGGCTGCAAATGCTCCCGATGTCCCAGTGCTGGCAGCGCTGGATGGGGAGGACTGGCCAGGCAGGACCTTCCCAACATTTGGCATTGCCCACAGGGCCACCAGCTCACACCGGTTTCTGACCCCAGGACAGGGCTTTCAGCATCCTCACGTGCAAAGCGCTGCTGCAAAATTCGGGGTCAAGTTGCTCTCGGCTACAAGAGGCCAAATCTCAGGCTCTGGGTGCTGTTCCCCAACCAGCTGTGCACACACAGGGGTGCAGGGCTGTGGGGAACCTCTTCCCCCTCCCAAACCCAAACCAGTGTCCCCTGAGGACATCTGGCTCCAAGGCAGCTCCTGTCCAGGCTCTGGCTTGCCATGTCCCTGTCACCCGCTTCCCGTCCTGTGTCCCCTCCAGGCTTCTCTGATGGCTCGTGGTGGGGTTGTGTCTGACGGCGGGATGTCGCATCCCGGAGGAGAGGCCGCATCACGCAGGCTTCTCACCGGGCTCCTTGGAGCACGCAGCCCTGCGGGGCTGCCCAGGCATTGGGACTCTCCCGCTCTCCTGGGAAAAGTCACCCCAAAAGTCAATCATCTCCATGATCCCGCAGGGACCAGTGCGGCCACGACGCCCCGGCGAGCCAACGCTGCAGCTGGAGATGTTGTAAATCAGGGGGACGAGGCTTTAGCTGTCACCGCTCTGAGGCGTGGAGGGTATTTTTAGCAGCTTTGTTCTGCAGGCTTGTGGTGGCATTGCCCAGGGTGCCTGCACCGCCCTCGTCCCTCCCGGGGATGGGGGGCAGGGGGCTGTGGGTTCGGGGCTGGACTCATCCAAGCGTGCACCGTGTGCCACGGGGCCGGCTGGGACATCGGGGACTGTGTTGATGGTGGCAGGGGACACTGGAAAATGTTCAGGAGAGGACCCTGCTCCACGACGACCTTCTGGTGTCCTTCACACATGGTGTAACCCCAGCAAGGGTGCTGGGCTTGTAGGCACCYGGCCCGGGGACCCTCACGCAGAGTCCTGAGAGCTCCTTAGGACTGAGAGCTGATGCAAGATTCACCGTGTGCCTTTCCTGCAGAGACTCTAAAGATCCTAAAAATCAGGATCCCGTCTTTAACAGCAGCCCTGAGCAGGTGCTTGGAAAAGATTAACAAGCCCAGTGCAAGTGGAAGGAAACCCTAACCCCGGCCAAACCCTCTCCATCACGAACCCCTCTGCCAGGAGAGTCCTGCCCAGCCCTGCGCCGTCCCTCGGCGACAAAAGTCCCTGCAGCATCTCCTGCTGAGCCATCCTCTGCTCTTGATGCTGCTGTTCCCCATCTCCTTCAGCCCGGATGGAAAACCATCCGCAGGGACCGCGTGTTGCTGCAGAGGGGGAGACGGTCTCTGCAATTTGGGGCTGCTGGCTTTGCTTCTCCCCCGGTGCCTGGAAAGCCTGGTTGCAAGCTGGGACGTGCCAAGGAGGGTGCAGAAAAGCACCGGTTTCACCAGGCGAAGGGGCTGGCCATCTGCAAGGGCAAGGACCCATGTCTTCCCCAGCTCACAGCCRATGGGACAGGGACAAGGACACCAGGGAGGTCCCCATTTCTGTTCCCAGCGCTGTCATCGATTGTCTGCCCAACTCTGGAAGAGATGGAGAGCATCAGCCTCCCCCTCCACTGACCGCAGCCTCCTAAATGGAAAGCATCAATATTTGATGGCTCCYGTCAGCCGTTCTGCTCTCAAGGTGAAGGAGAACAGACCCCTGCGCCTGCCCTGCCTGCGTCGGCGCGGTGCTGGGACGTCACAGAGGGGCCAGCCCATGTCCCTGCGTGCCAGAAGCCAGTCCCCTCCCCACAAAAAGCACCACCTCGACTCATACAGAGCTGCCGTCTACCCCATCCRTCCAGGTGGGATGCAGCAAGGGGGCCGTGATGGGGTGCGGGACCACCAGCCTGGCCGCAGAGCTCTCCTCCCTACCCCACAGGCATGGGGCGAGAGCCGTCGTGTCCTGTGACGGTGACTATCCGAGGAGATGGGGCTGGGAAAACCCTGTGGTATCTGCCTCTGAGGGCAAATAGTTTCACCTAAATTGGGCATGGGGCTCGGTTTCAGGAGAAGCCAAGCGCGCCGCCGCGTCGCGATGCCATTTTGGCAGAAACGTGGGCTTTTTTGTGCATTAGGTTGTTCCCCTTAAAATAGCAGTTTGGAGTTTATTCTTCAGATCCCTTCTCATCGAAACAATAAAGAAAAAAAGGGAGGGCAATTAAGCTGGAGTTAAAGTCCACTGGTGCATCGCCAGCGTTATCAGCCTGGATCAGAGGAGGGAGGTGGAGGAGCTTGGGGCTTTAATCGGTGTCCGATGGGCAAAGCTGATGTTGGGCATCCTCCTGATGGGGATGCTCCTGCCAGCCAAAGCACGGCCTGGTCCGGAGCATCCAAGGCTGGCCAGATGCATCTTCCATCCTTCAAATGTGCTGCTTGAGCCCCAAAAGTGGTTCTGGAGGAGTCATGGGGGGCAGCTGGAGGATGGGGGGGTGCCGTGTCTGTCTTCTCATCCCTGCTAGCTCTCATCTGCTGGATGCACGGCAAAGGGAGCAACATGACGTCCCAGCGCAAGGGACACGGGGCAGAGCCGCACGGTGATGGAGYGGCTGGAGGATGCGATTTTTGGGAAGAGATGAGGAAGCTGCTGTGGTGGTTGCTGGCGCTGGGAGCAGTTACCTGCAGCTGGGGAGGGGGCCTCCTGCCCATGGGGGGACTCGGTGGGGTCCAGCCTGCCTTGGGGAGTCGGGGTGGAGGGGATGGAGCGAGGTTGAGACAGTGGCAACTCCTGCATCCTCAGTGAGGCAAGGCTGGCCAGGTCCAGCAGGAGATACGGCTTTTCCACGTTCATTTGCAAGGTTTTCTGTGAGGCAGAGACCTGCTCCGAAAAAAGGTTATAATTAAGAAGGAAAATCTCTTCAAAGCGTCACATGTCTGCAGGACCCCGAAGCCAGAGAAAAGAAGCACGAAGCTCTCACAGATGCTTTTGTCACTTGGTCCCTTCCTCATCTGCAGCCCCAAGCCCCCCCAAACCCCCCCTCCCTGCCCAGGACCCGCCGCAGATGCTCACGTGGATCCACAAAACGCATCACCTGCAAAACCAGGTATTTTATCTGCAAGGGTGAGCATAAAGGGAGATGAAACCTCCAGGCTCTGAGGGGAAAGAACTTGTTTTCCAGAAAGCTGGTTCCCTGGTCCCCAGGCACCAAAACTCTCCCGAGGGAGATGGGCACCTCTCGCAGTAGGTGAGTCCACRCAGGATCCAGGCGCTGCCAGGCGGCATTGCCAGCAGCAAAAAAAAACACGGCAAAACTGCTTCCTCACGGGCGGGATGCTCACTACCTGCTGGGAGCCACCTTTGTGAGGTTATTTGTGTCATTAGAGAGGAAAACACAAAATTACAAGCGCAAGCGTTGTGGGCGTGCTAAGAAAATGTGGATTAGAAAAGCTGGTGATGAAATACCTGGGGAGCACAGGCAGGAGATCGGCCACAAACAGCCCCTTCTCCCACAGGCTGCCTGGGAAAGCCTCGTGCCGCCGGTGCTAAACCCTGAGCCGGGGGCTGGCCACGGCCGCGCTGACCGGCTCCGTGCAACCCGCTCCCCTCCTGCCCCCCAGTGCTCTCCCAGGGCTGGCTGCGACACCTCCAACGAGTCCCTCCGAGACGAGCTATGGACCCACGGTCCTGTTTGCATCAGGGAAGCGCCTCGATAAAGCCATTTYATCAAGGGGAAGGAGAGATGGTGAGACCGGTGGTGGGACAGAGCCCGGCATCTGCCTCTTGAGCCTCGCCGGGCTCATCCCCCAGCAGAGATTCACCTGTACGTCTGCCTGCACCCGCTCTGCAAAGGGGGGACCCCCGGGGACCGGCTGGAAAGGTCTCAACCAGATGGCTGGGAAGCCCCCACAGAGCCAAACAGCATCCCGCTCCATCCCTGTGGCCAACACCCTGGTTGTGGCTGATGTGGAAGAGCTGCCCTGGTCCCCACTGAGGTCCTCACCACCCTCCCGAGGCTGGGACGGAGCCTGAGCCCATCAGGGCTCGTTAGYGCCGGCGCAGCCCATCCCCATCCCCTCTGGGCTCCTCTCTGCTGGTCTCAGAGGGGTTTGTAACCACGGGCACGGTGCACAGCCCTGGGTAATGAGCTGGGCTGGGACCACAGCCCTGGGAGGGGCAGAGCGTGGCTGCCTGCAGTGGCTCTGCAGGGGACAGCTCAGTGTCCCCGGCGTCCCTGGGGACCGGGAGCCCAGGGCTGCGGGACGCGCGCCGGTGCCTGTCGGGTTGGGTCGTGCGCATTGCCCGGGGAAGCGGTGGTTTCRGGAACGCGCTGTTCCCTTCCTCCCCTCGCTTGTCAGGGTTTATTTTTGCTCTCCGGTGGAAATTGGATTTTCTCTGATTTCATTCCTCTGCTGTCGCATCAGGTGCTTGTGGCTTTCRTGCCTCTCTCCGCTCCCCGATGCTTTTCTGTTCTTGCTTCAAACAAGTCCTGGTGCGTCAGCGGAGAGCTCGGTTGTCTTCACTTCTTTTATTCCCCTGCACTCACTGCCGGGGCCAGTGCAGATGCTCTGAGATCCCACACCGGTTCGCCGGTGCCTTTGCTCTGATTGCTTCCAGTGGTCCAGAAAATATGACCTGCAACAGCAGTCAGGAGGAATGGGAATTGCTTTGGTGTAGAGAAGAGGCAGTGCCAGGGAGACCTGACCCTGGTTTTCAAACGCAAAAAATATGTCTGCAAATAGGAAGGGACTATCCTGTCTCCTGGTGGCCAGCAGAAAAKCCCAGGCTCAAAATGCAACGAGGGAGGGGAAAGTTAAGGAAAATCTTTCTCGAAAGAAGAGCAAACTGCTGGTTTGGACCATCCAAGGTCAATGAAGAGAGATTTTCAAGAACAGATGAACAAGGATGCGTCAGGGAGTGCTCAGGACAAGCAGAAGGTTTTGCCTGGGGGCAGGAGGTCCCAGTTTTACATCCTCTCTTACTCCACAGACCACTTAGCCCCCTTGGAAGCAGAGTCCCAAGCCCCGTGGACTGCTGATGTGTTGAGACCCAACAGCAGCTCACAAGCCAACAAAAGTTCAGCTGAGAATGGGCTGAGCCTTGCTCCTTGCCTTCTGCCTGCCCCCTCCTTGCCCAAGGGCATGTGGCATTAGCTCTGGGCTCGGGGAGTTCCTTGGGTCACTCTTTTGCAGCCATCGCTTGGGCTACCCCCACCATCTTACACAGTCTGGTGACCCACCAGTGGTGTTACAGTGGGCTACGCTACCTCTTGAAGACCCARCCTGATCTTCTCATCATCACGTGTAGGTCCACTGACCAGTTACACCAGCRCCTAGCTACTGAGTGAACTTGCAGACACAGTACAAGGGACTGTCCTCCCGACCCACCACTCACTCCACTTCCCTCAACCCCACCTCTGGGTTGGGTTTGCTTGCTGACAACCCACATGGATGGACCCATTGTGCCCATCCCGGTGCCTGGTGCTCCTCGTAAATGTATTTCCTGGGGAAGTCCAATCCTGCAGGCCACGTCTTGAGCTTGGCAACTCCTCAGCATGGTAGCCTCCACACCCAGCTTCATACATCTCCGCCGAAGCTGCTCCCATCCATTGCAAATCCCTGGAGAAAAACAGGAATTCCTGTGTGCAATAAGAAAAAAATGTTGTGCCTGGATGAACCAAGATGAGCTGCTTTTTGGACATGCCCTTTGAGCAGAAGGGGAGTGTGAACAACCTCTCCTGATGTTACGGACTCAAGTCAGTCGCCCAAACGTAGGTGGCCAGATCCACCTGAGGTGCCCAGGGGACCTGGAAGGGTGCCCAAGACATCCCAAGGGGCTGGCTGAGATGGTAAAAGATTCAGGTGAGATCCATGGCTTTCTGGGCTAGCAGATGGGACCTGAGGGCTTCACAAATGGCACTAGACACCTACTCGTGGACACCTGGATCACAACCTGGGATCATCAAAAACCTACTTTTGGTCTGAAAATGCCCCCTTGAGTTCTTCAGCTCCCAGTTCAGATGCAGGCAGGATGTTTGGGGAAACTACAACTGCCTTCATCTTCACGTGTTCAAATCCAGACAGCAGAAAAAGCAAAAAGACTCTTTGAAAAGCAGGTCCTCTTGAGACATCCCCAGGTGGGCACTGCTGAGCCCATGCCACCTCCAGCTCACCTGGGCCTTGCTCAGAGCTACCTGGCCCGCAGACCCGGAGCAAAGCCGCAGAGATGAGCGCATCTCTCATCCCGTTTTGCCAGGCATTGTGGTTTGCATTTTAACTCGGCGCTTTGCTCCTCTGGCCTCCTGGAAAGCAACTTCCAGTTGTACCCTATGACTCATGCTGCATCCTTGAATAATCCCTCTCTTCTTCATTTTTTCCCCCCCTCTTTTTAAAGGAAAAAACCCAAATATTTGTATTTCTTCTTGGCAGACTGTTGCTCCCAGCCTCAGACCTCAGCAGGACAAGTGGATTATAGATTTCAATTCCATATTTCCCTGGACGCCCCTGCCTGTGACTCACCTGTGACGCCTCTTGCCCTTCTGCTGCTCAGAATACAAATGCCAGAAGCATCCCGGATGCCGCAGGAACCCGTGCCCGGTTCTTGGCTGGAGTTACCCAGCTTGTGCGTGACTTGCCCTCAGAGGAGTCCCTCTCTTCCCAGCCCAYCCACCGTCCCCTTCTCTCTGCTCTTTCCCAGGCTTTTTAGTSCGATCCTTGGCTGCCTGAACGAGGATGAACCGCTGCCAACTGCGTGGAGCGATGCCTAGTTGCAGACCAGTTGGAAGAGAGATGAACTGGGGCTTTGCCCTTCATACCTSTGTGCGGTTAAATACCCGGTGCCGGCCGGTTGATGCCAGCGCCGGATGGCACGAGCCACGGTGGCCAGAAGCCACTGTGGTCCCAGCAAGGGCCCTCACGTAGCCGGRGTGGGAGAAAGGACGTGATCTGGGTCACGGTATCCCGTGGATGAACCATCTGGATTACTGAGCGGGACACGGGAAGGGGCTGGATCCAGGTCCTGGGACATGGCCTCTGAAGTTGGATGCAAGGCAGTGGGTGGCCTGTCCGGCGCAGAGACAGCAACGGGACAGCCCTCAGCTGGAAAGAAGAAAACAGGGATTTTAGTAGAACAGCTCCATCCTTTTRTCCTTCCCAGCACCTGTGGGGACACGGTGGTCCCAAAGGCCAAACCATGGCCAAGGACTGGCTGATCCTAGAAGAGATGATGCTTGCTGGCTCCAGGACCAGAGATGCTGGTGTCCAAATGGTGTCTCCCGGGACGTTTGTTTCTCCCCTGCTTCGCTCCAAGGTCCCGCTCCCCACAGTTGCCCACACCACGTGCCCTGTGCCCTCTGGCAGCTCGGGCATGCTCAGCTGTCAGGAAAAAGAGTCCTTTTAGGAAAACCCAAAAGGGAGCCTGAGCAACGGTCCCAGAGCGGTGGCCCCCACCCCAGCTTTGGGGAAGGGATGATTTCAGCTCAGCCCCTGGGCCGGCTGCCTCCCCAGGAGACTTCCTTGGGCACCTGTGGGGAAGGAGAAGAGGCCTTCTGTCCTGTGAAGCCCACCGCCTGGGCTTCCCTCCTTCACAAGGGTTCTCCGGGGCCCATCGCACTCCCTTTCCTCCTGGGATTTCCCTCTTCTCTGCAGAACATCCAGCGCTTGGATGCTCCCATGAGCAGGTTTCATCTCTCCATCACCTTCCCAGCCCTGGCAGCACCCATCCCAGCCCTGGCAGCACCCATCCCGGCCCTGGCAGCACCCATCCCATGCTCTTTCCTCCAGAAGGTCCCTTATAAAAGTCATCCAGAGCCAGAGCCAGCCTGCCAGGGTGAGGGCTTGGTTGAAAAAACTCTGGGAAGGGAGCTGAAGTCCCAGGTTGTCGTGGCAACAAACAAAACGATTTGAGAAATAGGATTAAAACCCTCAGCTCCGCAAGCAGCACGATGCATTTCACTGCTGGGTTTTAGGGGAAGAGGCTGCAGCCTCCTCCTCTGCGCTTCCCCAGCGATGGAGGGTCAGGGTGGGCTTCGCCCCTGGTGTCTCCTGGGAGGTCAAAGAGATCCCACTGGTGGGATCTCTGCTTCCCCAGAGGTAACTGGGATGGGCTTGGCTGTAAGGAGCACCCAGTGTCATCCCATTTTTATGGCACCRCCCCATATGCCAACCCTCCTTCATTTCTCGTCTATCCTGTCCCCTCGTTGCCCTCTGCCTCGTAAGGGAGCAGTAGTGTCACCAGGGTGATGCTCTTCATCCACGCTGTGATCTCACTTGGCTCATCGGTGGTAGGAGTTTGTAGGGTCTCAGGATAGCAAAGGAGGGCTCCTCGCATCTTTCCAGCCGCTGGTGACCAGCAAATGCCAGCCCGGCGTGCAGGAGGGGTCCCACGTGCCTTCACCGTCCTTCTCTTAACAAAACAACATCCCCAGCCCACCCGAGCCAGCCTTCCTCCCCGTAATTCCTCGCACTCCGGTTAGGCTGGGTCCATCCCTGGGCATCCCGCGGCAGTCCCGCTCCGAGCCAGCACCGCGGGTCTGGCACGGCGTGACCGTCCACCGCTTACATCCTTCTCGTACGTAACCCAGGACTTTTCCCAAAGCGCCGGAGATCTTTCCCAAAGCGCCGGGCGGGTGCCAGCGGTGACTCCTCGGCTGAGCCGGGCTCCCGGCAGGTGCCGAAAGCCCGTGCCCTGTGCGCTTGGCAGGGGAAYGGGACGTTGGCAGCGGCTCGCGGCTCGGCTCGACCTCAGCCAGCCAAACAGCCCTGCTGTTATTGCAGCTCGCTCCGCTTTACGTAAGCCTGGCACGGCCCTGGAGAAATCTTCCCGGCGTGGGGAGGCAGAGGGGAGGCAGAGGGACTTGCAGGCGCGAGGGCAGACCCCAGAACACCCCAAGGTTGCTGTACCTGGCTGAATCCCACCCATTTTGGGGTACTGCTTCTATGTCAGAGGTCCCGGGGAGGGAGGAGACGCTGCTCTGGAGCGCAGGCGCAGCCCTTGGGTGATGCTGGGAGYGCAGGGCCGAGGGGACAGAGCGGCTGCCCCCACCCCATCCCCAAGGGCTGGCAGCCCCTCTGGAGCCAAGCTYTGGGGGTACACCTACAGCGGGGTATAACCGCGGCCAAACCCAGGCAATGCCTCCTGCTCACCCACCCCGGGACCTGCCCGGCTCCAGCCCACCCCGGGGCAGGTCGCATGGGCTGGGGCACCAGCTTCTCCCAGATCCAGGGAAACAAGAAGCATCCCTGAAGGATGCCGGTCTGCAAGAGGTAACTCGAGCTGCGTCAATCCTCCTGCGTCCTTTTCTGGCTGTGCACGTGGCACGGCGAGAAACCGGGCTTGGGTTTTCGGACTGAGGAATTCCGATAGGGTGTTTTGGTCCTGAAAACCACGCCGCTGTGTTTCGGGGTGGGAAGCCTGCTTCCACGCCATGCCACGAAGGCGAAAACAAGCCCCCCCCTACGCCGGGGTTATCAGCCGCTTGCAAAGCTCTCCCTTGGCGTGTTCCTGAGCGCGGGGTTGTTGCCTTTGTGTGTCACTTAAAATCAGAACAAATGCCGGGTTCTCGTTGTTTTGACTGCATTGCTCTATATTTACATTGCTTTTAGTTTATTAGCATTCTTGGTTCTGTCTTTTTGTGACAGCAAAAGTATGTACTTCAAATGAATCACAACATGCGTTTGGGAAAGTTTTCTGGTGGCTTCCAGTTTTCCGTCAGTTTGATCTCGTGTCTCGGCCCGTCAGAGTGTGTGCTCTTAAAAAAGCACTCACGAAACAGAATTCCTCTGCTYGCCGGCCCTGGCAGAGCACGGGACGTGAAAAAGCTTCAGATCAGCTCTGAYGAGTCCTCTCTCACCCCATTTTAAGCTGAATAACTTAGATTTGCTTGATCTACTTAAAGAATGAGAGCCTTGTCGTTTCTGTAGCCGGCTAAAGGTTTTACATCTATTTGAAGTCCAGCAACTCGTCTCCCTCCATCGTCTAGAGCAAGAAATCAGCATCTCGGAGGGTGGTTCATCTCACCCTGGTTTAAACACCGTGCAGAGGATGTGCTGAATCACCGCGGAGCTCCTTTGATGGACGTGGGTTTGGGAGCTCTCCAAGAGGGCAATAACCTCCTGGAGAAGGGAARATCTAAGTAGCTGCAAGCAGGATCCGCTCCTCCCGGCACCGCTGGATCCAAAAAACGTCTGCCCAGAGCCTCCTTGTTCCTGCAGCACCAGGGCTGGGAAGGTCCGTGGTGCCCAGAGGGCTGGGGTCAGCAGAGCAACAAGAAGCTCGATGATTTATCAGCAGGGCTCATTAATGAAYGCCGAAGCGTGCGAGCTTGTGCCAGGAAAAAGTTTTGTCCGTCAAACTACTAAAAAAATGTTTATTACATCTCTGTACTCTTCATCCATGTGGTCACCTTACCCCAGGGTGGGATGGAGCAGCCTTGACAAGACCCTCTGCCCATAAAAGCATAAAAGCAGAAGGCAGCCCAGCATTTCTGGGCTGGAGCAGGGRCCCATGGGGTGGATTTGCCCCGTCCCACCGTGCAAGCAGAGCTCTGCTCTCTCTTCCCYGGGAAACAGCTTGAGGAGGGCTCGAATCCCACATGCTTTGGCACAGGACCTACCCAGGAGCAGGCAGCAATGGGGTCTGCCAGCATCCTGCAAAGAAATTCCTAGCAGGGACCCTGCTTTTTTTCTCTTTTTCGGGAGGAAATTTGCTGTGTGTGAACAYGGAGGATTTGAGATCTGTCCTGACAGACCTGCTCATTCCCGTCCCTCTTCCCTCCAAGGTTTCACCCGTGCTAGAGGAGGTCAACACTTCCCTGGCGATGGTCTCCGGCTTCCCAGGGATCCTAAGGCAGAGCCTGTTTGCACGGCAGGGTGTTACCCGCATTTCACAGGACTGGGAGCAGGACTGGCCTCCCTGGCCCCCCCCCACGCCACTGGGAACAGGCTAATTCCCAGCGTGAGACCCTGAGAAGGACCTAAACAAAACCCTGGGTCTGAAGAACATCTGGGATGAAACCACTTYCCCAAGATTTCCACCACGACATGGCTATTTCGGCACGTGCTTTGGGACATCCGTGAACTCCTGATGCTGGAAGTGTCCAGAGAGGGGTAGGGCTGTTCTGCTGCCATCCCGATCTGGGGCTGTCCCTGTTCTCCATGGATGGAGACAAGATCCTGGGCCAGACGAATTTTTGATCCCACCCAGTGCTGCTGTCAGGAAGCYTCCTGTTACTTCTAGATGTYCATCATTAGGCTTCAGGGTTAACAGGTTCCCTCTTGAGCCGAGGCAGTCGCAAGAGGTCCCCTCTTGGCAGATGAGSGTGGCTGATTTGGGGGAGCAGCACGCCTGGCAGTTTGGGGTCTGTTACCAAAACTTTCCCGCTTCCCCAAGGTAGCTGCTGGTTTGGTCCGTGTGTTCTTCCCAGTGCTTGGAAAGAAGAAATCCAGGCCCCAAATTACCCGGAGTGATGCTTCCCTCCGCTGATGCCGAGATCTGCTGGCCACGGCCCAAGGGCTGGCAAGCTCCGCCGGCTTCCAGCCCCGCGGGCAGAGAGCTCTGAGCTCGGCTAGGGCTCCCCGAAACTGCCGTGGGCTGGGTGCTCGGGTGCTGCTGCTCGCCAGGGCTTGGGGAGAAGCTGGGCTGAATGGGAAAAGCAAGGGGGAAAAAAAAAAAAATATCCCCAGAAATGAAAAAACAACCCTGCTCCTCTCGCTGAGCCCGGGATCAGACCTCCGTGTTCCTGATGGGTGAATAACTTACAGCAAGACGATGTATTTATAGCATCTAGCTCATGAGTTTTTAATTAAAATTCCATTTTCTTTTGCTCCAGATGGCACAAACAACCGTTTTGGTGTTTTCATTGGGTTTTTAAGGGATCACACGGCYCTTGCCGGGCTGGGTTTGTTTTGGGGATGCAGGGAGGGGGTGTTTGGGGGGGGTTCCTCTCGCCCTGCACAGCACATTGGCTGCCCCTGTGGAATTGCTGGCGTGGAGGAGAAGGTGGCTCGCTCCCCCCTTACCTCAGCAGACAAGTGTCAGGTCCTCGGGGACCGCATCCATCCAGCCGCCGCGGCCGGGAGAGCAGGAACGGCTTCACGTCAGAAAAAATCAGATCAGGAAACCAAGCCATTTACCGGAGCTAAATCGAGCTGGCTGGAGAGGCTGGTGATGCATTAGGGAGCAGCAATGCCAAGGAGGCCGGRGTGGGTGCGTGCTCCGTCCCCACCGCGATGCCCAGCTGGGATGCAGTCRGAGATTTGCAGCCGCTTCCCAGCCTAACGCTGCCCCGGAGGACACTGGGGACACCCCCTTCGCCCACCCGTGCCCGCAGCACCCAATGATCCCAGGGAGCTGGAGCAGCCTYCCCGGGGTCTATCAAGCCCCTCTCCGAAACCCGGGGATGAGGGGCTGCTCAGGGACTTTCCCTGGGAAACAACCTGCCAAAATAATGAGCTGCTGCAGGAAAAGTTCCCACTTCAYGGAGCTGGAGGAAGGGGAAAGCCAGGAACACCCAAACCCAGCAGCACAGGGATGTGGTGAGAGGAGAAGACCAAGGTCAGGTCCTTGCTTTGGGTGTCCTCCTTGCAGGAACCCTTTCTGCAACCTGCACCCCCCCCTCAGACCTGGGCCGGTTTGGGTCGAGGGTGAGCGGGGCAGGAGGAGGGGGCTGAGCACGCAGGTGGGCAATGCCCCAGGAGCTGCGAACCCCGGGGTCAAGCCCTGGCTCGGCTCCTGCTCTTCGAGCCCCTTCCAGGAGTGCGCGGAGAGCTCGGGATCACCGGTATGGGAGAAGCACCAGCCTCAGCCCAAAGGGGGTTAGGAAGCACCAAGAGAACTTTGCGTCTTGTTCCTGCGGTGCGACTGCTTTGTGCATCAACGGCAGAGATGTCTCCTGGAAACCTCCCRGCTCAGTGGCCCTATAAAGACATCCAAGCCCTGTATTTTGTTTGCAAACGCAGCCGGTCATACGCCATGGAGCATGGTGCAGTCACGGCTCCTGGGACCTCCACGTGAAGCCCAGCAGCAGGAGCGGGCAAAAATAAAGCGGCAGAAACTTTGCAGGCGATGGGGAATAAAGCAGAACGCGCTGGGTGAAGTGTGGGAGCCTGGATCGATGTCTGCCTAATGTCCTGCGCGGGATGCTCCCAGGTTATGTCGGTGGGCAAAGCACTCAAGAAAGCAAGCAATGGAAACCCGGGAAAGTCAGACCCGAGGGCTGGGTTAGGCTGGGGCTGGGCAGGGGGGGCAGAGYGGGGCAGACCGCGGGAGCTGGCACTGTCTCGGCACTCGGAGAGCAGGACCAGCCTGCTGCTCCGGTCATGCCGTCGTTTCCCGAGTTCATTTCACCACTGCTGATGGGGGATGTGGAAGGGACCGTCCCTCTGCCCTGGGGTCTCAGGGGACCCTTGGTTATTGCTCTGCCTGGAAAAACCCTCCCATCCCATCCCAACACATCCCATCCCAACCCATCCCATCCCACCCCACCCCAGCCTCTGGTTTGCAGAGGAAGGCGGCTCACGGGAGGTTCTCCGGACATCCAGCTGCCGGAGGGGCAGGGAGGCACCCAGGCTGCTCAGCGTGAACTGTCCCATCGGTGCCAGCCCCCCGGAGACCCGGGGGTGCAAGGGCTGACGGTGCCCCGGCCCCCTGCCCAAGCTGCTCTGGGAGAACAAGAAGGGGGGACCTGCGGGGAGAGGGTCCCCTGGGAGACCCAGGCCGAGCAGCCACCACCACGGATGTCCTTTCCATTCCAAAACAAACCTGCTTCCCTRCGTCCCACTTGCAGAGCTCCTATCCCGAATCCCTCTCCCATCTCCCGGGATGGGGAGGGAGCTGGTCCCAGAGCCATTGCTCTGCTTTCCTCCCGAGATGTGAGGACGAGGAACCTGAGCACTTTCCCCTCCCAGTCCCCAAAAACACCGCTCGGAGCAGTGGTGTAAAGCAAATTTCCACACGACCTGCCCAAGGGGGGTGGCAGGGATGGCCGGGCACGAACCCCGGCCGCGGGCAAGGAGGACGGTGCTGCCCGGAGGAGCCTCGCAGCCCACCCCTTCCCCACAGGACTCGGTGTCTGGCTGGCGGGGCAGAAATGCATTAAGATGCCRCGAAGACAAAATAAAAAGCCTTTGGGGAGTGACTCGGCAGCGCAGCCGGAAGAGAGACAGCACAGTTTGCTTTTTAGGAGGTCCTTTTGGTTTCTTTTTTTTTTATTTTATTTTATTTTTGGCAGCTGCGATGGCAGCAGGGAGGGAGTAAATGGCCTTGCTCGAGCCCGGATGCATTTGTGGCTTTCAAGAGGCAGAAGTGGCTGGAGTTTGAGAGTCTCTGTGCTGCGGAGGGCATGAGTCACAGCCAGGCAGTGGGGCTGCGGAGGGAGGGAAGGGGAGAGGGAGGTGCTGCAAACCCAGCAGGGAGCTGGGAGGGAGGGGCAGGGAGCTGGGATGGAGGAGTGGGGTGCTGGGATGGAGGAGCAGGGAGCTGGGAGGGAGGGGCAGGGAACTGGGATGGAGCAGCAGGGTGCTGGGAGGGAGGAGCAGGGTGCTGGGGTGAAGGAGTGGTGTCGGAAGAGCAGGATGCAGGGATGGAGGAGCAGGGATGGAGGAGCAAGGAGCTGGGAGGAGGGGCAGGGTGCTGGGATGGAAGAGCAGGGAGCTGGGAGGGAGGAGCAGGGTGCTGGGATGGAAGAGCAGGGTGCTGGGATGGAGGAGTGGGGTGCTGGGATGGAGGAGCAGGGTGCTGGGATGGAGGAGTGGGGTGCTGGGGTGGAGGAGCAGGGTGCTAAGGTGGGGGAGCAGTGTTGGAAGAGCAGGATGCAGGGATGGAGGAGCAGGGATGGAGGAGCAGGGAGCTGGGAGGGAGGGGCAGGGAACTGGGATGGAGGAGTGGGGTGCTGGAATGGAGGAGCAGGGAGCTCGGATGGAAGAGAAGGGAGCTAGGATGGAGGAGCAGGGTGCTGGGAGGGAGGAGCGGGGTGCTGGGATGGAGGAGCAGGGATGAGTAGAAGGATGCTGGGATGGAGGAGCAGGGATGGAGTAGCAGGAATGCTGGGATGGAGGAGAGGGGTGCTGGGATGGAGAAGCAGGATACTAGGATGGAGGAGTGGGGTGCTGGGATGGAGGAGCAGGGTTGGAAGAGCAGGATGCTGGGATGGAAGAGCAGGATGCTAGGATGGAGCAGCGTGGATGCAGAGTTGGAGTGGCAGGACACTGGGATGGAGTAGCAGGGTTGGAAGAGCAGGGTGCTGTGATAGAGGAGCAAGGAGCTGGGATGGAGGAGCAGTGTCGGAAGAGCAGGATGCAGGGATGGAGGAGCAGGGATGGAGGAGCAGGGATGGAGGAGCAGGGAGCTCAGGGAGCTGGGATGGAGGAGCAGGGTGCTGGGATGGAGATGCAGCTGTCAGGGCAATCCAAGGGCCCATTGCATGAGCTGTCACCAGTCTGATGCCAGAAATGAAGACACYCGCTCACACCCTGCGTGTCCTCACTCAGGGCAGAGGGAGTTGGGCAGGGCCCGTCTCTGCTTCCCTTCCTCAGGCCCCTTTTAACACCATCCTCTTCCTCTCAGTGGTATCTGGAGTGGGGGGGGGGGGGGGGGGTCCAGTGACCGGGGAAAGGATCTAGCACCTCTCCCCTCTCGCAGGGATGCTTTCCTTTTCCATTTTCTCTGGAAGCAGAGAGCTCAGTCCCTTTCCGCAGCCAGACCTCACCCACCCAGGATCTCCAGTCCAGGGTCTGGCAGCAGGAAGGTGGGCTTGAACCCCTCTGCCCACTGGCAGGCCAGGGATGCTCCTGGGGCTCATCTCAGGGGCTCAGCAGGGAGCAGCGAGCGTTTCGGGGAGCAAAGAGCCGCCGGATGCTCCCCAAAAGGAGAGGTCGCCTCTGCCTTTTCCCCAGCTCGCCCGGGGCTGCGGTGGTGGGCGATGCGGCAGCTGCCGGCGACAGCTTGTGTTGCACTCTGTTTGCTCACGCCTTGCGGCTCCGGCTGGCGAAGAGCAGAGCTTGTGCTGGGGAAGCAGCAGCACCCTGCCAGCCACAGCACCCCTGAGCCGCAGCACCCCGAGCCGCAGCACCCCGTGAGCCGCAGCACCCCATGAGCCACAGCACCCCATGAGCCGCAGCACCCCATGAGCTGCAGCACCCCGTGAGCCGCAGCACCCCGTGAGCCGCAGCACCCCATGAGCCACAGCACCCCTGAGCCGCAGCACCCCGTGAGCCGCAGCACCCCATGAGCCGCAGCACCCCGTGAGCCGCAGCACCCTGAGCCACAGCACCCCATGAGCCGCAGCACCCCGTGAGCCGCAGCACCCCGTGAGCCGCAGCACCCTGCCAGCCCCAGCACTGGTAAGCAGGCACTTGCAAAGCTCCTGTAAATTACCGCTCCAGCTCCACTTCCCAGCTGCAAAGGGAAATCAGAGGGTGACGCGGTCCCCTCCGGACACACGGGTGCAAGCATCGCCCTCCCGCAGGCCGGCAGCAGGGTGACACGGATGGCCGGAGCCTGGCAGCGGCTTTCCCCGTCCCCAGGGACAYGGTGACACCGGCAGGTCCCCACCACCTGCCCCCGCAATGCTGAGCTGCTCCGTGCACTGGGGTCTCTTTCTTCCTGCAGAAATCCTCCCAAACCTGAAAGCAAACTTTCCCCAAAGTCATTTTTTGCTTTTTCTGGATGAGGAACCACCCTGCCTTTGGCACAACCTGTTGGTTAAGTGCACGTATGCTCGAAGGAACCACGGATCTGGGGAGCGTGCTGCTGGGGACAAAGAAATCACAGCTCTGCCTCCTGTGCGATTATTATTTGAGCTTTTTACACACTTCACCTGGAAAAATCTTTGCTTTTTTCCTTCTTTTGCTTTCACTGGGTGCAAAACAGATGCCAGCCATCTTCTGGACAGGCTCCGTGTGCCTCTGTCCCGTGGGCAAGCGTGTCCTGGCTGCTGCAGCCTGGCCAGGCTGGCTCCCCCTCCCTCCTCTCCTGCCCCTTCTCACCTGCACAACTTGAAAACCAAACAGAAATATTCCTGGGGGGGACAAGAACATGTCTGGGAGCCCAGGAGGGCAACTGTCACCTCCTGGCATGGGGGAAGGTCCCCTGGGAAGCTGATGCTGAGAGATAGTGTGACCATRGAGCATCCTCCCTCCCCGTGCCCTGCGTCAGAGCAGCAGAGGCTGTGGCATTAAATCATTCCTGTCCCCACGAGCCCTTTCGGCACCGTTGCCCCCCTTCCAGCCCYGTTGGGGCAGGATTTGCCCCCCACCTCCTGCATCTGGACATGATGAGGAGCCGGGAGGCAGCAGAGATGCTGCCACGGCCGAGCCATCGGGGCAGAGCCGGGGGCAGGACGCCGGGGTCCCTGCAGCGATGCTGCGGTAGGAAGCCCTTGGGGACAGGAGGGACCCGGGCGTCCTGCCACGGTGACACATGTCACTGCTTGCCGGCAGCTTGCTTGAGGTGCCAGCACATGTGCAAAGCGCAATCGTTCCTCGTTTCGGGTGTCAGCGGCTGACGAAGCGTGTCCCGGGGCCACACGGGCAAGCCAAGATCATTTCCTTTTCCAGACAGCAGGATCCGTTCCCGCTTCCACGCAGGACATGTGGGGCCTTTCTCCCAAAGATCTCCCACGCTTCACACTTCAGGCGCCTGGGATGGAGCAGGGAATGGTGCCCCACGGGCAGACCCCAGGGCTGCCAGGCACACCCCTGGCAGCAGGGACAGCCCCCCTCCCCCTGGTTTGGGCAGTTGAACCCCTGTCCCCCGCACAGAGCGCGTCAGGATCCGGCCTTTCCCCGCACAGGGATGCTTTCGCAGGCGGGTCCCTGCGCKGGGGACAGGGTGGGGTGGGAGCAACGTGGGTGTGGGATCGTGTCCCCTGGCGAGAGGAGAGGCCGTGACGCTGATGCCAAAGCGCATCACGTCAGCAGCGTCCCGAGAGCTGGGCCGGCCCGAGAGCTCCGGCCCACCCGCATGCCCACCCCGCGTGGGCTYGGCGTGTTTGGGGTGCCCGCCGCGGGCCACGCACGCTCTGCAGCGCAGCGTGCTGCGTGAGGCACGCAACCGTGCAGCCGTGCGCGCGTGATGCACGGCAGAGGTGGGGTGCGTGCGCACACACGAGCATCCGTGCAGACAGAGGCAGGCCGGAGGGGTGCAGGGCTGCTGTGCGACGTGTGAGTGTGCGAGTGTGTCCGGGGGCATGTGCGTGTGTTAATATGTGCATGTGTGTGACTGTGCGTGTGTGTGCACATATGTGTGCGTATGAGTGTGTGCATGTGTGCGTGCAAGCGTGGCCGAGGGGTGCACACGGGTGTGCACATGTGTGCCTGAGTGTGAACACGTATATGTGTGCACCTATGTGCGCCTGCGCATATGAGTGTGTGTGTGCAAGTGTGGCCGAGGGTGCACGCGGGTGCGCACGTGTGTGCCTGAGTGTGAGCGTGCCGGTACCGGCATGTCCTGTGCCAGTACCRGTGTGTGCTGGTACTGGTACCAGTGTGGCTGCCAGTGCAGGTGAGGGTGCAGGTGCTGGTGCCGGTTCTAGTAGATGCAGGTGCCGGTGCAGGTGCCCATACTGGTGCGGGTGCTGGTACCGGTGTGGGTGTGCGTGCCAGTACCAGTACCGGCATGGGTGCCAGTGTGGCTGCAGGTGCTGGTAGATGCGTCTGTGGGTGCCAGTGCGGGTGCTGGTAGATCTGGGTGCTGGTGTGGGTGCTGGTGCCAGTGCCAGTGCAGGTGCAGGTGAGGGTGCGGGTGCCAGTAGA
>JASVER010000108.1:317140-331855 GCA_030449065.1 Oceanodroma leucorhoa
GCCCCAGGGACAGCCGGCACAGGGTGCTGGGGACACACGGCCCCAGGGACAGCCGGCACAGGGTGCTGGGGACACTGCCCGGGGGACATCGCCCGTCGCCGGCGGCCAGGGGAGCCGGCGGGCGCTGCGGCCAAGCACAACAGGCTGCAGCTGCAGGGCTGCGGGCGTTGCAGCTCGGGAGCAGCCGTCAGGCCGCTGGCCCCGGCCCACGCCCCGTGAAAGGGCCCATTGATGGTGAGGAGGAGGAGGGAGGCCCGGCGGCATCGAGTCTGCGGCACCAGGTGGGGGTCCCCCCAGCTCCTTGCCCTCCCCCTGCCCCGTGGGGGGCCCCCCCGGATTCCTGGCTTCTCCCCTGCCTCTTCCAGGGGGAGCTGGGAGGGGGAAGAAAACCAGTGGCTGCGCCGAGCCTCAGTTTCCCCATCAGCCCCGGGGTGGTTTAACCCCCCCTCCAGGTCCCTAAAGAGGTGGGACACTGGGGAGAGCTTGGGGTGCCTCTGGAGTCACCCTGCATTCAGGTTGAGGGCACAAGCAGCAAGAGGATGCACTGCCCTCCTCCTCCTCCTCCCAGCAAGGAAGGGGGGGCTGATGAGGGCCTGGACCCCCCCTCGCTCTCCCCAGCCCCCATCCCACACCCGCAGGACCCAGAGGGAAGGGGGCAGACGCGGGGAAGCACGTAAGGTAACTTCAGGGGTGCTGCCCTGGCAGCAGGACAGGGTTTTTTTCTCCTGTAATAATTCAGCAATTCTCAGATGAGACTTAAGATTTCAGTTCGTTAAGGTGCGCTTCCCTTTTGCCTATCCCCCCCCCCAAAAAATCCCCCCCTGCACCAGCAGACATCCTCGCTTTGCACTGGGGAGAAGCAAGGCCAGAGGCGGAGGATGCTCWGCCCCCCGGCTCCCGCCCCGCCGCGGCAAGTTTGCGGCATCCAGAGATGCACCCCAAAACCTCGTAGACTCTTTTGCTGTCCCCCCCCCAGCACGGCCATGCTCTGCACGGCTTTTCTGCTGCCCGAGAAGCAACTCCACAGACCCTCACAGCTCCGCTCCTTCGCAGAGGTGTCAGCACACCAGGCCATCAGCAGCATGATATGAATTTAATCGTGACATATATACAGGGGCTGCAAGGATGACTGCGACCATTTCATCGAGATTTATCCACAAAACCTTACAGAGCAAGAGCTCTGGCCTGGACAGGCGTAGACGCCGGGCAAAACTCAACTCTTCTTCACAAACTTCTCTCTCCAGAGAAGGTTTCCAAGGAACAGTTCCAGGTATCAAGTGTAATTTAAAAGAAAATACACCGCGGGGTTATTCTCATTCTGCGCTAAAGGCACATATCGCAGCCCGTGGTCGTGCGCTCAAGTAGGCTGCAACATCAGCCGAGGTCACTCTTCATCATCTGTAGCTCCGTATTTAACGGGGAGCCACCAGATTTACTGCCAGCAAGGGCCAGGGAGGTGGGCAAAGCAGCTGTGAGCCGGTCCAAATTTACACCCCCCCCAATTGCAGAGGGATCCCCCAGCTTTGCTGAGCATCGCCAGGGTGAAGAGGAGAGTTACGCGGTCGGTCGGGGCTCACGTACGTACCGGCGACGGCGAGTTAACGGCAACCGCTTGCGAGACGCTCTGCTGTGGGGACAGCGGCGAGACAGCATGATTTGTTTTCTTTAAATCTCCCTGGATTAACAGCTACGCCAACCCCTTCCCTAGAATAAATATCATTGTCTTTATAGAACTGAAAGTCAATTCTGC
The DNA here is from genome assembly GCA_030449065.1 of Oceanodroma leucorhoa. NCBI lineage: Eukaryota > Metazoa > Chordata > Aves > Procellariiformes > Oceanodroma > Oceanodroma leucorhoa. The sequence continues at coordinate 318,891 of JASVER010000108.1, forward strand.
TTCCTTCCACCCACGTCCCTGAAAAAAACAGATGTATGTGCAGACATATAGATCTTCTTCCTTCAGAAGTTGTCCATGGCACAGAGCTGGTCAGGCTGCCGGAAGAACCACGCAGGTTCTGAAGAAATGGAGTCAGAGTTCACTTTTTTGGTTTTGTTTTTTTTTTTTGGCATTCTTAGCGATGGTGACATATTAAGACATCCCAAACCACCTCATGATTGAGAAAGGAGAGAGACTTTATTTACATAAAGTCATCTGAATCGTTGCCATCCTGTGGGAAGAAAGACAAATCAGGATCATCGTGCACATTACAACGGAAAATGGCGAAACGGTGCATTCAGCAGGATTTCAGAATYGCCATTTATTCTGGTTTCCTGCCATTTCAGTACAAACACCGTGAAATCGGACCAGAAAGACGCGTAACAGCAGCTCTGGAGCGGGAACCGCCCTGTRCCCTGTTCCACAGCGCAATTTGCTGTCCCCGCGATGTACCCCCTCCCCGAAACCGCAGCCCGTGGGCTGTGGGCCTGCGAGGAACCAGAGACCAGGCTCYCACCAAGCAGCCCCGTGGACCATCGCCGTATCACAACCTGAGCTTCCTTCCAACTCGGGAGAAGGAAAGGGGTCTGGCATCACGTGGGGGTCAGGTGCTGAGAGRAGGAGACCCCCCCCCCAGCATTTTCACTGCGCTCCTCCCTGGCAAGCGTCACTAGAGGGGCACAGCCCGCTCGTGCGTGTCAGGAGACGCTCATACTTCAACCAGTTAAAGTTTCAAAGGGGATCTGCGTGCCAACCAGGAGGAAAATCGAGTATTCTTGAAAACCACACACTCCTCTCAACAGTTAAGTCAGGGACTAGAATGCAAAAGGTGGATTTTAAGCTGAGGGTCACTCAGAGGAGCTCAGTTTGCCCAAGGTCCCACCAAGGAGGAAGCTGCAGACATGCCAGACCTCAGGCAAAGCGCAGGAGCATCCAGCGYACGTCAGGAGCTCTTCTGAACTTCAGCCCCTAGCCCTCCTGCGATCCCCCTCCTCATTTCCCTCCTCCTGGCCTGCCCTCCTCTCCGATTTGGCTCCTTTTCCACCTCAGACTGCTCCAGTCCCCGGGCTGACACCCGCTTGCTCTCTGCGGGCACATCCCTTCAAGCTTCCTCTTCTGCCCCTCAGCACCGATATCGAGCCCTCCCCAAACTGTTGTCCGTACACCTCCCGTTTCTTTCTGGTTAAAAATGTGTATTTTCCCCCTCCCTTGAAGTAACAAGGTGGCATAGGCAGGTCACGCTTGGTACGGGTGAGACCTCCTCTGCTCATGAGCCAGGTTATGCCCAAACAGCTCCCAAGGAGAGTCAAGTCTGGTGCCCCACTCAAAGCTCTACCTGTCCTTCCACTTGGGTGGGAAGGGGACCGGGAGGACTTTACACACCCATTTCCAGCAGCACAGGCTCCAGCCGGCTGACACAGAAGCAATAGGGCCCYCTCAGAAAGCGGAGGAGAGCGGCAACGTCCTTCACCCAGAAGAGGTGACAGAGATGTGCTCCGTCACGCGGGAGTCGCCAAAACCAGACTGCAATGCGGGAGCGGTACCATCACGATCCCGCATCGAATTTCAGCCTCCTCTGAAAGGTTTTGTGGGCAGCAGCCAGCTCTTACCTGATTAGAGGACATGTTCTCAGCCTTCATTAAGGACGAGTAGCTCCTGGAAGGGAAATTACATTATCTTGCACGCTATGTTTTCAAAACCCACCAACAGAGAGGCGTTTTGATAAAACAGGACCAAGTACCAGAAAAACAATTTTATTTTTTTTTTTCCCCTTTCTGAACTCAGGCAGGCTAAACAAATATTTGCTTATCTCATACTCTTCGGCTAATTAAAACAACCGGCGAAAGCCCAGGTGCTGTGCAGACTGCTTCTCCACAGCTTTGTTCAGGAACCACCAGCTAGACYGTCCCAGGAGGTAGAAAATCCTTTACTTTGGGGGATGGCCAAGAGGCAGATCTGGGGCAAGTTTAARCAAGCAGGCAGACCCCTCACTGCAGCGCAAACACGCCTGCTGGTGACTTCCCCTCCGTTTAGTTTGCTTCTCTAAGCTCTCCTTTCTGAGCTCTCCATGTGTTGAATCACTCAGGAAATCAAGGAGTTTTTCAAATTCCGGTTGCACTGTCGTTTACGGATAAACACGACTTACTAAAGCTTAAAAGCGAGCTTTTGGGGCCAGCCAGCGGCTACGTCCAGTGCTGTGCGGGGCCGTCAGCACTAAGGAACAAGCTCACACATGCTGCTGCATGGAGAGGAAGGTCAATATGACATTTCAAAACACCATCCCTCATTCCCTGTTTAAAGGAGGGTGTGATTGAGGATTCACACAGGTTTTAGTTGACATCAGCGATGCAAGAGGAAGCTGAAGAGCTCTAGCGAAGGCTCGGTGAAAGCTGGAAGCAACTGCTCCCATCCCAATGACAGAGAGCGCCAAGCGGCTGGCCCAATTTCACCCAAGTTAGGGACAGGTTTGAAAAGACGCAGTCCTTTCTTTTAACAATGGTTTAACAGCCAGGTTTATTTTAGGAGAAACGGGGAAAATGCATTTATTCTAAAGACAAAGGAAATCACTGGGCCATGCAGTCGTCTACGCCAGAGCGGGTCAGCTGAACGCTGAGTAATGCCGGGCCGACTATTAAACAGAACTGCTGACCCGTGACTCTCTCCCAGAGCCGATGAAAACTGCAAAAGTTAGAAGCTGGCACTACGATTTATTACTTACCTAAGTTCTTCCAGCTCTTTTTTCTTCTTCATCTCTTCCTTTTCCTTCCGCTTCATCTCTTGGATCTGGGCTTTCTTCTCATTTCTCTCCTCTCTGTCCCGGGCTTCCTTCTCAGCAGCCAGGTCTGGGAAGCGCTCCACTTTTGTCTTCTCTAGCCGGTTCAGGATCTCATTCACCTTTTTCTCCACCGTCAGCATTTTCACCTTTGGAGTGCAAAGAACTGTGATCCTTATAAAAAAATAGTTTTATTCGGGCACTTTCTCAACGGAAAGAAAACACCCTATTTCCACTTTACACATGGCTGAATCCCACAAAAACAGATGCAAAGGAAAATCACTGCCGCCGAGGCCCATTCAGCAGGTTGTGTAACAGCAAAAAGAGGCCCACTCCCAACACTCAGAAGCACACAGCTAATAAGCATAAGCACTGCTAAGTACATAAGCATTACTAATTTCATTTCTTGGCACATGCCTCAACAAGGAGGCCAAGAACCGGTCCCTGCCGATTCCTGAAGAGGTGGCAGGAGGTCTCTGCAGACCGTTTGGGGAAGAGAAGCTCACGTGCTGCTTGTTGACTGCAGGGTTTTTAGCATTTCTCGCCCTGGTACAGACCTGCGTTAGTCAAACGACTGYGCCTCTAGAGAGCCTTCTCCCCCAGCAGCCACGCTACGTAACTACAATTTAAGCATAACATTATCTGCGGACACTAGGTCAGGCGTGGCAACAGCTTAGTCCGCTGGTTTGACCCTAACCAAAGCAAAGCAGCTCTGCCTTTTAACAGGTTTAACAAATTCAGAGGCAGCGGCAGGGCGAGACAGCTCTCGGAGCAGAGACAGCAGAGCGAACGCAGCGACAGACCCCTGCAGGAGCCCACCCGGCCCTCCTTCGCACAGCAAGTTCAAGTCCTGAGCCCCTCCGGACGTGCGATTACCCCACCGCCCGCGAGCTGATCTGAAGTGACTGCTCATATGCAGGCCCTTCAGCTGTAATAAGGGATTATTTCAGCGGAGAGAAATTCAAGCGAATGGCACAGACTAGCACGTGACAGCATTCGGCATCAGCAACGACTCGTCAGCTACACCGTGCCGCTGTTTGGAAACACAGGTCGTACRGGCTACGCTCTGCTACAGGCTGACACCCAACCACAGATTGTTCAGGCGATGTTCAGGCAAGTCCAAACACGCCCCTGGGATCTCTCTTGGCTTCAGGAGTGGACGATTTCCTGGCTTTAGGGCAAATGCTGAAGACAATCCACCCAGCTCCTAACGCAGAAACGTTACCGTCTGCCAGCAGGTCACCGTCACTGGCTCGCAGCAAACACTTACATCCTTCTGCCTGTGAAAGCCGATCTGCCCCACATCCATGTCTGCAGTCTTCTTCAGGTTAGTCCACGGCGTGTACACCACGTTGACGTTGTTCATCTTGCAACCTAGGAAGGAGGGGAGAAAGGAAGGAGGGAAACATTTCAATTCTCTCCCTGCTGAAAGAGATCTTAAAATCTTCCACGCGCATGGAAACCGGCAGTTATTCTTGTCACAAACATTACTAGCTAGGCAAGAAAGAAGAAAAGGGAGAAGTCCTTCCAGTGTTACAGTGAAAGGGAAGAACACCACATCGTTTTCTGCAGTAACACGAGCGCTGCAGCAGTGCTAACGAACTCCAGATGGAGACCGTCTTTGCCAGAAGAGCGATTACTATGGAAGGGGGCCCCAAGGTGGTGTTGGAGAAGAGACTGCAAGGCCTCCTTGGCTCAGACAGCAACACGGAGGCACAAACGGGAATTTCAGAGATTTAAAATCCCTCCTTACRAAAGCGTAACGGGCAGCCCCAGCCGCTGCAAGCGACATCTGCTTCCCATAAGACCCCAGGCACAGGCTTAACAGAGCCCACCGCAGCAGAAACGTCACAAACGTTTGATCCCCCAAACCCACGCTCGTGTAGAGCAGAAACACTCGCCCCAAGCACCTCACACCGACCTCCCGGGAATCGGTATTACCTTGAATGCTGTTCGCCTTCACTAGATGGGCACAGTCTATCAAAACTTCTTTAGGAATGTCATCCACCGTCTGCCCCTGTGACAGAGCAAGGCAAGGTGAGTGGCTTGCAGCGGGGGGACTGACGAGCACACCAAGACCCRCCACGGTGAGGACACAGGGCACGACGCTCTGCTAACACACCCAGGACCTCTACGCTCCACATTTTACAAGACTGGAGTCTGCCGGGGCATTTGTAAGGAGAGGCTCGAAGCACCACAAGCCATTTGCACCCTGCTTTTCTCAAAGGTATTCTCCCCCTTTCAGYGGGGTGACGGTTCCTAGACACACGCTTGGGGTCAAGCCAGAAATCAGTTGTGCTGGCAGTTAAAATTCCCGCTCCTCCCCACGTCATTTGGTGGTGGAGGCTGTAAATTCAGTCTCCCCACACTGGTGGTTACCTGCACCCTGAGGSAGCCCCGCAGACCTTGCACGTGAGCAAAGATGGTCTTGTGCGCAGGAATCACCGCAGAATGGGCACGTGCAGTKCTTCTGCGGGTGAATATTAATGTTTTTAAATATACGTGTCACAGGATTACCTTGTGTAACCGAAGGTACACGTGCGCGGAAGAGAGCTTATCCACGTGAAACCTACAGAATAAAAAAAGCACATTTAACAGAGGATAAGAGATGGTGTTCTGTTCTGAAAGATTTACTTCCTAACAAGTGACAAAACAGACACTCCGTGGRCAACAAAAGTATAGAAATGTTCATGATATACGTGTTTAAAAGCAGGCAAGGGAGCCAGAGCCTATCCTTCAAGAAACATCAGTCYTCTCAGTGGGAGACTGAAAAAAATAAAAACCCTTTCCCCTCCCTCTTTTTTTTTTTTAAATGCTATACTACATGCAGGCAACATTCACAGGATGAGCCTACGCACGTGGTGGTTTGGTCTGTCTATTTATTCCTAAGAGAACCAGCAAACCTGCGAACTCTGCAGCAGGCACYGCTAGTTACCCCACTTACACGACTGGTCCCAAGCTCACAGAGTACAAAAAAAACCAATCCCATTTTCTCGGTGGCGAGTAGAACGGCCCACGGAGCCCAGTGCTCTGCCTCCAAGAGCAGGAAGAGGCGATGCTCTCCGGGGAACGCACCGGATCCACTGGTTTCGTGGGTCCCGACAGCGGGTGAACACCAGTTCTGCGTTCGCTTCGTTCACTGCCTCCAAGATTTCAAGAGCCTCGATCASCCCCCCCAGCATGAGGAGTGCCCCCCTCCCCAGCCCCTCCTTACAGCATGGCTGCTCAGCTCCTTCACGGCTCCGGCTGCCCTTCTCCAGACYTCTTCTAACTTGACGGTGTTTTTACCACGATCACCTATTTTTTAAGCCCTGTCCTGATCAACACTCACTCCACGCCTGCAAACTTCCAAGGACAGAGGGAGGGAACTGATCTCATCTCACCTCCCAACCTTTCTTTCCACCACCTTCTTTTTAATATAACGGGACTTTTTCCCTCCTGCTGCAAGATAGAAAACGCTCCTGCACCAACATATGAACTCTCACTTGTACCTCCTGAGCCCTCTACCCTCGTTCCACTGGACCCCTCTTAAGCAGCAATAAGTCTAAAAGGTGCCAGACACTGTTAGGAGAACAATTCCCAGGAGGCCTCCGCAAGAGGACGTATTATATTTTGTTGAGATGGCACTAGGATATGAAAAAAACAGCATGGATGATGTCAGTGTGAGCTACAAGATACGAAAGAGATGCGGAAAGACAACTTTCATGGTTCAGGCAATTTGAGGACGAATCTCAAGGTCACTCCTAAATAACAGTATAGACATACCTTAAATTACGTAGTGATAGGACAAACATGAGACAGAAAATGAATGTGATACTGCTACAACAAAGCGTTATTCAGCTGAAGGACAATCTCTTCTGCTAGGAAAGGAAAAATATTCCCTTGCCAGTTAGCTGACTGCTCACAAAACATCCTCTATGGGGCATGTTAGCTACTACCTGTTGAACCTCCAGTTCCACCAAGACACCTCAGCTCATCCTGGCAAAGGTCACCCTGAAGAGCGAGAAGGAGCACAACCCACATGGTGATTCTTGTCGGAAGCTGTTAGCAAAGGAGAGGGCAGCAACGGCGATACACCTGGCCTGGGCAATAGTGCCTGAAAGCAAGCAAACTCCTTCCTAAAAATCTCAAAAATGTTATCAGGCTGGAAAGTTTATGGACTAATCCAGCCAGCAGAGACGCCACCAACTGCTGCTAAAAGGATTGGGAACTCCCCTTCTCTTTTTTTTTTTCTGTTCTGATGAGATCTTACCAGCCAAAACCCATCGACATGTGTCACGGTGCTTCCTTCTGGCCACAGCTCTATCGGGTCTGCTTGGAGCAGACACGGCTTTCACCCAAGGGGAATCAAACCGGCAAACTCCTCGGCTCCTGCCCACCGACTCCAGCTCCTGAGACAGCGAYGGCTGTTTTACGGGACAGGCCAGCACTCGCGCACAGGGGGGACACGAACCGCACACAGGGGAAAAGGCACTGGGAGCCAACAGTTTTTTCYAGGCACAGCATTTACCGTTGCTCAAAAACCTTCCGGCTCCATCCCCAGGCCCCGTCTGACTGCTCCATGATTTCACACGTTTGCGCCKCCGCTCTCCTTGCCCTCCGTGAGCCTTTTGGTTTTGCTTGTCCGTGCACGGGGATTCCCAGGAGCTGCTACTCTTGCTTGACTCAGGAGGTGCTCTCTTACAAACACCAAGCTGCCCTTCTCATTTAACTCTGCCCATTTCCCAAACACACTAGCTAGCACCTATATTCTGAACCACAAATATCCGTGTATGGAGTTATCGCTACTCCAGCAGATAAACCCCAAAAAAGCTTCACAAAGGGGCCAGCTCTTTCGATGAGCAAAGCGGGGGATGGAGGGGGAGATGCAGGGGAATGAATTCAGAATTAACGGGGTCCCAACAGCTGCACCTGGGTCTGCTGCAATCCACCCCCACCCTGGGATTGCATTTAACCTGCTAAGGGGCCTTGGAAAAACAGAGGCTCTGCAGTGCCTGGGGAAGGGAGAGGGTTGTTACCATCATGCGACTCAGCTGCGTAACGAAAGGCAATTTGTTTTCAGCGAGTTTCAGTACCTACCAGATATCTTCAGGCCAGCCRTACTTTATTAGGTCTTCATCTGTAGGAATAAAAATATCAGTGAGCAAAGCCCAGGACCTCACCAACAAGAAATCAACCTGCCTGCCTGATCGCTGCACGGCGATGGAGCAGGAACAGAAAAGGGCTTTAACGCGGCACCTGCCTGCTCGCAGGTATGGCAGAAAGGGGTGTGCCAGGAGCACCTCCCTCAGGTAATTTTGAAATCTTTAAGTGAAAACGTGTTTCTTCAAATATCAGTCTAACGGGGGGAGACTTTCAGGGCAAGTCTTCAAACGCTTTTCCCTCGGAGTGAGACACCCAGGGTTTCACATCAATTACTGTGGAATCAGGAGGCACGGCAGAACCGTAACCTTCACCGTGAGGGAAAGGACAGGCACGGGAAACCTRCGGAGTACAAATGCTCACTGGAGAGGGGAAAAATACAGACTGAGCAGGGAAACGGAAGGTTGGTTTGCAAAAAGTTATCAAACACAACCTGAAAACCAGTATTTTTCTCTAGACAGTTTTTTTTTTTCCCAGTTAATTTAGTTTTCACTTGTATTTGAAGGCAGTTACTCTGCCTAGAGGATTTACAAAATGTATTTATCCTAACTAAAAGTAACACAGTGGATTTCAGAGGGGTAAGGYGGAATCACTTGCAAGGGTGGACAAGTTTTCAAACAATATATYGAATTAACACATACAAAGACATCCTTTCAAAATGACCTTAAATCCCCACAAATCTAAATCTAATCCGTTAGGCATCGTTACATTAACGTACTTACTTTCGTACTTATCTTTTCCCATGTAAATGGTGTAAACGGAAGGAACGACTGAGGGATAGAAAGAGGAAAACAAATCAAAAGGAGTTTGGACAAACTGTGCAAGGARTGACAAACACACCAGCCTTGGTCACAGAAATTAGACTGAAAACTGCTTCATCCATCCAKCCCACTTTCCTCCTCGGGGGCAAAGGAAGATTGTTTTGCGTTTCCTCTAGATTTTGTTCCGAATGCTTSAAAGGACTTTGGAAAGTGGCGTTTCCACCGCTTCCCACGGAAGATGATCCAGCAGGGAGCAGCCTTCTGGGCAAAACACCCTCAACATCCAGGTGGTTCAGATTGTATCTGTGTAATTGTATAATCTGTCCAATTAAGCACATGTCTGCGAGCCAGAAAGGCTGACATCATATTTACAGTTTGGGATTAACTCTCTGTGCAGCCTTGAGTGAAACCTGGCCCTTGCTTCCCCAAAATACCAGAAGCCCAACATGARCCTCCCCCAGGTAGTCTGGGAGGATTAAAATTCGCAAGTCAACGGAAAGACCAAAGTTCCATAAACTCGTTTGTCTCATCTGTGCCCTTTYGGGACACTTAAAACAATGTCCTCTCTTCTTTAGGGCTCATTCCGTCACGCAGTAAAGACACTGCCAATTCTGGGAAACCAAACAAGTGYCCCTTCAGCGTCTGGACCAAAGGCAGCACAGCTGGGAGATGGACACAGAGCAGTCAGGGAAGTCCTGCTGAAGAAACCACCRAGCAAACTGCTTAAAAACCCCAAAATGCTCTGTTCTTGTCCACGGCAGCAGGGAAATCCCAGTTCCACAGCAACGCTACCTACCAGTTTGCCACGTTTCTAGCTTCTACAATTTTTAACAATTACGTGGGGAGTGAGCAAATGCTGCAGCCGTAGCTACGAGCCTCAGCTGAAATTTAGCTGTTCTTCAGGAGGACCTACAGCAGCTGCGCAGTTCAGCACGAAGGATTACTGAGAGCAGGTTTTCAGCAGACAGCTTCATGCCCTAACGGGGCTGAAACAACCTGCTACAGCAACACAGGTTTGTGTTTTWCGTATACTGTTGCAGAACAAAGAATTCACAGCGGGATTTCTAAAGTCACTCGCTGATAGTGCACGAATTCAAGACAAAGAGCAAACAAATGAAATGCAGGTGACCAAATCTGCCTCCAAAAAGCATTCTYTGAAAACACGGTGCCTAATCTCGTATTTTCAAAGTCACTAAAATAGTAGACACACTTCACTTACGTGCTACAATGCAATGACTTGGATCCCAAACCGCTTACTAACCCAGTCCTCTCTGMGGGCATTTTTGTCACAAGTCCAACACCAGTAGCACGAAGCTCAGATAACACTTTTCAAAGGAAACCTATTGCTATTTTAATTACATTTAGTAATGAGGCTATAAGAAAYGGAAATTAAAAAATATGAAAGGATTATATGCTTATGGCAGTTAAAGATTGGAAAAAAATCCACCCTGGATACAGGAGAGTCCAGAGAATGTGAGATCATGATTACAGGCACTGTCCATACGCGTAAAATTAAATGCTCAAAAATAAAGTTGCATTAGTGATGGTTCCATGAAAACAAAGCCCATCCTGCCAAAACAGCAGGGGAACACTGACATAACCGAGCAGATTACTTCCAACCCMTACGATTTAAAACACACCAGTAACAGTGCAACATATTTTAGGCAAACTGCAACAGTCTTCTTATTGTAGACCTCTCTCTGGCAGCAAAACTGATTATAACGTGTCAGAAACCCTCTGCAGAACTATCATTTAACAATAAAGGAGACTGTTCACATCATGAGCAGGGCTAACTGCAGCTCGTCTGCTCCTGGCACCGCCCAATTTACCCTGCAGGTCTGTCAGGCACCGTACCAGGCTCTTTTCTCCCCACTAAAAGGTCCAGGAAAGTCTCTGAACTTCTTCACTAGCAGCCTGATGATCAGCAGAAAATGTTTCCACCTGAGCATAAGGTTAAGTGATCAACACAGCCAGTGTGTCTGCTCACCGGGTGTGTAAGGGGCCTTGCTTTCCACAACAGAGGAAAAAAAGTTTTTAAACAAATCCCAAGAACAAATTTATTTTAAAAACATTGATAAGACTGTTAAGTCTGGCCTTGTCCAAAGAAAATCAAGCAGCCAGACACTCAAATCCTTCTTATTAAGGAACTTCATCTGTAGAACTGAGGAAAGCAATGCGGTAAACTTCTACCTTGTGGATACAGTGGGCAAGGGGTAAGAACCATACAGAAACTTTCACAAGCAGGTTATACGCTGGTGAAATGACCGGGGGCAAACCAAAAAGGAATATTCCCGTACTATCCCCTGTATCATCAGCCCGAACTGCATCAAACCACAGATTTGTGATGCTTCAGAAGTGGCTAACCTTTTCACACGGGCAAGCAAAAGAGATCTGCCTATATTAAAGGAAAAATAACCAGACAACTTATGCTTTATGCCTTCCCCCCAACCTCCTGACAGCAGTACACTTGAGAAAGCCTTTCCGCAGTCACCCACCGGTACCGCTATCCACCCAGTGCYCTCAGCAACCCGTAATAAGAGGCTCCTCAGCTCAGGGAACCCCTTAGCTCCTGAAATGACTTTAAGCTGTAGCCGATTCCGGCCCAACCCGGGTCCTTCACACTCAGCCCCGCCCCAGGGTTGGCAGAAAGGCCCCCGCAGGCCTAACGGCGGGGTGCAGAAGGGTAGGGGCAGGAGGACGTGCGGCTGCCGGACGGCCCCGCTCACTGAGGAAGGGGGCTGGGGCGCGGCCCGGCGCTCCCCTCACAGCGGCGGGACCCAGCCCGCCACAGGCCCACTCCCCCCCCGCCCCGCGTGGGCTCTAGGGCCTCTAGCCGCTCTCCCCTCGCCCGCTCACCGTTGGAGGTGAAGTAAAACACCATGGCGATGGCGGCGGCGGCTCCTCAGCCCGCCCGGCCCGGGGCCCCGCACGGCTGCCGCTCTCCCGCTCCGGCAGACAAGGAGGGGGGGCGGAAGGGAGCATGGCGCATGCGCACGGAGCGATCCCGCATGCGCAGTACGGTGCGAAGGCTACGTCCCTCCCTACACGCATGCGCTAACTCCCCGGGCGGTGAAGCCGGTAAGAGCTTTGCGCATGCGCAGAACTCCGAGCGGTGGCGGCACGGGGAGTATTGCGCATGCGTCGTGTGCCGCAGCAGTGCTGGCACTCCGCGTTGCGCATGCGCGGCTTGGCAGTGCGCCCCCTCCCCCTGTGCGCATGCGCGGAGCTCCTCCAGCGCAGTGTGTAGGCGGGCGTCTAGGGGCCCGGGCAGAGTTTGTTTTATTTTAGATTATTTTTTCTGGATAGGCGTCAATGGCCCTCGCACTATGGCTGGGGGCCACGGGAGGACCGCAGCGAGGAGCCTCCGCGGAGCTACCGCCGCCCTGTGACCCCTGACAGGCCCCCTCAGGCCGCAGCGGCYTCCCCGAGCGGTGTCGCCGCCGGCATTTTCCGAGGCTCCGAGTCGGAGGCGAAGCGCAGGGAAGCGGTCTCGCTCGCCGAAGAGGGAGAAAGGGGGTGCCACCCAGTGGAAGAAGAAACTTCCCTCGGCTTTGTGAATGACACTTGTCTTTATTGCCGCCGCTTTCGCCTGCCCTCGCCGGGGTCTCACTGAGGGGAGCGGTTTTTCTGACGGAGCAGAGGCCGAGGGTGCAGGGTCACATCAGTTCACCCCTTTACCAGGCGAGGGRAGAGACGGGATCTGCGGCGGTTGGACTCGCAGCAGACTGTGTAGCCCAGGGCAAGGGGAATACTCCGCAGCCATCCTCGCTGCCGCTTCCAGCTCCATTTTCGTGCCTCMCGGCTTGTTCTGGGCTGCGGGGTTTTGCTTTCCACTTGCAAGTGACCCTCGTTTGTAGAGGGTGCTCTTCACAGCGGGGCCCTGATGGCCCATTTAAAAGCAAAAGCACTGCTGGGCACCCCCGTAACCGCCCCCTTAACCTTTGCAAACGCCTCTCAATTCACTCTGTCCATATGCCGAAGTGCCGTCTCCCCCCCGCCGTGAGGTTCCCGCGCCACMGCCGCACCGCGCACGGACTGCAACTCCCATCAGCCCGCGCGCGTCCCCCCGCAGCGCGGAGGCGGCTCTCCGTTCGCGAGGCACGCTGGGAGTTGGAGTCCCTCCGGGAGGCGAGGGGGGTGTGGCACGCTCTGCCATCTGATTAGCTGGAAAACGGCTAGGGCGGGTGCAAAGCGGCGCGCCGTAGTTAGGCCAATGGCGATGAAATACAGATGAGTGACGAGAGGCTCGG
>JASVER010000108.1:332100-345923 GCA_030449065.1 Oceanodroma leucorhoa
GTGGGGCTTGTGTAGGGAGCGAGGAGTGCGGGTGTCAAGGCCTGGTGCGGTCCTGAGGCGCCTGTGTGGGCTGAGGGGGGGGGTCACTGGGCCCAGGGCCTGGCGTGGTGTTGGGGGGGGCCTGAGGGCTGTGGGGCCCCGGGTTGGGGGTTTGGCGCGGTGCTGAGGTGCACCAGGCCCCGCGTGTAGGTGGGGTGGAGGACCGGGGTGACGGGGGGGGGTGAGGCAGCGTGGAGAGGGGGCTTCTGGGGGGTGTGAGGTGCTTTTGGTTAGGTCCTGGGGGGTGGGAGAGGTGTGGGGTGCTGGGGTAAGGGGCTAGTGCCCCAGTGGGGTGCTGGGATGAAGGTCTGAGGCRATACTGAGGTGAGGGGCTTCTGGGGTGAGGGGTTGGCTGGGAACTGGGCTATGRACGTTTTGGGAAGGGGTGTGGGTGGCTGGGGCCTGCGGTGGAGAGCTGTCTATGGGATCCTCAGGTTAACAGTGCGAGTTATAAGGATTCCCCCCACACACACACACACACATTGACTCTCCTGCCAACACTGTGCCCTTGTCTTATCTTCTCCCTGTCCTCTGCACCTGATATCTTATTTCCCAGGTACCTGCAGGCTTGTTCTTGTTGCCCTGCGCCTCTAAGGCATTGCCTGACCTCTCTCTCGAAGTTCCCCTCTGCCAGCACTGCTCTGTGCTGAGGTTGTGCAACTCCTGCTGCAGCTACGCAGCTCCTGGCACGATCCTCTGCCACTGCTCGGTGGTCCTGGGCTCGGCGACAGCTTGTCGTGTCTGGGCTGTCATCAGTCGCCGCTTCCCCAAAACCAGCAATGCATTAATGYGGGCAGGTTAGGAGGAACTTCCCCCTGCTGGCAGATTATTGAATAAATTACTATTTCTAGCAGCTTATGAATATTTATTATTAGTCTTCTTGGATACAGGCTATTTGTTTACTCTGGAGTTTCAGTTGTGAARTGCCACGTAACACAGAAGTGAATATTGTACGATAATTATCTCAAACTGGAAGAAATGGAACAAACAGCGTCGAGTGTTAAGCTGGTTTAAATGGCTACTGTGTTAATGAAGGCTAAAAATGTGTGGTTTAYGGTATTTGGCAAGAAGGGAGCTGGGAGAGAAACCCTAAAAGTCTGTTGGATAAAGAGCAGTCTCGGCTGGAAGGTAAATGCCAATGTGRAATCCTCAGGGGCATAAACTGACCATGAATATAGGATTCTGCAAGCAGATTTCTAGGAGCCACGTTAGTGAGGTCTGGAATGAGCTTTGYGAGAGGAATGCAAGAGATGGGAAGTAAAACTCATTTCTGAATTATCTGACTCCATTTCAGAAAAGCGACTTTAGGAGGCATTTGTCCACGATGACAGAATTGGGCTTGACCTGGAAGACCCTTTCTGTGTGCACTTGTTTTACAGCTTGCGCTGAACTGAAACATGGCCCTGTGTTGTTCTGGTCTCCGTCATGGCTGAACTGCTTCCACTCAGTGTTTTCTTCCCGGTTCCCCACCTTCTTTTCCTTCTTTACTTAGTTGTTTGTTTTGTTTTGTTTTTTTAATTGGAAATCTTTTTCAGGCTATTAAAAATGTGTTCTTGTAGGCACTCTGGTGAAGACATGGCAGCCGTTACCCCACAGAAAAGGAGCCGTAGTCCTACTGATACCGATGGGTATGTTAACTTTTCATAGATTATTTTTTTTCCTATAAAAACAACTTAATTGCTGCACATAGAACAAAATAGATGTTTAAAATCCTTGAGACCTTTTAATGTAAAGTGGAAAAAATATTAAGATGCTTCTGAGACACGGTTAGCATCACCCCATGYTTATTATTCAGTGACTTACAACATTTTTATACTGTACTGAGCATCTTGAGAGATTTCATCTAATGTRTAGGGAAATCGAAGCTAAAAATGATTTTCAATCTATAGCATAGCGCAGAATTAGAAATGAGAAAAGCCATTACACTGAGCTGATGCTTCACAGGCCCACATTAATAGGTTGCATTAGGACTTTTTTTTTTTTAATTTTATTAAAGAAAGGTATCGTGTTTTGGCAGTCACCTCTGTCACGTACTTATCCCTGTACACACAGACCTAGCCCTGAGTAGGTCACAAAACCAGCAGAAACCTAGAAACTGATTGTTTAGAAACTTAAGAAATAAAACCCCTGATGTTTGCATTTCTTTGTGGTAAAGCCTCAGTCTTTCCCAGTTGGAAAGACTTTGTTATACAGTACAGAAATACTGAGGTCTGCACAAATTATCTGAATTCTAGTGTTAATAGAAAAATAGTTCCTTTGTTATGTATACCTAAAAAAAATTATAGATTTTTTTCCCCCTGTAAATCTAGTGGAGAAGCCACTGGCCATCAACAAAAAGCTGAGCTTTAAATCCAAAAGAATAGCTTGTTTCTCATTCTTTCCTAACTCTACCAGCTGAACAGATTTTTCTCATGCTTGTCCTGTACTTCCCCCACAAAAATATTTCTGGGGTGGGGGGGGAGACCAAGAGTGAAGTTTGATTTCTGAATTGGAAGGACAAATTYCTGAGATAGGGTGTAAATACTCGCCGAGGAAACGCCTCGCTATGTTGTGCGCCAAATCTGTTACAGCCAGGAACGGCCGAACGTGTCCTTTATATAGATGTATTATCTCCTTTCGGGCAGCAGGTTCAGAAGCTATTTCTAAAATTAGTGATTTACCGATGAGGTTTTAGATTCGGAAATAGCTGTCAGAGCGAGACTTCAGTGTGTGCCTTTCAGAAACTGCTGTAAAATGTTGTGAGATCCCCCCCAGATTTATCATACGGGGGTGGGGGATGCGCAAACTTTTTCAGAGGCACAAATCTGAGTTGACAGATTTGGCCTGAAACAAATCAAACATTTTTTTTCCCCTCTTTAATCATGAATAGCGCTGATCCTGTCAGCAGTGTTCCAGAAAGCAGAATGACTGTTGTTCCCAGGTGCTTTAACAAGTTCAGGCAGGAAAATAGATCTGCTGTTTAGAAAAAAAAAAAGTATGTGGAGAATGGCGAGACAGTCTTAGGCCGTTTGATATTTGTATATTATATTTTGATATTTGATACTTGTATTTGTCCCAGGGCATATACCAGTACAGGCAACTAGGCTGAGCGAAAATTAAGTGTTATTTAAGTAAAACAATAATTAGAAAGCTTTCAGTAGTATATGTGATGTTTTGCTCCATAATTATTTTTACAGTTCATCCTTAGCCTTTGAGACTCCTCTGAAAAAAATGATGATCGGCTTTGCTGAAGGYCTGTCTCCACTCAAGAAATCAAGAAATAATTGGTTTGCTTCTCAAATAAAATGGTCATCGAGCTCCAGCGATGAGATGAAAGAAAATGAGGCTGTCCCGGTGAGGCCGGCGCTGTCGAGGAGGCTGGATATTTCACCCCTCCGGGCAGCCAGTGTTCCCACAGCTGCGCAGAGYGAGTCCTCAAGGAAATTATCCCCCAAAACCGCTTCCTCGTACAAGCCCCTTGTGCCTGCRGTGTCTTTTTATAGCAAGGAAAAGCGATACCTTACTCCTCTTGAGAGGAAACGACTGAACGAGAACCACTCTTTGGGTGAGAGGAAGAGGGATGAAAACCTCCCAGTTKCTAGCAGGACTGAGAAGACGAACGTGAACTTGAGCAGGAATACAAGCTCAAAGCCAACCAAGCACGCAACCAGCTCCAAAAAAACCAGCAAAGCTGTCCCCAGAACGCTTAAGAAGGCAAAGGGAGAGACACCGGCAGGAAAACCCAGTGTGGAGAAAGAGAATGTGAACTGCCTAATTAAAAAGAAGATGGATTCACCCTTCAGAGTCCTAAGCATGACAGTTAAACCAGCTCTGAAACTCCAGTTGGGAGCAGCGTTCTTTTCTGCCAGGAAGAAATCGCACTCTAAAAAACCAGTTGTAGACACTAAGTCTGTCCAGGGCCTCCCCAAAGCTCTGCAAGAAAACGATCAGCCCGGACCGCCGCCAACTACAAACTCTAATTCAGCTGATAGGAACAAAATTCTTGAGGTGCGTGGTGTATTGAGAAGTATTTCTGTGCCTCAGCAGAAGGAGAATGAAAACAGGGAGGACTTTACAAGCTGTGCGGATCAAGAGAGAGATTCGGCATGCGAAGGAAAAACATCTCCGCGGAACAGCGGAAGCGCTTCCGCTCCGTTTTGTACTTCCAAGTCGGCAGGCGCRGGAGGCAGCGGTGCGGAGAACCGGGTGAGTAGAGGTGTCACCAGGGCTGCGGGGCGATGAGGGGACACGCACGGAGCTCACCCAGCAAGCTGGAAGCAACCCACGCTCCAGTTATTCGGACATAGGGTGTTTATTGAGATATCTTAGTGGATTTTGCCTAGGAAAAGATTATCACACATTTATTCCTGCCTCATGAAGGCGTAAAACCGTGGTAAACTTTCAGGAAGTTCTTGTCAGCATCCCTGTCTGTTGCTAGCTTTCTTTTGCAGTGAAATATTCCCTTTATGACAGCTGAAAGGAAAGCTTTCTGCATGATGTTTTTGCAAAAGACAATRTGTATCTTTTTTTTTTTTCATGATAAAGGGCAAAACTGAAAAAGAAGTTTTTAAATGCCTTTTTTTTTTTTCCCCCCTTCTTTCTTCTGTTTTAATAACTGTAACAAATGCCAAGGCTGACCTTGCTGAGTTTTGCRGGAGGCGGTGAGCCCGCAGCCTGGGCGTTCACCCTACCTAATGTGTCTGTCCGCAGAACGTTCCCTGCTCAAAGCTGGAGGAAGGAGGTGCTCCTCAAGACTTCTGCTGCTGCACTCCTTTGAACCTTTCTCATTTTTTCCCCAGCCATGAGCTTCTCAGCCAGTGAAGTAATGGGACGGAGAAAGCAAAATTGTTTCTAGTGTCTTTATTTAGAGATTTCTCCTGGGTCACAAGATGTTGCTTGCTGGCACAGCCTGTGCTGTGATTCAGGCGGCACTAGCAGCCTTTGGTCTGCTCTGGGGTTATCTTTTCAGCGATTATTTTCTCAGCGGGAACTACGTGTGTTAGTTCTTCAGCTCCCTTCTCAAGGAAGCGAGACTAAGCCCCGTTTCGCATGCTTTAACAAACCAACAATGAGTTTCCTGAGCTGGTTTCTCTTTGAAGAACTGTAACCTTTTTGTATGTCACTGAAGAGGTATAAGAAGTTTTTATCTGTTGCTGCCTTCGCAGTGAATACTCCTGGTGATAGAAAAGTGTTGGTTTGGGTGTTGTGTGGTTGTTTTTTTTTTAAACATACATTTGATTCTTGTGCAAATACGTTTAGCAGTGCTGGAATGGTTAAACTTTAAATAAAGTTATCTCACTTATTCCCAACCCATTAATAATGCTTGCCAGACCTCGCTTTTAATTTTATGATTTGCTAGAGAATTGTTTAGCTTGGGACGCGGATTTCGCTTTCTCATGCGGGGCTCAGGTGTGAAAGGTAAGGGTGGCAACGGAACGAGTGCAGCAGTAAAATACAAATTCGGAACAGGTTTGCAAACTATTTCATTACACTTAATGGTGTATTTTGCTGGTGCATTCTGGCATCTACAATGTAGGAAAGTAGGAAAAGCCACTGGAATACTACCGCAGTATTTTATACTGGGCATTGAAAGGAAGCAGTGAACAAGATGGGAAGCTGGTTTTGTAGGGCTAATGTGTTTTATATTCCTGTGCCGGTGCAATAAAGGGCAGTTTATTGCCTCCTTTGTTCACCTGCACTGTTTTAGTATCTCTCACATTCCTGACTTGATTGTCAATATGTTTTTACAATGCAGCATTAATAAAACACAAATGTTAGCTGGTGCAATCTCATCTTGCCCGTGCAGTGGGAAAAAAAAAAAAAGTAACTTGAAAGCATTTGATTCTGCTGTGATGGCAATTTTTTGTGTTGGCAAACTATTTCTCGGAGGTTAACCAGAAGCATGGAGTGTTTGAAGAGGGAACTTAGTGACTTTGTAACTGCAAACTGAGTGGAGGCCAAGTCTGGCCTTTCATCTAGCCTCCGATTCTGCTAGAGCCGGTTGCTTTACCTGACGGCTGTCTAGGGTTCCTGATGAGGTGGGAAATAACACTCTGTTATATACAAAAAGAGCAGAGTTCGAGGCAAAAATCAGTTTGGCAAACTCTCATTTTTACAGAAGGTTTGCGAGAGGCTTCCAAAAGCTGTGAAGATGCATAGTTGTAGAGAGAGAACGAAGCAGAGTCCCAGAAATACTAAGGTGAAGAAATGATACAAACCTCTGCAGCTAAGATTTACTTAAAAGAAAAAAAAAAAAAAAAGAACAAAACCCACCACACCCCGCACAAAAACAAAAGCAGGGGCATAAGTAGGTGTTGAGAATCAAAAAAACCATGGTAATTGTTTGTCAACAACTTGGTCTTAGAGTAGTCAAAGGCAGGTAGGTGAGAAATGTCCATGGTACTCCTTAGGGCTGCGAGTAACCTGCAGGAAATGAATTTTTCCTCAGTGCTGGGGTGTAATGTTTTGGGCACCATTTTCAAATTCAGCATTCAGGTGTAGCTTTAATAACGGTGAGACAGGTAGTCTGCTAAGACCGCCTTTTGTTRTGGGAAAATACAGCCGTTGGTAACGCTTCATAATATCAATTAATGCTCATTGTGAAGGTCACTTGAACTATATGTGATTCTGTAGCTGCTGTCTGAGAACTTARTCAACCGGAGAGTTTTCTTTTTGCCCTAACAAAATTGTCTTAATTTATAGGATGTTGATGAGATCAGTTCTACAACCTGCGAGTCAGATGATTGCATTATTCTTTCAAGCCAATCTCCGCGAAAGGTGGATAAGCGAGGTAGGTTGGRTTACACGTATCTTGGTCTATGACTTCTGTTGCTGTAGGAAAATGAGGCAGAAGAGATTCTGAAAATCTCTTACCTGCTTTTCCCCAGCAGGATCCACTCTGCTCAATTCCCATCTCRTCCTATCGTTTAGTGTTTTAATAAGCTGGACAGTAATGATGGAGAGTCTGCTGTCTCCCTGACAAACCTGTTTTAATGTTAAGCAGTGTGTGAATTGGTTTTATCCTGATGTCTAACCTACCTTTCCTCTTTGCTTTACTACACAGCCCATTTCCAGTAAGATTTGGGAAACTGCTGTATTTGAATCCTATTATTAGGTTTTTCCCCATGCTTTTCTCCCTGGACCGTTACCCTGATTCTTTCAACTCTCCTTTTTAAATCTTGATTTTTAGGCATCTCTTTCATCTATTTGTTTTCTCCAGACTGAGCCATGTCTTTGCTGGTATGGTACTCCCAAGCAGAACTGCACCTGAGCCTTACCAGCACTAATTAGCAGGAGGGGAGTAATTCACACGTTTCACACGCAGTGAACACATACATTTCCACAGGAAACTTTGCGAGATGCCTTTGGTTTGAGGTAGATGGTGGTRACCAAAGTGTTTTACACGCAGCTGCTGCTCAGAGGGTTGATCCCTATCTCTTATTTTGCCCTGGCTTCTTKTTAAGTGGAGTGGTTCCCCTTATCCTTATTTCAGTTTATTTCTTTCTGACTGTTTTCAATGCAAGAAGGTTTTTTAAATTAAACTCTTAAATGCCCCCATGTGCTCGCTATTATCTACAAAGTTATAAGCATATATTATCGTTTACTCCTGATGGCCACCGAGGAAACTCCACTCTATACTTTTTGTTTYGGCAGTGAATTATCAACAGTAATTATTTGAACATGATTTTTCTTTTCCCCCCAGTCAACTTTGCTGCTTTTCTTATGGTTGGTTTACAGAGACCATATTTCCCTACTAACACAATGTTCAGAAGTTCTATATTAATTTTAAGACATTTATTATTTTTCCTCTTGGGAATAACAAGTGATAATAAAAAGAAAATATGTTGCTTAAATATTATTTTATTAAGGCAAAATAATGTGTTGGCCTCTTACCTGCTGTCTCATCTTCCAAGTATGTACTAATATGTGCCAGTATGTTTGCAGAAGTTGAGGTCATGTTATTTTATCCTAATTTCCTGGTTTCTCCATTTTTCCCTTTTAAAAATAGGCGGCGTTCGCTATTCTAGCCTCAGCAGCCCTAGGTTAATTCAATCCTTGCTAGTCTRAAAAGGTCTAATTTATCTGAGAGTTCTCTTCACAACTTTCCCCAGCTGTGGAAGTTCATCTCTCCTTTGTGTCTTAATCGTGCTAATGATCTCCTCACAACTAATTCTTTTATTGATGACTGAAATAAAAAGGCACTAAATGCTTTGCCATCTGGTTTTAGTGTTTCCTCTTCATTTGGTAGCCGAAACTTCTGGGTTTTCCCCTTGCTGTTACAGGATGCTTTCCTGGTACTCTGGCCTTCCCAGGTCGAGCTCATTTTGCAATTTGGCACTGCTGCTTTCAGTCCTTCATGGTGCYGCTCTGCTTTGCCCTGGTTTTTATTCCCAGTGTGATTCCTTGAGTTTCCAGTGAGAAAAAAAGTCGTGATTTAGCCGTGTTTGTCTCTTACTCCACTTCTTTCTGCCACATCTGGTCTTAATCTGTTTCTTGAAGAAATTGCCAGCGCCCCAGAGCTTCTCCCCCCGCCTCCCCTTTAGTCTTGTTTCACATGGGAACTTATTTATCTGCTTTTGGAACTTAGTGAAGACTGTTTTCTTGAAGGTCACCCTTTCTCTGCTGTGCCTCCTCTCGTCCTCGCTCTGCGCTGCCAGCCGCTTTCTGCTCTCTCCAGCTCTGCGTAAAAACTCCTATTGCTGTGGTTTCCACCTGTTTGTAAAGCTGTTGCCATCACGTTCCCAGAGATTGCCTGACATTATTTGCCCGCTGGGGCCTTTCCCAAGAAGCGTCTTGGCCCTCTCAAATCCTGCATTTCTAGGAAGCCGTAGGCTTTTTATTGTTTATTAGTGTCGTCTTYGTGACTCCTCACGATCTTTTCCACTACTGATATTAACAAGAGACTTTTTTTATTGTGTCCTGTTTCCTAGAAACAACTGGTTCATCTTCATGGTATGTTTTTTGGAGGCTGTTAGGGCCACTCTTCTGCTTATATACTTTACTCTATTTCTGTAATTCCTAAGAAGTCTCTGTCTATTTGTGAATCAAAAGATGAGAGCATGAAGCAGTCTAGTACCTAAACTTTTTGCAGTTCAGGGAAAATATATTCCTAACTAATAAGTTGCTTGGTTTTACTTACCAAAGTCTTTGCTAWGTTACCCTAAAACTCGCAGCTTGTGTGCTGTAACCTGGTGCTGAGCCCATCGTTTCCCAGCTTCTCTAGGATGAAGAAGCTATAGGTTCAGGCTTCCTCAGCCAAAATAATGGAAAATGGAGAAACCTGTGCTTGATTAACACTCTTAATTAATAGCCGAGGAAATACTAAACTRCTGCAGCAGAAACTTCTGCTTCGTAATTCCAGTAT
Organism: Oceanodroma leucorhoa; assembly: GCA_030449065.1. Taxonomy (NCBI): domain Eukaryota; kingdom Metazoa; phylum Chordata; class Aves; order Procellariiformes; genus Oceanodroma; species Oceanodroma leucorhoa. The sequence continues at coordinate 341,483 of JASVER010000108.1, forward strand.
GAGAGGGGAAAGTACCAGATAGCCTGATCAATGCGCTTAAGTGGATTGCAGGTAATTATGGCTGGATGCCACTCACGGACATAACCTTTATATCCTGCAGCACCAACAGCTTCCCGGTGCTCTTATAAGCTCTTGTCTATAGAGCTCAGTTTCACCGTTGGGTGTCACTTTGAAGTCTCATTGCTGTTTGAATTTCTGTTTCCATGTATTGGCGTGTTCTGCAACTAAAAAGGATTCTAAACCACAATAACTTCATTCATCTTTTCCAGCGTCTCCTTCAAAAGCTGGTGTCTACCCCATATTCAGTGCACCCCCCGCCAGCAAGAAAAGGTAGGCTAATCTTTGCCAAGTCTCTCCAAGAATGATCCCGTGTCCTATCTGCAGAATCTTTTTTTCTTTTTTTTTTTTTTAAATTATAATAATTCTAAATCAATAGCTTAGCTTTTTCCCAATCCTTGTAAGGTTTGGGAGTCTGGGGTTTTTATTGGGTTGGCTTTTTTTTTTTTTAAGGGAAGGTGAAAGATGAAAGTTGTGTTGGTTTAGGGGGGGATACTAGCCTGTGAATAAGGAAATACACATTTGCTTACTGTCTGTAGTACATTTTGCTTGTGAATTTGTACATATTATTGAGCTGRTTATTTTTTTTTTTTAACTAAAAAGGAAACAATAGTTTTCTCTTAGCTGTTGCTAATGATAAAATCATTAGAGCAGGGGGGGCTGTTTCAGGATATATTCATCACCAAGAATGGCACAGCCCTGSTGGTATTTGAGCCATGGAGAGGGTTTTTTATTTATTTTATACTACTTTTGTGGGTCCTCTATCTCCGTAGCTGGAGCGTCCATAACGAGCAGCCCCTTTCAGTCTTTCCCTACTGCCCGTKCATCAGGGACCTGCACCTCCCATCAGCCAGAGACCCTCGACAGCACTAACTGTGAGTTCCAGCTGGTGCCAGAGGTGTCCAAGCRCCTTGGCTTTGCTCAGTTTGGGAAGCGCAGAGGCACGGCGTAACGTTGCCGGCCGTACAGCGAGCAGGCGGGCGTTGCTCTCCCTCCCTAAAATCTAATCAATGGGACGGCTCTCGKTAGGCAGCGAACAAAATGCACGCTCCGGAGTTTAGTCCGCCTACATCACTAGTGGGCATTCTTGCCGTGTTTGGAGCGATCCTGTGCTGCAAACAACCTTTTGAGTTAAGTTTGTGTTCGTCAGCTACGGCGTCTGGAACGTTCGACCTTACGTTTATCCGGGCCAGTTAAACTGCGGGTCCCTCGTTGGGTAGCGCTGGGAAGGCTGACGGGGCAGGTCGGTAACTGCTCAGGGCAGGCTGTGGCTCTCGCAGGAGCTGGCAGCTTCTCTGTCTCTGTCACGCTCGACTCCCTTTACCAATTAAGCCTAATTAATTTTTAAACTGTTGAAATGACTCGCTTTTTGGGAAGGCACTGGCTTATTAAAGCTGCGCGGAGCTGAAGATTTCGGAAGGCTGGTTTACCTGCCTTGTGCTGGTGTTGTACAACACCCGTGTTCTTTAAATGCAGCGTCAAACTGATCTCTCTGCCGTCAGGTTCATTGCTTTTCCGTAACAACTCTTCCTGTGATGGGCTTTTGTAACTATTGCGGTGCTGTGGCTAACGCTGGCCAACGTTAGCACTCTGGGAAGTATCTGTGTGCGATACAGAAATCGCCTGAAATGCAAAGATCAGTAACSGCGCTGGTCAGGTGTGTTTTGTGTTGCCTTTTTTTTAACCTGAGAAATTTTAGTGCCGCAGCACTAGGTAGCAGCATGCTCAGAGGTTTTGCCTTTTCATGCAGGTGCTGCAGACAAGACAAAACTTGTAATAAAAAGGGGTGAAAAAGAATGAACAGAAGCACCTGCTTCTCTTCCACTTTCCCATGCTCACCTGAGTGGGTATTTTGTAAGTCTGCTGGGCGGTGTTTGATATTTAGTGTGATGGAAATGAAGCACAAGCACGTGAAGCTTGCTTTTTGATTCCATAAAAAGCATGATATCGCTAAATTACTTGCAGGCACTGGGGCTCTTCACTCGTGAGGTGTAACTGTACTGTCGGATGTCTGTGCTTCTGATTAGCTTATTTCTTCAATTAATTTGCTGCTGTACTCGTAGACCTCTAGTGGAAAAAAGACTTGTTTTCCCACACAAGAACCAGAGCTACTAATCCCTCTCCCATATTGAATCAACTTCTTGATACATTTTTTTTTAACAATAAAAGCATTCTGAGCTGAGTTTGTCGTGACCGTAAAAAAATAAAAAAACCCACTTAAAGTTGCTCCTAAAAGAGCCAAAATAAACCTTCCAAGCCTTGTCGCGCTACTGTAGTCCTCTGCCACAGAAGTGTTGAAAGAGAGATCTGATTGCAGTATTTGCTTTGCTTCCTCATGTGGCTTTTCACATACCTTCCGTGGTGCAAGTGGAACCCTGGAATGTGTGGAAATCCTGGTGTTTGTGATTAAATGAAAATCAGTCTTGGATTTGCAGTTGTCTCTTGGGAAGCTGATGTGCACAAGCTTTTCCTACATGAAGTCTCTGCTTTGGAAAGTCTCCTTAGTATCCAAATCTATAAAATTGTTTGGTGTATCTCTAAATTAGTTCCATGTTAAGGTTCACTGCACAATAGTTACAATTTCCCACTTGAAGATTGCTTAAGAAACGCCACCTTACATACGGAAGTCTAAAGGTAGGTTAGAAAACCCGTGCAATTATTAACACCCCCAACCATGTGCTTCCCTGTAGCTGAAGCCCACGTTGTAAACTTAAAAATCCATATAAAGCCTCCATGTCTGGATCTGAATGTGAAAAATTCCTCTTGGCCTTGCTTCAGCTCCCCTCTTTGGGAAGCTGTCCCTGCGAGATGTCAGAGGAGAGCTTAGCCCCAGCGCCAGGGGCTTCTCCCGAGACGCTGCCGATCCCCTGGTCGGAAGGTGGTGTCGGCGTGAGGGGCTGGGGCTTGTGCTGGGGAAGCAGCCTTGGGACCCCAGGGAGAGACAGAATGTGGGCTTGAGACCAAGCTGCGGTGGGTCTCGGCCAAAATCTTGTCCCAGGTTCTTGTACACCTTGATCAAAACCTAGATAAAATGCTTCCTAGGTTATTGGAGTTCGATTTTTCACTTTCTTCCCCYTTTTTTTTTTACCCCCTTGAGGGGAGAGTGGTGCTGATGTGGTGTGCACTTTATAGTCAGCTTTCCTCGCAAAACGGGGAACACTTGAAGCTTGGTAAGATGATTTTGGGYGATGCTACTTCCCTTGCCGGCTCTGGCAGGGTAGGACCCTTATCCGGAAGCCTGGCGCGGATCCCTGAGCTGCTGGGACYGAGCCGTGGTGCTGCGGGTTGCAGCGTGGTCGCGCAGCGAGGCGCGTGCTGCCTCYGCCCGCTGAGCTGACCTTCCCAGGTATTCACAGCCACATCTCCCCGTGTTCATCTCCCCGAGCTCTTCCATCCCCTGGGGGCTTCACGAACCCACAGGGCTCCTCAACCCATCGGAAGGTAGGCATGTAATTCTGTGCGCAAGTTAGGAGTGTGTCTGTGGGACYCTTTAGGGGAGACTTTGGGTTTTTYGGATCCCAGKTAGACTCAGGTGCAAGATTGCCGGCTTGCTGCCGCAAAATTCTGAGCCTGCGTGGGAGCGTTTTGGATGTCCAGATGCACGTCAGCAGCGGTTTGAGGAGGGAGCTGCTGGACTCGGGCACCTCCTTCTTCACCCGCAGTTCCCATACTTCACAGACCTGGCCTCTGCTTCTCAGTTTGTTCTGTATCCCTTTGACTGTTCAAGGAGCTGCTGAATTTCCAATAGCCTGGAAATAGGATGGCTGTGGTGCTTAATCAGGAGTTATTTAACTTCTGATGCAATTGCGGCTCTTCCTAGAGCCCCTCTCCTTCCCTCCCTCCCCCAGAGGAGCCGGTACCACAGCTGCCACGAGCTTTGCTGTACCTGGTTAGTTTGGGGTGTTYTGTAATAAGAGCAACTACCCTGCCCTGGTACCTGACACGTAATGTTAACTTTTGTCTGCAGTGGCTAATTTTCATCTCTCTGAAATGATTTTCAGGCCTCAGGCTCCACTGGATGAACTGACTTCTCCGTTTGGGTCCAGCCCACCCGCAAAAACRGCTCACACCTCGCAGAAAAGCAAGAAGGCAAAAGAGCTCTGCAAGCGCTCCGGAGATCAGATGATCATTGTAAGGTTCCTCTCGGGGCGTGCTGGGTGACTTGGTGATGAGGAAACGAGAAATACGTCTTGAGGCTAACCGATAAGTAGATTTCCTTACGTGTAAACCTCAAACCAACCACGCCGCAACGGCCGTAACAGGGCAGTGATTAACATATTTAGCGCTAGACTAGGACAAGGTAGTAGCTAGGAAATAGGTTGTTATGGTTTCCCTGGGACTAACGCTTTATTATGTTTTAGAATTCAAGAGAGATTTGTGGAAC
>JASVER010000108.1:348715-359615 GCA_030449065.1 Oceanodroma leucorhoa
GTTGCTGGCAGGAGTTAGTTGAGCTTCCCGCTGCCCCTGGTTTGGGTGCTGGTTGATGTGGTGGTCTGCCCTGGAAGAGACAGCAGRAGGCAAGGCTGGGAGCACGGGAAGGTCCGTGGCTCTGCATCCCGTCGGGAAGGAGCAGTTTGAATGCCTCTACTCATCCCCGCAGGCTTTCCGGGTGCTGTCGGAGCCGGGAGCCGTGCCGTCTCCCGGCCGGGACGCCCTGCAGCACCACCGGGCTTGGCGCTGCTCCACCGAGCCGGAGCCGGCCATCTGCGGCATCAGCAGGATCTGGGTGCTGGGTCGGAGGCGCAGGAAGGGCATCGCCCGTCGCATGGTGGACGTGGTCAGGTAGGGAGCGGCCGGAGGGCAGCGGGGAGCCGGGGTCCCAGCTGGGGTTTATCTCGGGGGGGAAAACGGTGATTGCAGCAAAAAGCGTTTAGAAGGAACTTACGGAAAGGGATAAATTTGTACCGTTAAGCGAGTCTGAAATCCCCGCTTCAGAGCGGAAGGATATCAAGCGGACAGATATTCTATGTATATCTAATATTTGCGTAACATTTTTATTTAAAATCTGACACAAGCGCGGGCCAAGCTGTTAACTGCTGGGTGTAACACAGAGCTACACGGATTTTCCAAGAGAAACTGTGCTTGTTGGGGAAAAAATATTACTTTTTTTTTTTTTTTTTTTTAACTAGACAAGTTGATAGGCCCAAACACTTGAGTTTTTTCAGGCAGGAAATTCCGAGCTTTTCAAGCTCAGATGAAACTGGGAGGAAGACTTAAAAACTTCCCCTCGTCTGTTAACATGGACTGCCTTGAGGGGGAGCTTGGAGGTCGATGAGCCTGTAGTAGCACCGATCTCCTTTGTGTCATATCTSCTCGCTAGATGTGTATCAAATACAAAGTATATAAGTACATATGTATATATTTTTATATTATCGTACATGATTGTATCTGGAGCTCAGTATTATCAAAATTCACCAGCCAGTGCTCGGTCTCCCCTCCCCCTGGGGTTAGCGTTTGATGTGCTACCCGCCGTGCCGCCTTCCAAACCCGCAGGCTGCCCCAGCCAGCTGGACCTGGGCGACCTGTGGGTGCCCGCAGAGTCCTGCCRCCGCCGGGGTGGGCTTCGCTCAGGAACTGCTCCAAGATATTTAACTGAAACCTCTGGGTTTCCATGTAAAACTGTTATTTGGGGGGGTTTATGCCTGTATTTGGGGGGTTTCATGCCTGTATTTGGTCTTACGTTATCCTTCTTGCTAATTTTAAAATGCTTCCCAATTATGCCAGAATCCAAGAGGGCATCTCTTGGATGCCCAGAATCCAACTGGCATCTCACAACGATCTTCTCTGGTTTGAAAGCAAAGTGATAGAAGAAATAACAGCTCCCTGTAGAGGAGAGCTGGGGGGAAAACACCCCTGCCGTGTGTTTTAGGAGTCGGACAGAGCAGCCGGCTGGTCGCGGCGCGCTGATAGCTCTGCTCTCCCTTTCAGGAGCACCTTCATGTACGGCTCCTACCTGAGCACCGAGGAAATCGCCTTCTCTGACCCAACGCCGGACGGCAAGTTGTTTGCAACGAAATACTGCCAAACCCCTAACTTCCTTGTTTACAATTTTATCTATAGCAACTGATTTTTGACTTGATTATTACAAGCTGAGGTTTGCTTAAATCATCTAAAATAATTGGATGTTTTAATTAACACTTAAGCGTTGTTACCTGGCTAAACGCTGTTTTCCTGCTGAGCGCTAGTTCTTCCTCCCCTTGTGAGCGAAGCTGGGGGAGAATGTGTCACTTTGTGTACAGAGTTGTGTTATATTTTAGTGTACGCTGTGGAACCTTGCTTGGATTTCAGGTAGGTTTGTTTCTTCTGAAACTAAATTTTATTGCAAGTAACTTAATTTCTTTAAAAGGTGTAATTAATATAAAGATGGCTGTTTTCTCCCTGATGTGTGGGTATGTAATTCTGAGCTCTCTGCAGCGTGTGTGCTGTAAAAGGCAGGGTAGAAGCCTTAGCACAAGCATTTCTAAATTTATGCACAGAGTATGAGGTGTCTTAAAACGACTGACTCGTGGCAGGATTCCCCCCAGTGCGTAAGGCCTGGAACCCTCACGGCGTTGTGCTGCGGGGGAAGCTGTCGTGGGGGTTGCCTGCTCAATAAAATGTGTGAAATGCTGCTGCTCGAGCTTGTTTCTGTGCACGGAAGAGAGGTGGGAACGCTTCCAGCGCTCTCCTAATTTGAGGAGTTCACAGGAGAAGGCAGCAGAGGCTAAAACAGAAGCTGAGGGCTGTGTGGGAGAGCAGGACAAGTATGTGTTGCAACTTCTTCATTTCCAGCCAGCTGAGGGCAGGAATTTCCCCAACCAGCAGGCTTTTCTTTAATAAATCCCCAAGACCCTGTCTTTTTTTCTTGACCCTACACCCCTTTTTATACCAAGTTACACAGAATCGTGCCAACCTGTTGCGTCAGGAAACCTTTTCCTTGAGCTTGCAGCTGCTCGCCCTTGGGAATGTTCTCCTGTTACCTAGGGGCCACCTCAGGAACACAAATACTTCACACAAGAGCCCTTACCAAAGCTTGGTGACAGGGCCACACGCACACTCCTTAGGAAAAGAAAAGCACCGCTTTTAGACTGAGATGAAGTAAAAAAAAAAAATAATATTTAATTCAACACAAATATCGAGGGGAAGGGTTTTAAAGCAGCTGTAACACGACAACTAAAAGCACAACTATTGCACAGAGCATGTAGCTTATTCAGGATTTAAATGCAGGTGCGAGGGGCTTGCTCGAGAAGCAACGTAGAGCARTCCCCTTAAACACCAGGGCTTAGTGCTTAACAAGTTTAGGCTGYGGTTTTAAGTACACAGAGCAGGTTTCACGTACTAGAAGGATAAATGCTGCAGGAGTAGCTTTACTCTTCTAAATTCAATCCCTGAGGTCCCACACCCGCGCCGCGGAGCTCGGGGACAGCTTTGCTGTCCCCGAGCTCCGCGGCGCGGGTGTGGGAGCTCGAGTGCTTTTACTCCGGGGCTGGACTTGCCTCCAAGGCTTCCACGATGCACGCGGCCGAGGGACGCTTTTTGGGGTCCTCGCTGGTGCAGACAGAAAAGAGGTCGATCACGCASTGGTAGGACGGGTCCAGTTCCTCCATGTTGAGGGCCGGGCAGGTTCCCAGGGCTGCGTAATATGCTTCCTCGTCAAAGGAGTCTTCATCAAAAGACTCATCTGGASAGGAAGGTGGAAAAGGTGTTGGGAAGGGTGCTGGAAATGGCTCTGCTCCCTTGGATTGTGAGGCTTTGCTCCCTGGCTGCCTCTCATCYGTTATAGAATGGTTTGGGKGGGAAGGGACYGTTAAAGRCCATCKAGTCCAACCCCCTGCAGTGAGCAGGGACATCTTCAACYAGMTCAGGTTGCTCAGAGCCCCGTCCAACCTGACCTTGRATGTTCCCAGGGATGGGGCATCTACCACCTCTCTGGGCAACCTGTGCCAAGGTTTCACCACCCTCAGCGTAAACAATTTCTTCCTTCTATCTAGCCTGAATCTCCCCTCTTTTAGTTTAAAACCATTCCCCCTTGTCCTGTCGCTACAGGCCCTGSTAAAAACTCTGTCCCCATCTCTCTCACAAGCCCCTTTAAGTACTGAAAGGCCRCARTAAGGTCTCCCCGGAGCCTTCTCTTCTCCAGGCTGAACAACCCCAGCTCTCTCAGCCTGTCCCCATGGCAGAGGTGTTCCRTCCCCCTGGTCATTTTGGTGGCCTCCTCTGGACCCGCTCCAACAGGTCCGTGTCTKYCCTGTGCTGAGGACCCCAGAGCTGGACGCAGGRCTGCAGGGGGGGTCTCACCAGAGCGGAGCAGAGGGGCAGAATCCCCTCCCTCACCCTGCTGCCCACGCTGCCAGTGATGGGTACAGTTGGCCTTCAGGGCTGCCAGCGCACATTGCCGGCTCATGTCCAGCTTTTCCTCCACCAGCACCCCCAAGTCCTGCCTTGCAGGGATGCAGTGGAATGTGACCTTGGTGTCAGCTTTGCTATTCCTTTGTTAGCAYTAATTACTGCCTGGGATTACTTTCCCTTTGACTTAACATTGCTTATTTTGAAGCTGTTATCTACCCCAGCAGCATAAATCTGTCACCCCTGCAGAGCTGGCTGGGAAAAAGCTCTGCAGCCAGGAGACGCYGGGCGCTGAGAGCAGGAGAGTGAGGAAAATCCCCCGGCTGCCTGGAGACCAAGTTAGAAAACACAAGCCAGCCYGTGGGTTTGTGCCAGCGTGAAGGCTGGAGCAAGAGTTTTTCCTGCACAGCCTGTAGGATTTTTAGCTTTGTATCGCTCCAGCTTTGTATCTGCCTGCAGGCAGCTGTAGCACCCCCTGCCCACCCCATCTGCTCCCCCCTGTCTTGTCTGCTCGGTGTAACTCCAAACGAGGGGGTGGCCAAGRAGGCCAACGGCATCCTGGCCTGTGTCAGGAATAGTGTGGCCAGCAGGAGCAGGGAGGKGATCGTGCCCCTGTACTCGGCACTGGTGAGGCCGCACCTCGAATCCTGTGTTCAGTTTTGGGCCCCTCACTCCAAGAAGGACATTGAGGTGCTGGAGCGTGTCCAGAGAAGGGCGACGAGGCTGGTGAAGGGTCTGGAGCACAGGTCTGATGGGGAGCGGCTGAGGGAGCTGGGGGTGTTTAGCCTGGAGAAGAGGAGGCTGAGGGGAGACCTTATCGCTCTCTACAACTATCTGAAAGGAGGCTGTAGAGAGGCGGGGGTCGGTCTCTTCTCCCAAGTAACAAGCGATAGGACGAGAGGAAATGGCCTCAAGTTGCGCCAGGGGAGGTTTAGATTGGATATTAGGAAAAATTTCTTCACYGAAAGGGTKGTCAAGCRTTGGAACAGGCTGCCCAGGGAAGTGGTGGAGTCACCATCCCTGGAGGCATTTAAAAGACGTGTAGATGTGGYGCTYAGGGACAYGGTTTAGTGGTGGGCTTGGCAGTGCYGGGTTAATGGTTGGACTCGATGATCTTAAGGGTCTTTTCCGACCTAAACGCTTCTATGACAAACCCCCACTTGGGCACGCAGGAGGTGCCCAGTGTAACTCAAACTGCTTCCCCGGTGCTGTGTCAGAGGCGAGCGGGTGTTTGGCAGCCCGGCTACAACCCCGAGCACCCTTGGCCTGGGCACAGCACGCTTCCTTTAGCTTCTCCTTTCCAAAAGGCTCAGCAGCCTCAAATATTTGTGTGTGCCATTTCAAGCATGATATTTTAAGCTTTTCTGGCCACATCATTTAGGTGTCACCTAAGCAGCATCCACCACCCAGCTACAACCTGGCAGATTGCTCCTACACTGCATGGATGTGGGACGGAGCCGGAGCRCGGCCGAGCACGCTGCGGGGCTCTGGGGGGAGCAGCAGTCAGGCTCAGGGACATCTTTCAAACCCACYGAACCACGCTGATGAGAATCTGCCAAGCAGCTGAATTTCGAGCAGCTCTCTCCAGCTGTTAGACAAGCAGCTGGTTCACAATGATTAGTTACCATCATTTATCAACTTCTCATTTGGAGTTAAAAAGCCAAGCGGAGTTGAAAGCAGCCCAGCCCCGAAGAACGCCGACAGGCACCCGCTGCAGAGCGGCCTCGGGATGGTGCTGAGCATCCCCGCACCGCAGCGAACTCCCCGGTGAGCTCCCCGCGAAGAGCGGCAGGGCTGGGAGACGCAGCAGGYGCAGCCAGATGCTTGCGAGCCCTTCGGATGGCACCCAAGGGAGACCCAGCATTGYGGGGGTACTAACACAGGCTGTAAAAATCAAGCCTACGAAGAGAGGARAGCATTTCTAGGAGCAGAAGTTGCTCACCAGCAAGGTATAGAAACAAACCTTCGTCATCAGGGTCATCGCCCAGGTTGAGGTGRGGCACGGAGAGGGTCATCATTTCCCAGAGGGTCAGCCCAAAAGCGAAGATGTCGGCCTTGTCGGTGATCACGCCGTCATCCTCCAGAGCCTCCTTGGGCTTCCAGGGCTCGGTGCCGACGTAGTACGCCTGCGGGTCGCTCACTGGAAGGCAACAGCACGGCTCGGGTGTCTGCTGGGACTGGCAGACATCAAAACAGTCACAGCTCGCCACACAGCGGGGATTTAGCCTGTTGGGTTAGCTCAGGCGCGCTAAAGCCACAGAGCAGGATCTTTTGGGGGCCTGAACCTATTTTTCTTTCACATCCGTGTAGTCTCAAATCCCCTGTAACCTGCGAGTTGCTCCGCGGCAGTGCCAGACCCAGCAGGGCTCACGCTCCTCTTCCGCAGGCCCAACGATGCCCATTAGGGACTGCGGAGAAACCTCCGCGAGGAGATTTCACGGTGGAGTGTCTGAGGCCACGCAGAGCAATGAAGAAGTGAGAAATTACCTGCGTTTTACCCAGGTGTTTCCCAGCTTGGCCCCCCCCGGAGAGGCAGGACCAGGGTGACAGCACTCACGGGGCACCTTCCCCAGGGGACAAAGCCAGGGGACAAAGCCAGCCCAAGCCCGGTGCTCACGAGGCTCCATCCGCCTCCACCACACAGTGCCTCCTGCCAGCCACGCAGTCCTTCCGTTTTCTTTACTCCAGCCCAAACCAAGTTCTTGCCACTTCGTTCAATTTAATGCCTCCTTGATCTTAATTAGCTTTGGGAGAGTTGAAGCGATCAGCTCTCAGCCTGACGAAGGAAACACCAGCTCTGACTCGATCCCTTATATCCCTCTCCTAATTACAGGCACCGCTCCCAAGAGGAGGGTGCCACATTTCCCCACACCCTCCCTACCAAATTCCCCAGCTGTCAGCAAATCTCAGCTGTTCAAGAAACTTTTCTCTTGCAGGGCTGATCTTCAAAGCCCGGCCTGTAACCAGAACCGAACGCCGAAATCCCTCACACTTCACGGGCTGTTGCGCTTTAATCCTTGGCTGCCACACGGACAGGGACAGCGTCCTCGCTGCCGGTGGGTGCCCGTTGTCTCCTCAAGACCACGAGGAGGCAAAGCCAAAATCTCCTGGGCAGAGAGGACTTTTTCCTGTTAAACCAGCCCAGAAACTGATACTTTAACCACACTCCTCTCCAGGAGATTACGCTGGGGCGCTGCCTCCAGCTCTCTCGCTCCTTATAAAAGGGAACGGCTACTAATAAAAATGTAATAGAGCAGCTTTATAAATTATGAGGCTGTTGCAGGCCCAAGCGCTGCGTAAAGCAGCGGAGAAAAGCATTCTTGTAATTAACCCAAACACATTCCTGCTGTTCACAGCCAAGCCACGACGCCATTAGACATCTGCTTCTCATTTACATGAAGTCTTTATAACGCTTGCATTTGGCTCGTGCTTCCTTCTAGCCCTACGAGAAAGATTCGTTTACTTAATTCTCTGGCAAGAGCATCTCCTCGGCAGGGTCCAGCAGGGCCTGATCCAGCATCCCGTGTAGAATGACATTCCTGCCCACGGGAGCGAACGTCCGAGCGGGGAAGGGCACGAGACAGACGTCACAGGTCTGGAGAATTCAAGCTGGACCTTCCAGAGATGTCCTTCGCCCATGGACCTTCCAGAGATGCCCTTCGCCCACGCACGGTGCAAACCACGAGGCAGTCCTTCCCTCCGACGACACGGAGGGGGAGCTCCCGGAGCCAAACTCTGGCAGCCRCCAAACGTTCAGGTCCCCTTCCCGGCCACCCGACCTACCGGTCATGTTCTCATCCAGGGGCAGGGACATTCCCACATCACAGATCTTGACGGCTTCAAAGTCGCCTTTAACAACCACGTTTGAAGACTTGATATCTGCGTGGAGCAGCTTCTTGTCGTTGTGAAGATACTAAGAGGCAGAGAGGAGCCGTTAACACCCACTTACAGATACAGCCAYGGAGAGGCAGGAGGAGCCATGGATTTGGACAACAAAGCACCAACTTCTTAATGTTTAACATATTTAGCCTTAAAACCTCGAGGATGGGTCAACACCTGCCTGTGACACGTACAAAACACAGGGCAGGTTGTTCCACCCAGGCTAGTTTTGGAGGCTTACGGTTGCCTTTTAATAAAAGACTGCGAGAAGCGCCTCTAGCAACAAGCGCTTGAGAGCGGGCGCGAAGCGCGGGCGTTAGCCGAYGGCCAGGCACCCCTCCGCCTTACCCCGGGGGCTCACAGCTGCAGCTCCTCGGCAGCAATAGCGCAGGGCTCGCTGCCACGGCCGGGGCAGCCTCTGCTTCACCCTGAGCGCCGGCATAGCCGGGGGGGAGGCTCAGAAGCCGTGCCGTGGTTTAAAGAGAGCACCGCCGAGTCTCCATTTCCCCCCTTTTTTCCCCTAAAGGCACTTTCAGCGCGGCGGCTGGTGCAGCTCGGCGAGAGGAGGCACACAAGCAGCACCAGCTGGCAGCCGCGGGCATCAGCTAAACATTTTTACTGCCAAGAGCAGCTTCCTGGCGCGGGAAGAAGGATGCGGGAGCCAGCAGCCAGCCTCCTCGCYGGCTAGCAAGCAGGGACGGCAGGTAGCCGCGGGCGAGAGCAGCGGGACATTCGTGACAAAAACCCTGTCGCATCTCTTTTTATATTACTTCAAACTCAAGCTTCAGGGCGCGGTTTTCACCTGAGTCTGGACAGCACCCCGGTAAAAAAAAACCCCACCAAGGTCTTATAAGAAGCGTCACGGCATCTGCTCTCCATCTGCTGGCATGGCCTTCTCACACACCAAATTCATTTATTTTTCCAGTGTCACCASTGTATACGATTCCACGCAGAACAGCTACGGTTAACGTTAAACATACCTTCAGCCCCCTCGCCATGCTCAAGGCAACTTTGAAAATCGTGGCAGCGGGGAATGGGCCCAACYGTTTTGCATTTCTTTCTTCAATTAAGTCACTGAGAGATTTTTCTCCTCCGTACTCCATGGCCAGACACATGCTTCCATCGTTGGCCTCGGTAAAYGCACGGTAACCTTCCAACAAAGATGGATTTGTTAGAGAACCGAAACGGGCACCAGCGTTTCTACGTGTTTGCCGGCGCGATGGAGCCAGAGCGTTTGGGGCTGCTACCCAGGTGCTTTCCTGGCAGCTGCAAACAGCCCCAAACAAATTCACATCCCGGGGGGGGGGGACCTGGCTCGCAGCATTACGCAGGGGGTGAAGCCACAGGAATGTCCGTGGAGATCTGCACGGCCCACGAGCCACAAACTTTGTCAAGGTAAAGGAGCTCCCTCCTCCAGGAGAGCCCACAGACACCCCCCTTTGTTGCTTGCCAGGGTGCAAACCCCCCTAAACCAGGGAGGTTTACCCCGATCTTTGCAAGACAGAGAACCGGGAGAAAGGAGGGAGGAGAGCAGCAGCGGACCTGCAGGACCGACATCTCCCGTTGCAAAGATAAGGAGCCGCAGAAGCGAGACAAAGAGCAGAGGGACATTTGGGAAAGCCAAGCCCTCGGCTGCAGGGGCCACTCCACAAGGKCGAGACTAACGCGCCTACGGACTGTCACGAACTCTTTCCTCCTCCACGTTTTACTCTGATCTGTAAACAATACTCTTAAGTGTATTAAGTGTATAAGGTGGAGTTATAAATGGCAAAGTCTTGCATAACGGCATAGCAAAAGTCGTCTCCTGTCAATGATTTACAGCACCTTTTACAAAAAAAGCAGTGAAATGTTTGCAGTGTGAAAGGTTGAGACTATCTTTGCTCTTAAATTCCTGCCAGAAGCAAGACATGCCATTTTAGGGATACAAACAAAGTTCCTTGCACGCAGCATTTCTCATACACGTGACCGCACCGAGATAGTTTAGAGCACAAATAAAAGGAAAGTCAAACAAAGCTGCTGTCCTGACTGGCAGGAGAGATTTTAAGCAAGATAAGAGCGGAAATTAAACACAGACTAAAGCAGCTTCTCAAAATATTCCTACCACTGAGAGCCAAGAGCGTGACAGAGCCTCARTTGTCACTCACAAAGGTGTGTCATCAGGGCGGGATCCGGAGCCTCATTCCCTACACAGAAGCCATCCCAGCTAGCACTAAGATATTGCCTGTCCTCTGCAGGGTGGTCCCTCCCTTCTCCGAGGCCACAAACCGGGGCTGTCCCCGCAGCACGAGGCCGTCAGCGAGGCACCTCTCGGCTCCTGGGGGCGGCCCCAGCACAGCAGCCCCTTGGGAGTCCCACCGTAACTGGTTCTGTCAGGTAACTCCCCCAGAAAACCACCTCTCAGCGATTGACRCTGATGTCAACAGGCAACGAAGCACCGAGGGGCGTCTTCTGCCACCAACTGTGCTGCYCCAGCAGTCCAGGAGCGCTTCCAAGTCCCCATCACGCAGGGTAAGACTAAATTAATTTAATAAGGTCCACGGTGGGCCTGACCAAAGGCGCAGGCAATCCCAGCAACCTGTTTCCGAAGCGTAAGGACGGGGCAAGCACGCGGTGATCCTCCCCCCGCGCGTCCTCCCAGCCATCGCACCCCGGGGGCTCCAGACTTCCAGAGCCAGGCGGGGAGGTCTGTAACCCACAGCCCCCAGAGCCAGGGAGGGCAGAGAAACCCAGCAGCAGCCTCGTGTCCCATCAGCCGGCTCCAGAATCGGCTCCAACAGTTTGATTTGCAATGTCAGTGACACAGGTTGGGCTGGAAACTTACCCACAATGTTCGGGTGCTGGAGGTTTTTCAAGATCTCGGCTTCGTTGTTCAGTCTCTGCTGATAGATGATTTGTTGTCTCCTGTTGCATTTGGAAGCAACTTTCTTCACAGCCCAAGGGGAGCGAGACGAACCTCTGGGAGATCTGCATGGGAAAAGGCATACGTCTTGGAACCGCGCTGTTTGTAAGCAGCCACCACGGTTAAAGCTCACACAGCTCACTGAGGAGTTCTTCTGGAGAGCCTCTGCCTTTATTTTGTGGGATTAATAACTAACAATGCTAAAATGAACTAAAGTTTGCTAAC
>JASVER010000108.1:367981-405590 GCA_030449065.1 Oceanodroma leucorhoa
TTCTGTGATTCGATGATTCTCCCCATTCACCCCCACAGAAACACGGACCCCAGGTCTGCCCACACAGGCGATGGGTGCAGCACAGTCCACCTGGCACGTGGTGGTGGGGTAGCCCCAGATTTTGGGGGCTACCAAGCCCCTGAGGACACACAATCCCTGTTCTGGAGAAAACACCCCCAGGAAAGACACCAGCCACCAGCATGTGGGGGGTCATGGCCACAGCAATGCGCTGGACGTACCACGCTCGATGGGGCATTGATGGGGTTCTCCTGCCCCATCAAGGATGACCAAAGGTGGCACCGGGGTGTGGTAGGACCTTTGGGGCTGTGCCTCTGCATCTGCAGGCTGCTGGCCTGGGGGATTCGGGCGCTTTCATTGCCATGCCAAGGGGGTCACGGGAGGAGGAGCGGCAGCTCTTCCCAGTTGGGACACCCCAAGTCAAGCCTATCCCCCAACGCAGGCTCTGGATGACGGCGTGCCAGGGTCCTAAGCAGCTGTACCAGCTTCGGGGGGTGGTAGAGGACCAGGGTGGGAGACAGGGGAAAGAAACCCAGGAGTGGGCAACCAGGGCACTGGTGGTAAAACAAGCTCTGAGGTCTCCCAAGGCTGGTGTGAAGGACACCAACTCTTGGAGGGGTCCAGCTGTGCTTGCAGAGGTCTGGCCAACCGGCATGTTCATGGCTAGATGTTGGCCGTGGTGGCTACCTGCTTTTGAATCATAGAATCATAGAATCATAGAATCATTAAGGTTGGAAAAGACCTCTAAGATCATCGAGTCCAACCATCAACCCAGTACCCATGCCCACTAAACCATGTCCCGAAGCACCTCATCCACACGTTTTTTGAACACCTCCAGGGATGGTGACTCCACCACTTCCCTGGGCAGCCTGTTCCAATGCCTGACTACCCTTTCCGTGAAAAAATTTTTTTGGGATCCATCATCTCCTTGGCAGCCCCCAGCAGTTGGAGAGAAGGCAACTCAAGGAGTTAAAAAGCCTACGTGGAAAGGGAGCCGGTCTGGGCAGAACACCCCAACCCAAAGTTTTGGGGCCAAAGGCCACCCCTCCACCCGCCAAAGCGTTCCTGACATTTCCCCTATGTTTTTAAAAGCTTTTCCTTTTTTTTTCCCCCTTTTGTTATTCTAAGAAGAAAATAGATCTCAAAAGTCACGTCCGGCTGAAAAACCCGAAGCATTCGTTCAAAAACAACCAGTTCCGCAGTGCTGAGTCAGCGCGCGGCCGGGCGTGCGCGCCGAGGGAGCCGGAGCAGAGGAAGGAGCCGCCTGGGCCAGCGCCAGCGATGTGCTCGCACGCGGTCCCGCAAGCCAACGCCAAAATATTTGCAGACACCCGGGGCTGGCCATGCTGAAGAAACCGCCGCTCGACCAGACTGAAGCTTCTCGAGCCACCGCAGCCCGTATCCTGCTCGTGGGGGACATGCTGGGTGCCTCCAGGCTCATTTTTGGGGGGGGGCTCTGGTTTATTTATGGGCTGGCCCCAGGTATCTATGCCAGGCGAGGTGAGGGGAGAGGTGGAAGGGTCTTACCTTGGCCGAACCGGGCCATGCGGTACACCTCCTCGGCGCCTCGGAAGCCCAGCATCCGGCACACCACGTCTCCATCCTTCTTGTCCCAGCCGTCGTCGCACACTGTGCCCCAACGCCGGTCGTAGAAGACCTCCACCCGTCCCTCGTGGGAGCCGGAGCCGTTCACCAGCCGAATCATCCCCTCCTCGGTGGCTGCTGCCGGGAAGAGAGAGGGAGGTCAGAGGGGACATGGTGGCATCTCCAAGTGCTGCCCCTCGCCTGGCTTGGACCACCTCCCCTGCCCTCCCCGTGGTGCCCGCGGCTGCAGAAAGCACTGCGTGATGCACCTCCAGGTGACCTGAGGACATCCCACCACCATTGGACATGGTGCTGGAGGGGTCCCATCAAACCCAGGGTTTTGTTGGAGGAGGCTGAGCCTTGCAATGGTCATGCCAAGATGGGAAACTTGTGTGCAGCCTAAAAGTGCTGCAGAGAGGGTGGGCACCGAGGAAGGATCARGCCATCAAGGTGAGACCAAACGGAGACAGCTCAGGCTTGTGATGAGAAGCGAGATCTGTGCAACCGATGGGAGGAGGGAGATGCCAGCAAAACCAGGGCACAGTTTCCAAAAGGGACTAGAAAGGGAATCTCAGCTGATTGGGAGGCTCTTCCAGCCTGGAGAAAGGACCCCGGACCAAGTCCATGCTGCCTGGGTGGGCCCTGACCTCGTGCTTGAGGGGACGGTGAGGGGAGGCTCAGATCGGTCCGAAATGCCAAACTGGGCTGTGGGGGACATGGCTTGTCCTCCTCCCCACCGTGGCATTGCTYCCTCCGCTCCCAGTTGCCTTTCTGRGGCTGCTCAGCCTTCCTCCCCCCATCACCACCCTCCTGTGGTGAGACCACCATGGTCGCCCTTCACCCTGGGAGAGGCACAGGGGGGTGGTGGTTCATCTGACAGGGGAACGGCACCAAAACCAAACCACAAYGGTTCTTCCTCCACCCCCAGCCAAGGAAACCCAGCGAAAAGGAACACGCCACAAATCCCGTTATTTGGGAAGAGAAAGGGGTCAAACGGAGAAAAATCGCTGGCAGGCAGCTGGGTTCGCTCCGTGACTCACCGCGGGCTGGGACGGCAGCCACGGGTGGAGCTGGGCTCCCCCAAACAAGGTTGTATTGCAGCTGCTCCGAGATTTTTATTTAAAGACATTTTCTCAAAGCCAGGATGTTTTTTTTTCTTCCCCTATCAAAACACACATTCCCATTGGAAATGCTCAATGACTTTACTTCTCAAATGAGAAGATAAATGGGGTTTGGATTGCTGCGTGAAGTGTTTCCAGGCAGACCGAAGTCTCCTTCTTGATGACCATCAGCTCTCCGGCTCATCCTCCATGCCCAAGGCCGGTTTGCGGTGGAGAAGGGGTCGGGGGGCTGCGCCCTGCTTCCGTGCCACCAAAACCACCACAACCACAGCTTCCACCAAAGTCCCAGCAATGTAAAAGGGAACAAARCCTTTTCATCTGCTGTGATTTTGCCAGTACACGGACCGTGGCAAGTGATGAACCCGAAAGGTCTCCACGCCAAGAGGTGACCATTGCAGAGGGAGCTGCGAAAAGCTGGGTAGAATATGACATTAGTCCACCATCTGCTTTAACTTCGCGGTGGTGGGATGTCATGGGCGGCCGTGCTCGCCTGAGGTCTCTTTAGGCACCTTGACCAACCAAGCTGGTGACCATGAGGTTGGCCAAGGTGGGTGAAGCAGGGTCCCAGCCTGCCCCAGGCTCTCGGGGCTGGGAGGTGCAGGGTTAATGGGACATTTAGAGACCAGAGCAGCGTTTGGGTTCTGCTGCACAGAGATGCAATGGGTTTTGGCACTGCCAGCTGGCTGGGACCTGCACAAAAGTTGTTTTTTTCATGTTTCAGGCTCTGGGTTTTCCCTGGCTCGCTCCCAGTGGGAACAGGGCCACCTCTTCCCATGACCTCCAGAAAGCACAGTCCTTGCTTTGGCCTCGGAACCGGCCGATCTCCCACTTCCATCTCCCTGCTCAGGGTCAGACTCAGGAAGGGGTCTGGAAACCCTGAGCCTGTTTTCCTGGATCTGGGCAGAGCATCGGGTTCATGGAGGAGCCAGGAAACATCTCATGCTGTCCCAGAACCATCTCGCTGATATTTTGCGCAGCCATGGACCCGGAGGGGTGGCATCACATCTCTGCCAAAGGGCTCGTTTGGGATGCTGCCGGCTGTCTTCTTCAACCGGTCCTGRTAATGAAACCCGATTGCTATCTGGGATGGGATGTCTCCTCCCAGCCGTCGCGCAGCTTTGCCGAGGCAGCTGCCTTGGCTCACCCCAGGGMTGGTGTCATCCGAGGGCTGGATGAAGCGACTCTTCCGAGGCGAACACGTGCGCTGGAGGACGCTGCCTGGAGCTGCCAGGGGACTTGCTCCTGCCAAGCCGAGCTTGTGCTGGGTCCAACGCCGGTGTCCCCTTCTAGGGAGCCAGCCCAACCTCCCGGCTCCAGGCGAGCAAACGGAGGGTGGGATGCAGCCAGGGAAACCCAGGGTCCCGGCCAGGAAAACCCAGGGTCCAGCACTTCTCCTCCACCGCTCCGGTCGAGGTGGCAAGCCACGCGGTGTCACCTTCTCAGCTCCATGTGCTCGGTGACCCTGGCCACCGGCACCAYGGCACCTGGGGGGGTTCCCTTGCCTGCCTGCTCTCCCGGCACYGGGGAATGCCGTGGCTTTGGGACCATTGTCCCTCTTGGACTCTGGAGCATCCCGGGGCATGGGATCCTTCCCCAGGTGCTGTCACCTCATGGCTGCAATGGCYACAGGAGAGCAATACCTAAACGGCCGCGTGGACTGAGCCCGAGGCGTGGAGGTGGAGCCCCCCAGCAGGCAGCAAACCCCTCTGTGAAACCACCCAGCTCCCCCTCCAAAGCCACCGCTGTTCCCTGGTGCCAGGAGAGCAGGCAGGTGACCGACGGTCCAGGACCAGCTCCCTCTATCCAACATCAGCTGGTTGCTCATCCTGTCCAGGACCAGCTCCGTATCTCCAACCCAAGCCAACTGCTCATCCCAACGTCCTCATTCCTCCCCCTGCGAGTCCGTCCTCCCCCCGGCTCTCCGCTGGACGCTCATCAGAGCCTGTGCGTGCTGGAGGACAACGACCGCTTCTCCAGGGAGGGGAAGAGATGTGCAATCAGGGCACGGATCCAGGCACCACCGGGATGTTCCCATTAATCAGCAGGGTGAGGGCTGCTAATAAAGCCGCAGAGCTCAGCCACGTGAGTCCTGGCCACAGCCCTTCCACTTAGCCTCTAAAAAGCATTGCTTAGAGGGCTAATAAAAGCTAATAAAACCCAGAAGTCTCCTCCCAAACCAGTGCCAGCAACCCGTAATGGCCAAGCAGCCCAGTCCAGCTCAGCCCAGCCCAGCTCAGCCCAGCTCAGCCCAGCCCAGGGCTGTTTTGGTGCCCACGGGCCCTGGGGACTCTGCAAAAGCTGCAGCTGGAGTCGGGGCCACACTCGGGTCCTGGCCCCGAGGAGCTGGTGGAGCCCTCGGGAGATGCACAGGGACCAAAGCGAGTTGTCTACCTCGTTGTGCTGCAGAAGGTTGTCCAGGATCAGGCCCTCCCCGGCTGCAGCTCCAGAAGAACACAGGAGCATCCCAGCCGTGCTCTCTGCCRGCAGCAACCCTCTGCCTGTGAAGTGGCCTGGCCCCGTCCATCTCGGAGCAGCTCCCTGGCCCCTTCCCTCTCCAACATACCCAAGAAACCCCAAAAGCATCATTTCTTTCTCATCCGGTGCATGTGCCTTTGTTTTTGCTGCGGCAATTACTTCCAAAACCCTCGACCTCGCCCCTGCCCAGCCCYCCCCAAAAAAAAGCAAAACATGAAAGGAAAAGCTGAAGAGGAGAAATAACCTCCAGAGGTCGAGAAAACAAGGGCCTGATTCTTTGCAGCTGGGCTGAGATATCRTCTCCCCCCTGGTAATGGAGATCATCTGCCCCTGCGTCCCTGGGCTCCCCACCGCCCTCTCCCACTGCCCCTGCTCCGCTCCGGTCCCTTTGGTTTGGGAATATGGATGCAAACATCAAATTTCCAGGGGGAAGATGTGGGGTACATCTATCCCGGGAAATTAAATAGCGATATAGCCCATCATTTGTACTTTGCGGACRGGAACCAGCTGTGCTTGCCCACCAAGCAGCGGCTGGAAGGGGCTGGGGTCCTCGGTCCTTSCTGGGGTGCTGGTGCATCCCGCCGTGGTGCTCCCTGCTCCCCAGCCGCCTCGGCTGCTGCTCCTCTTCTAACCCTGCCGCATCCTCGCTCTTGCTTTGGGTGTCGTGGTGGCTGGTGGCAGGGACCTGGAGCCCCTGCCCGGGTGCCTGAGGCAGGAGGGGTGTCCCTGGGGTGGCAGGAGGGATGTCCCCAAGGAAGGGTGTCCCTGGAGAAGGCAGGAGGGATGTTCCTGGAGAAGGCAGGAGGGATGTCCAGAGCTTGGAGGAAACCATCAGCATCTCCAGGGATCTCAGGGACGAGCTCCCTGCACGGCATAGCCGTAGCGCAGCAGAGGGTGGGCAGGATCCGGCCCCGGGCTCATCCCCTGGCCGGTGGGGATCGGTGGGGACRTCCTGGTCTTGGTCCCAGAGGAAATCCCAAAGCAATGGCAGCGCTGCCGGGCACGGCCGCGGTCGGCAGCACAGCGTGGCCCAGGTGCCTCCATCCAAACGGGCATTTCCATCTTTAAGCCCTGGAAAAACACTTCCTCGGGCCAATCCTGCCAT
Organism: Oceanodroma leucorhoa; assembly: GCA_030449065.1. Classification (NCBI taxonomy): domain Eukaryota; kingdom Metazoa; phylum Chordata; class Aves; order Procellariiformes; genus Oceanodroma; species Oceanodroma leucorhoa. The sequence goes on from JASVER010000108.1 coordinate 374,285, forward strand.
GGGGCGATGGGTGGAAGAGCTGTGTCCTTCCAGCCCCTCATTCCTCTCGTTGCCAGCTCCGGGCTGTCCCCGGGCTGGTGATGATGCTGTTTGCCAGCAAAACGCCTGCGTGGGTGGGTGAGCTCAGCCCCGAGCTTGATCCTATTTGTTCCCCGGGAAGAAGGGGGGGAGCGGAAGGTCCCAGCAGGCTTCGGGCATCCTCAATCCAGCCTCGATCCTGGCTGGCGTCTCGGCATGCCGAAGGCTCCTGGGGCTACAGAGCAAGGTGCTTCCCACTGCTTGGCTCTGCCTTAACGTCATGACCACTTTCCTTGAGCATCCTCGGTCCTTGCACGCTGCCAACACCCCTCCCACCTCCCCGCCGCTCCGGCTCCTCCTTGCCCAGGCAGGAAAACCCAAGCACGGGGCTCAGCAGCCTTGTCCCGGCAGCGACCGCTGCTTTCCTGCCTGCTTTGCAGCAGGCATTTCTCCCACAGGCTTCTAACCCCCCAACCACCACCGAAATCCTGCCCGGAGCACCGGGGAGATGACCGTGAGCGAGCGCTTACCTGTGCCGTCACCTCGGTCCCCCTTCTCTCCCTTCGGGCCTCGGTCACCTGGTAAAAGAAAGAGCACGGGGCATAAATCTTGCTAAAATCAGATTTTTACTGGATATCCGGCTCTAGGTAACACTGTGTGTCTGTAGCTCTTGGAGAGCTTTATCAGCTTGGGGAAACTGAGGCACAAAGCAGCAGATGACATGTCGGCCCCTCTCCCGACCCCCCAGCCCTGCTGCATGGCGATGGGACCCACCTTCTCATTCCCCGGCTTCTCCTGGGATGCTTCTTTTTAAAGGCAAAACCACCCTGGCCCTGGGAAAACACGGCTTCGTGCAGGGTTCATCCCGCGTGGGGCCAGCCGCCCCCCGGGCTCTGCGTGTTTTGTATTTCATGCCCAAAGTGGTTCTTTCCCTCTGCATCTGGGGGTGGGGGGCCCTGCCCTGGGTACCCCCTCGGTGGGGGGGTTGGGGCTGTGCAATACCCCCCTGCTCGGGGTGCAGGGTAAGGATGGGAGAAGGGGGAACCCCCCGAAACCCCTCCTGGGGTGCAYGTCCCATAGCAGAGGGAGGACGGAGGGCCGGCGGTCCCTCGAACCATCCCACCCACTTTGCTACCCCCCCACCCCAAACAGCCGAGCCCTGGCTGCCGGGCAGCAGCGGAGCAGGAATAAAGGAAAGCAAACCCTGAATCTGGGGCTAAAACCCCCCTATTTAGGGCTAAAAAGGCTTCATTTTACAGGGGTCAGGGACAGGGAGGCGGTTTCCCGCAGCCTGGATGGAGCATYGCCCCTTCCCGCACCCAGCTGGTACCTCCTCACGAGCAGATTTGCTGAACCAAACCCTGTATCCATCGAAAGGCAACGATGCCGGGGGGGTTCAGGCCAGCTGGGTAAACAGGCTGCCTCCAAAACCCCGCCTATTTCCACAGAAAAATAATGAGCTCAATAATTATCTGTGTCACGGCTTGGCTTTCCCCGTGGCTCGCGAGCACGGGCTGCCTCTGCCTGCATCCCCCCCTTAGCCCCTACCCACGCTCCGGCTTTGCTCCTGGCAGGCAGCAGCCGTGTTTTCCCGTGGCGTGCACCAGTGAAAACACGGTCCTGAGTGGGGCCGTGGGCTTTGCCGGTCCTGGCTTTGCCCTGAGGCTGCAGAGGGAAGGGGCTGGGGAAGGCTCTGGGCTGCTCCGGGCAGCGATGCTCCGGGTGAGCCCCAGCCCTGCGGCACGACCCCGCTTCGACATATCCTCCTCTTTTCTTTCCGTACAAGAACAACAAACAACACACACACACACACACACACTCAGAAACTTCTTATAAAATAAAATAATAATAATAAAAAAAAAAAAAAAAAAGAAAAAGGCAGGCAGGAAATTCTTGCCCTTTAACTTGGAGGCTCTGGGAAGGCGAGATTGCTCCCCTGGGCAGCCGCAGCTGTGTCAGATGGAGGAAAGCTGCCTGCAGCCTGCCCCGCTGATGGGAACCAGATGACAACAGCCCCCCCGAGCCGCGGGAGAGAGGCCAGAGATGCTGCTCGCCGGCACGTGATGGTCCTGGGACGCTGGAGCAGCCCCTGCTCTCCACCACCTTCCCTCCCCAGCCCGGAGGAAAGCAACGGTTACGGTTCTTTTGTGTTTGTCCCCCAAAAATCCGGCTCTTCTGGAGTGGTTTCCCTGCAGGGTGCAGGCTGCATCTTATAGGGTGTCCTATAGGAATGATGGAGCGAGGTGAAGGTGGAAAGGTGGAGCTTGAGGAACAGGAATGTATCAGCTGTGCTGGGCAGAAAAGTCGTGGACTGAAACTCCTGGGGTAAATAACTCAACTGCTGTATCGTTGCTGGTCTCCTTAGGGAGGTGACAGCAAGTGGGACAAGTCAGAGATGCTGCAGGGGAAGGAAATACTCTGACGACRGGAGACCTCAACCATCAGACATGGTTAGAAACTCTTAAGAAAAAGACCAAGGCAAAAAAATTCGGCACAAATTGAAACTCTACTGCACCGCTGCAAGAGGAACAGGTTGCCCAGAGAGGTGGTAGATGCCCCATCCCTGGGACCATTCCAGGTCAGGTTGGACGGGGCTCTGAGCAACCTGATCTAGTTGAAGATGTCCCTGCTCACTGCAGGGGGGTGGGACCTTTAAAGGTCCCTTCCCACCCAAACCATTCTGTGATCTGATGATTCCATGAGGAGGCACGGCTGGCAGAAGGCAGCGAAGCCGGTGGTGAGACCTCTCCAGCAGCCGGAGGGAATGCCGCGGGGGAATCCAGGGGCTCCCGGCACCGGCAGAGCCAGACGCCCAGCAGCACATCTTCAGGGCCAGATGCTGCTCGCCTGGGAGCCCTGACGCGGGTGTCATTAGCCAACGCAGGGCACCCGGGTCGCCACAAAGCAGTAGGTGGGCTCAGCTTAAAGATGCTGAGCTGTTAAAAATGGGTCCAGGGGCTCTTCAGGAGCGGGAASTGGTTACGGATGGGGAAGGAGGAGCTGGTGCAATGGGCTCTGTGGCTGGACCCATCCCAAACACAGCTGGGGAACAGCCCGTCATCGGAGCCGACGCTGCCTTGGGATGGGTTAGTGGGTCTRACCAGAAGTGCTTCTCCTCCCCATCCCCAACCTGTGCTACTGCACCAGGCCTAAGCTGGGTTGGTTTTTTGTTGGTGTTTTTTTTTTAGCTTCATATACATCTGGCAGAGGAAAGACCCTTTAAAAGAAAGAAGCGTTTTATGGACGATGCCAACAGATTCGCAAGGGTGCTTTAAAACACATCCCATCCCCTCTGCCTTATCCTTCCCCGTCTGCCTTGGCTTTTCCCCTGCAGTCCTCCAAGCTCCGTCATTTCCTCGCTCTCYTGGAAGGCTTTTCTTCTTATTTTCTCTTTTTCCCTTCTTCCCATCTCTCTTTTCCCCACAGAAGCTCTCCATGAGCAGAGAGGACAGCCCCTTCGGTGGCACAGCTTGTTGACTTCACCCTGGGGTCAAGCCCAGCTCCCTGAGGTGTCAGGGCTGGAGAGCATCCCTAGCTGGGGACAAAGTCCCCGTGAGCTGGAGAGAGCCTCGGGGCTGGGACAGAGCCCACGAGTTCAGGAGAGCCCCTTGCTGGCATCACCGCTGGTCCTACCAGGAGGTCCTGCCCAGTGCCTTCACCCAACGAGCGTCAAGGTCTTGCTTGGCSGTTTCCCACTGTGGGTAAATCAGTGCAGCTCAGTCTGGTTTTTCTGGACTGCGCACACAATTTTGGCACAGAYGCCGTGACGAGTGACCCTCAGCTCTTCCCATGGCAGAAGCTCGGTCCYCACCGACGTCCTGCTCCTGAGCATKACCCCTGCTCCAAAAATTAGAGCTGCTGAGAGAGGCARGGCRCAAAACCTGCAAAGCTCATGGGAGAGGATGRTACTGGAGGATGGTGGAAAGAGCTYCTGGGTCTGCAGAGTGAGGTGGACCACCATGGTCTCGGAGCAAGCCCCAGGAGAAGCTGCCAAACCTCCATCTTCACAGGCAGAAACATGGTCTGCCTTCAGCAACATGCCAAAAACCTCCTTCTTGCCTGCACGTGGTGTTTAGGAAGGGGACTTCTCYTATTGCCCCAAATTTATCTATAAATTAGCGATCCCTACCTTGGCTCATTTACTGCTGTTTCCTCCTGAACGTGTTCCCTGCACGATGTTCTCCATGGAAGAGTGAAGAMGACTGATGTACGCTCACTTTCCAGAATAATTTTCCCCATTTGGAAACGAGGAAAATAATACTCCACTGGGGTAATTTTGAGGGAAAATGCATCAAGGATAGGAAAATACAACAAGGGAAAATACTCGGGACTCTGCTGTGGAGAGGAGAAGCTGTCCCTCGACCAAGTCAGACCATCTCTGCGAGATGCTTTGACCCGGGATTTTCGGTGAGGAGGCTCACCCGCCCCAGATGCCCCCCGCCCCAGGACAGGCCGCATTTCCCGGGGAACCGATAGCTCTCCTACGCTCAGAAGAAAGTCATTATAGATGTGTAAGACTAGTGCTGCAGAAAAACAGGCCTTTACTTAAAGCCCGGGCTTGGACCGTTGCCTGGCTCAGTGTCTGTTTCCTATAAATTTCAGAGAATCCCATAAACCATAGAAATTCAGTGCTTGCTGCCAGCGTGGTTTGTTATTTATTGGAGAAGGGGTTGGATGAAACCCCCTTATCTGAGCACCCCTGACCTCCGGGAGGTGGGAAGCCGGGGCTGTAGTTTGGGGCTCTCTTCGTACGGGACACATCCAAGCCCTGGAGGTGAGCTCCATCCACATGGGCCAGCACGGGGAGGTGGAGGGAGGGACCCCTGTGCTGGTGATGGGCTCTGGTGGGACCTGRGGGTGGTTCATCCCCCGGGGGGAACACCTGATGGCTTTGCTGCCACGGAGTCATCCTCACCCCAAACCAAGGATGCCTCCAAGAAATRCAGCAAGGAAGGGGGTGCATCAAGGCTGGTGGAGCCCTGGAGACAGCTTAACCTTCTTCAAGCCAAGAGGCCTCCTCAGATACAGGGATTACTCTACACCAGAGAAAGGATGATAGCTAGAAGCGATGCACCGCATGGCAAACATCCGCCGACCCTTTGGCATGCTGTCCGACCCATCGCCTCCCAAAACCAAGAGCAGAAGCGCTTCATCTCCCCGTGCCTGGGGGCTTGGGATGCAGACTGGCTTTGGGGAAGGGTCACCAAGCTTGTGGGGCTTGATGCTCTACTACTGTGGCGTGGCCAAGGCTCTCCCGTGGAGGCAGGGGCTGTGCTGGGGGTGGTCTCCACCACCTCCTGGGCTGGTAAGCACTGGAGAAAGGCTTCATCCTCAGTGWTGTCTCTCCAGAGAGCTCCTTGCTGGAGCTGTGGTGCCCACCACGGGGTCTGTTAACGCATCTCAGCACTGACCCAGCACAGCAGCTATTAACATCTCTGTCTTAGGGGTGGAAACATGATGCAGGAGCCCATCAGCCTCCTCCCTCCAGAAAGGACACGTCCTCTGGGAACGCGCTTTGCAGAACAAATCTGGCAYCAGGGCTTGGTCCTCTACTGAAGCCCAATTCAACTGGCCCAGGCTCCTCGGGATAATTTGCTTGTCTAATGAGCGTTTGGCACCAGCCAGTGCGAAAAGCCCACTTTCCTCTGCTCCGGGGAAGGAAAGGAAACGGCGGTCCCGAAGCGCGTTGTGGTTTTGGTTGGCGGACCTCGGCGTTTGATGCGCTGCCAGGAACATCTCGGCGCCGATGTCTCCCTTGCATTAGCACCCGTCCCTGCAGCGCTCACGCCTTTGCAAGGCTTGTGCCAGGGAGGTACCCAGGGGTTAGTTTGACCTCCCACGGCATCAGGCCACGCATTTTCACCCCGCGGTTCGGATAAAGTCCTGCCCCCCCACAACACGGCATTGCAATCCTGCAGGCCAGAGTTACCTCCAAAAAACCCCAGAGGTAGCACTGGAAAACAAGCACGAAATGCTGGTTTCTTCATTCCTGCAGCACGCAGGGCTCTGTGCCCCGCTGGCAGCCTCTGCCTTGGTAGGAGAATGGAGACTTGTCCCAGCTACATCAGCCCAGAAACCCTGGGCTTCCAGTTAGATGGGATGGGGTGATGGAAATAGCACCCAGCAGTGTTCTTCAAGGCTACGCAGCACTGCGTTGATATCATCTAACCAGCCACGTGGCCTGGAGAGCCATCTCCAGCAGCTAATGGGCCACAGGAGGTCAGCTTGTGCCCAGACTGGGGTGACTGGGAGGGCGGTGGGATGAACAGAGCCATCGTGTCGGTACGGCAGGTGATGACAGCAGCGATGGCGCGAGGGAAAGAGGTCTAGACAGGTCTCCTGCAGGAGACCTTGCCTTGGGCTGCAGCTCTGGGAGCTTCACGCTGCTCCTTTGCTACAGAAGGCGGCCACCAGCAGCAYCTCATCTCCTGCATCTCTGGACCTAAAGCTTCCTGGGGCTGCACCGRGAAGCACTGGGAGGTGGATGGCGTGTCCCTAGGAAAGGTCCTTCTCCTAAAGACACCACGAAGTGGAGAAGGGTTGGAAGATGTGCTCCTGCCCCTAGTCTACAAGGGGCTTTCTGGTGGCATGCAAGGTACAGGACATGGCCACCAGTGTGGCTACTGCACATATTGTCACCAGAGACGACACGGGAGTCTCACCCCAACCCTGATGACCAGCACTTTGGAGGACATATGGGAAAACTGGACACCAGTTCTGGCCAGCTCGCCGGCTCGATGCCAGGTTTGCAGATAGAGGAGAGAGAGGGCATTTAAAGTGGACTTTTTCCTTCAGCTTTCACGYGTGTGCGATCCACCCAAGGACCTCGCTGCATGAAAGCGAGAGCTTGTAAGACGAAGAACACAGCATCACCCCCAGCCCGGAGCACTGCCTGTAAGGCTCCGGGTATTTTCTAGACCCAGACACTGGTCTGTGGCCATGGCCCCAGGTCCTGGTGGCCAGCGTGGCCATGTCCCAGGTGAACATCACCCACAAGCATGAGATGAGGGGAGTGCACCGCTTTGGCCCCCTTCGGCTCTGCCCAGGGAGGTGCCGCGTCCTTGGGCTGGGCTCTTCCTGCCTGCCCCTGCCCACAAGGCATTTTGAGGCAGAAAGAGCATGTTTTGGGTTCATCTATCCTATTTCAGGTTGCAGCATGGAACTTCTATTAAAAGGTCCCCTGGGACAGATCTGTCCTGCTAAATAGGTGCGTGGCCACTTCCTACACCCACAGCTTCTCCCTGCTCTCAGCCAGGGTGTGGTGAGGCACTGCAAAACCACAGCGAGCCAAGAAAAGGTCACCAGAAAACAAACACAAGGCTAGTCCTAAAACCCTGCCGGAGGCAAGCACGGGAAGGCAGCCCGGCAGGTCCTCACGGGACTCTGGTGAGTGCCTGGTGCAGCCCTGGACTCTCTCCACCGCTGTGCCTTGGTGGAAAGGTCTCGGTGCAGAGGTTGTTCACGCTCCCAGCTCAGCAAGCTTTCCTCTCCCCCCAGGAGCTCTAGGTGGGTCCCAAGCCAGAGGACCCACCACTCTCACGCCCATCACCAGTGTCTCTGCCCCTCATGCCGGTGGTCTCCAGAGCCAGTTTGCTCCCCACAAGCCCAGCCAGACCCCACGACCCACCAGAGAGCGTGCGCAGAGGCTGGTCCTTACCTTTGAATCCCCGCAACCCCACTGGACCTGGAGGGCCAAGGTCTCCTTGGTCCCCTTTCAAGCCACGTGGTCCTGGTGGTCCTCTCTCCCCGGGTAGCCCTGGAGCGAGGACAAAGAGGCAAAATGACCCTGTTGCAGCAGAGACCTAAACAAACCAGATGTGCACAAACACACACACACACACACACGTGTCCTGCTTGCCAGCAGACGTGCCAGGTGGTCTCTGGTTCTTTTGCCAGAAGTTGGGGACCATCAGGAGACACCTGAGGGTCCACCTCATCCTCTCTGCTCCTGGATACAGGATGGATTTAACCCAGAGRTGGGCTGGTGCTAATGCAGCTCTGAGCATCTTAACTCTCAGATTAAGGTAACTGRGCTCCAAAGCTGGAGACCAAGGAGGAAGAGCGAGGAGCCAGGGTGGAGCAGAGACCCCAAGGAGACATGATGAGCTGCAGGTCCCTTGCATCCACGCAYGCTGACCAGGTGAGTTTGCTATTTRTTGGAGAAGGGTTTGGATTAAAACCCCTTATCTGAGCACCCCTGRCCTCCAGAAGGTGGGAAATRGAGGCTTTAGTCTGGGATCTTGGGCTTCCTTCACAGGGGACACATCCAAGCCCTGGAGGTGACCTCCATCCAGATGGGCCAGCAAGGGGAGGTGGAGGGAGGGACCCCTGGTGATGGGCTCTGGTGGGACCTGGGGGTGGTCCCACCACACCAACCCAGCAGGGACTYAGCCCGAGCCTGAGTTTGGGTCAAATCTGAAGCTCCTTGGGGGAGAAGCTCCTCCAGCACCCGAGCTCAGCCCCTTGCCTGGCACCATGCTGCTGGTCTCCCCTGCCCGTGCGGGGGGAGCCCTGGATTCCCTTGGCACCGCGCCTTCCGCCCTTCCTGGGCAGGGCTTTTCCAAACTTAGTATTTTCCTCCGGTTTAAGAGGCAAAAAAAGCCGCCAGGAGGAATTTGGGCACCATCTCCAGTGGACATGGTCTGGAGCTTAATTCTTTCCCCGCTGTGTCTGGCCAACACCTCGCCTCCCTCCCAGGGGGGATGCTGCAGCGTGTCAGGACCTGGCTTCGTGTTTGGGTAGAGGAGCTGGGTGGTAGATTTGGGTAGAAGAGGCAGAATGGTAGATTAGCTGTGCAAAAGGGGATTTACCAGGGGTCCTTTACAACGCCTGGCTGCACCTGAACCTGACCTTCTCATACCCAAAGGGCTGGTGCTGTGACCGCATCCAGAAAAGCACCAGAGAAAGCGAGCCAGAGAAAGACCTAAAAATAGCGGCCCTTTCAGCAACTCTTCCCGAAGGTGAACCCTCCAGAGATTGTTTTGTTTTTCTGTTTAAACAAAGAAAAAAAGAAAAAAAAAAAATTTCTAAAGTCAAGAAGACACAAATCATAGTAAATCAGAACAGCATGGCATATATGTCTTTCATGAAGAGCTACAAGAAATCTTTATTTGGGAACCCCATAATAAACCTGCAGTTGTTTGAAAAAAAAAAAACAAAGAAAAAAAGAAAAAAAAAAAAGAAAAAAGGAAAGAAGCCAGACGATATATTTCTGATGCTTGTTACACCCAAGAAAAACAGCCATGAATCTGTCAACGCAAAAAAATATAGCCGTCGGTGAAAGGAGCCCGGGCAGCCAGGGCTGAGAAGGGCTTTCAGAGAGCGATCGGGTTTCCAGGCTGTCTCTGCCTAACTTGGCTGGTTCTGCTGCCCGCCCGGTAGAAATGGGGTACCAAAATAGGAGGTTTTAAGCCCAGCCCAGTACCGGCAGCAYGGGGCCGGGGAGCTGAACCTGACTCTGACGCCGCTAGTCCTACGTGGGTCATGTCTTCAGCAGTCAAGGTGAAGCCRGGGCTGGACATCCTCTGGGATGGAGAAGGAGGTCCATGCCCCAGGCAGGACGGATTCTGTCGCCTCAATAGGAAAGAGCCTCTTGGGGACAGAAAGTCTTCGCCAAAGGGGAACCTCCATCACCTCTGTGCCATCCCCGGCTCTTGGATGCAAAGGCAATATTTCTAGGTTTGGCTTAAAATTAGAAACAGGCTCAAGCCGAGTCCTGTTTCTCAGGGTGGGGGATGTCTCCTGTGTTTTTTTAATTGAATTTCTCTTAAAAACAATGGTTGGAATTAAGAAGGGGAAAAAAATTGGCATTCTTGACATTGAAAAAAGTGTCCTATGAAAAGCCTCAGAGCTGCAGCTGGTGGCCAGGTCCCCTCTGCCAGGCTGGAGGGACCCTGCGCCGGGTCCCCGTGTGCTGCCAGGGGGGTGCAGGCAGCGGGGCCAGCCCCGGCACCTTGCAAGGGCTTGGGTTTAGTGAGCACAGGGTGGTGGCCAGCTCCTGCACAAACCTGAGCTGGGTGGCTGTGTCGAAGGAGCCTGGGGGCATCAACCTGCAGGTGATGGACCCTTGCAGCTCTCGCTGTCCTGGGGCCAACTGGGAGATGAGAGAGACTTTTTGCCCCTGAAGACTGGCAGTCTGGCAGGAGATGGGSCAGCAGGTTAATCCCGTTGTTCTTCAAGACTTGTGCATAGCCAGTGAGGTCCCAAGGGACAGGTTGGGAAGTCACCAGGAGTCATCCCGTTGACTCTATGGACTTTGGGTGAAGGCTTGCAGGGTTATGGGCACCCTGGACATGTTGTTCCTTACCTCGCAGCCCAGGCAGGCCAGGAAGACCAGGTTCACCCTCCATCCCTTCATTGCCTTGGTCTCCTTTGGGTCCTGGTGGCCCTGAAACACAACAGGTACTGGAGTGCAGCCATCGCGCCCCAGCTTTGCAGCCGTCCAGCAGACGCATAAGTGCACCCACCCACCCTTCACCACCCATCGTCATTTATCAGGTGTCCAGGGACCTCTAATAAACACAGACCCCTGCAGACAGGAGCAAAGTGACAGCGAGGGAGCTTGCCAGCAGCCTTCTTCCATGACYTGTGGATTTTAAAGGCCAAACGCGACTCCATCAACCTGTCTCGCGTGCCAGAAAACTTCACCTTGCAGCTCCTGCGCTTCCACCTGAGCGTGACTCTATGGGAACTTCCAACCTCCTGGAATTTCCTTTCGACCCAAAGTTGTGACATCTCCAAAGAAAAAAGAAAAAAAAAAAAAAAAAAAGAAATGCATTTTGGAAATATTGAGATGAATCTTTCGGAGGGGATTTGCATGACTGATCTCATCAGGAACTAGCCGTCGGTGATTGCTTTTCAATGTAAACTCTCGTGAGCGACCAGAAAGTCCAACCCAGTAATAGAGTTATATTCCTCAGCCTGCAAAGGGCCAAGTCCGCAAAGCTGAAAACAATTATGAGCTAAATCAATTGGAAGAAAGAATTTAAACAGAAAAAAAATTACTCGTGGGATGATAGAAAATAGGGCAGAGAGAGGCCTGGAGGGGTCATTTGGTCTTTGTCCTACCAAGCCAGGGTGATAATTGGAAACTGTTAAACGCTGTTTTCCTAGAATCCCCAAAAGCCATMATCTCACAGTTGTGCGGAAAGCAAACAGCCGGCCAGGGCTACAGGCGACGTGGTAATGCARAAGGATCAGGAGAGGAAGAGGGGGCACGTTTAGCAGTCCTAATGAATGAGTAATTAGGATCTGCAAATATTATGCAGAAATTAGTGGGTTCCTGAGCAGATRAACCGCAGCAAGCTCAGGAAAGGTCCCGAGCTGGAGATGGTCAGGGGTTGGGAGAGGACTACGGGGAGATATCGCATTAGCTTGCCCTGGGTTTCATCTTCCCTAGATGCCGCACGTCTCTGGGCGCTGAGAGAACGTGGGGATGGACCCTGGACCCCGGGGACACGTCTCCTGTTGGCAAAACAAAAGGATGCAAAGAACAATGGACACCCGGGAGAGCTGAGTACAATGAGGAGGCATTTTTGGGTGGGGAACAAGAGGAACCACACACAGCAGGGACACTGCCTGGCCCTGGGTAGCAGAGGCARGATGCTCCATGATGGAGAAGGTCCAGCAACGTTCAAGAGCTGCTCCACAGGGGTGCRTGGGGCAGGAGCCAGGCGAGGTGTGCCCTGTATGAAGGTGCAGGGATGGCTGGTGAAATAGTTTTCATCCCCACAACATTAAAGAAGGGTGTTACACAACAGCCATTAAATCATTAAATCACAGAATGGTTTGGGCTGGAGGGGACTGTTAAAGACCATCTCGTCCAACCCCCCGGCCATGGGCAGGGACATCTTCAACCAGATCAGGTTGCTCAGAGCCCCGTCCAACCTGACCTTGGATGTTCCCAGGGATGGGGCATCTACCACCTCTCTGGGCAACCTGTGCCAGGGTTTCACCACCCTCATGGTAAAACTACATGTTCTTAAATCCACTTACTTGCCTGCTGGAGTTTGAAAAACTGAATAGATGGGCAAATAAATAAGCAACAGGAAGCACCTGATTGCATAAATAGAGGGTGTTAAGTGCAGCCATTGATTTTCAGTGCCCCAAAAGAGCAAGAGGGAGGTCGAGTCATGCCAGTTTGTTAAAGTGGAATAATGTGGGTGTGTTTAGGCTGCCCCGTATCACCCAACCCCTTTTGAAATAAACGGAGAATGTATTAAAATAAGTCGATACCRTTAGTTTCAGCCTACAGGGCATTACAGAAAGCAGAGCCTGCCAGAGAGCCATGGCTTTACAGAGGTGATGGTGAGTTTGATGGGTAGCAGTGGGAGTGTCAAGGCAAAGGGGWTTTTCTACCAGCAGATCTCCTGCCTGAAGGCCCCAGGTGTCCCAGGATGAGCGGTGAAAACTCTGCACGACCCAGCCACGCTCCCGACTTCAGGTCAAGTTCCTCCCTCCCCYGCTGCACCCCAGCACAGCAAAGGTTGGGCTGCTGAAAACCACTTGCTTAAACAAAACAGATGCTTTCCCACCGCGAGCAAAACGAAAAGCAACCCTGGAAACATCTGCGGTGGGAGCCACCAAGGAAAGGTCTCCCATTTCGTCACCCTGACTTTGCCCCAAGCACCCTCTCCAAAGGGAAGGGCTCCCACACCAATGGCACCGGAGCAAAGCTACGGCTGACACGAAACGTCTTGCTTCCCACACGCCGGCTCCAGCACGGCTCGGCTGAGGTCCCCTGTGCGGGGGCAGCTCCGACAACTTCCATCTGGTCTGGTTTTATGGGCACACTGGGAAATAACTCAAGTTCTGTTAACCCTGGAAGGGACATGGGAGCTGCCTGCTCGGGGCACCTCTCGGTGGGATGGGGCTTGGAGCTGCCCTACCGCCTTAAAATCAGCTGCTGCAGTGCAGCCCCCCAGTCCTCTGCCACCATCTCACCTCATCTCATCTCATCTCATCTCATCTCATCTCATCTCATCTCATCTCATCTCATCTCATCTCATCTCATCTCTCTCATCTCATCTCATCTCATCATCTCTTCTACCATCTCAGAAAACCATCCCATGGGACATCAGGGAGATCAAGGGCATGGACAGGCTAAGAAGGGAACTAAGTTTCATGGAGGACGACCATGGGCAACAGACAATCTCATCGGCTCCGTAAGAGCTGGAGGCTGGGAGAACCCAGCCAGGGAAGAGACATGTTGTCCCTTATTCCGTGCCCCTAATGCCTGGGGTTAGAAACAGGGCTTGGGGACGGGCAGGCCCTCGGGCTGATCATGTTTGCTGGCTCCTAGGTTTTGACATTCATCCTTCASAGCTATTCCCACAGTAGTGAGCCCTGTGGTCCATCAGCCACCAGAACATCTCCTCATGGCTACGTCCAAGGCAGCTCCATGAGCAGAGATGCTCCCACCCCCAGGAACAGCCGGTGGGATGGGACACAGGGAGCAGCTGGGGTGGAGGTCGGAGGAGCACTGGGAGGGGTGGTTGGGAGAGGCTGAGCAGCGCTGCAGACACCGTGCCAAGCTGGTCCCCACCCCGCAGTGTCTGAGGTTTGCACTCAGGAAAGAAAACCCCAGCCCAGATGCACCCCTGCTTCACCCTCCTGCCTGCACAGGGCTGGGCTGCATCAGCAGAGGAGAAAAACCCTCCAAAACCATCAGGATGAGGACTTTCATGACATGCACAGATCTGACGGCCAGTTGGGACCGTTGCAATCACCCCGCCAGACCTGCTGCAAGCCAGCACATCCCACCCAGCGAGTTGTGCAAGCGGCTCCGGGCAGGCGGCGGATGATCCCGGCCATCCTCCCTCCTGGTGACACCGTTATTTAAGACCCAGAGCCCCTCTGTGCTGCGAGGCCAAGCCCTCTCCAAGACATGTGAGCTGCTTGGCATGGTTGGCTGTTGGAGACGAGCCTGGGGACCTCCCCGAGCTGCCATCACCAGCAAACGGCCTCAAAAAACCAGCGCCTGGGGTAGCTAAGGTCTTGGGGGAAGGAAAATGCAGCCCCAAGCAGGCAGCCCTGCATCGCCCGGGACTGGCTCTGCTGGTGCAAATCCAGCCGGGAGCATGGTGGGATTCATCCAAGGACATTTGGAGGCAGGGTAAAGCCAGCTGGGCACAAGGCTCCTAAATCATCCACGACCCATCGCTGCCGACAGAAAGCGGGGAGGGAGGAGGGCTGGGGAGAGAGGGAGGTGGGGGCTGCCAGGAATGTGTCAGGGCAGCGGCTGATAAATCAGGTGCCGGCCCGTTGGGAGGGGATTTGTTTTGCTTTCTGCTCATGTTAATTGGAGTAACGTGGTGCATGAGTCCAAGAGAGGACGACGTCCTCCCCATGGCAGTGGGGGGAAGAGAGGGCGCGGGGGGGCGGGGGGTGGGCAGCTATGAAAACCTCAAAGCAGTGGGTGCAACGTGGTCCCAGCAGCCCCGAACCGGGAATCGGGAGCCAACGTCCCCCAAGGACCAGGGAAATGACCCCAGTGAGCTGCTGGTACCCAAGGGCTATGGTTGGCCTGGATGGGGAGATGTTCTGCTGCGGTTCAAACCACATCTGTCCCCTCTCGGCTCAGCAGACGGCCAGAGGGAGCAAGTGCCTTGGCGTCGGCCCCTTCCTTCCCCATCTGGTATTTCAGCTGGAAGCACCAGAAATGAGCAACAGCCCGTTGCATCTCCGTAGGTGCAAACCAAGAGCCTAGAAGTGGGACAGCAACTGCTCCCCAACCTCTTGCTCTGCCCTCAAGAGCTTGCACTGGGCTCTTCTGTGTTTCTTCACGGTTTTTCCCCCTCCCATGGCCAGTTCATTCGCTGGGGCTGTGATCAGGTCGTGGCATTTATTAGCCACGGATGGGTCCTGCGTGAATTTGTCCAGCTCCTTTTGGGCCCGCTCGGGTTTCTGCCTCYGCAGTGTCCTGCAGCAAGGAGCTCCAGCTGGGTGGAARGGTGGCATGTGGGAAAGGGCTGAGCCTCTCCTGGGCCTGCTGCCCACCATTTCATCGGGTGCCCCCTCGCTCTTCTGCCATAAATCACGACGCTGCTCATGACTTTGCTGGCTCCTATCACAGCCCTCTTCGGCTGCTCCTGCTCCTGAAGAGCCCGACCTTTTCCCTTCCCCATCATCCCATGAAGCCAAGCTGCTCCCAAGGCGTGCAGCTYCCTTCGCTCCCTCTCCTATTTTAGCTTCTAAGATCTTTGAAGCAAAAACCACCTTTCCCTTGGTGCAGCACAGAGGGACCCTCCTCTTGCTGCTCCCCAGTCACATCAGGCAACCGGACTGGGGTCCACCACAGCAGCCGTGGCTTTCTCCCGCGCAGGCATCTCCACCTGAGCTGCTCCCCTTGGAGCTGGGCTGTCCTAGGAGATCTAGCGCTGTGGGATGCAGAGAAGTGGGTGATCCCACAGCAAGCAAGACAGTAAGATATGAAACAGCTGGAAATTCTTGACATCAGAGAGGAAGAAATGTCCAAGCAGATGGTTAACCCTACGCTCATGAGATAACGCTGTGACAAATGGCTGGACCTTGCAGATAATTAAGAAAAAGGGAGTAGATGCTTAGCAGACTGAGGGGGGGACTACCAAGACAACCATATAAATACCTAAAAAAGGGGATCAGCAAAACTATGGTCAGGAGYTAGCAGGRATGGGTGGTTTATTTCACCATGMTGAGGGTGGTGAAACCCTGGCACAGGTTGCCCAGAGAGGTGGTAGATGCCCCGTCCCTGGGAACGTTCAAGGTCAGGTTGGACGGGGCTCTGAGCAACCTGRTCTAGTTGAAGATGCTCATTGCAGGGGGGTKGGACTAGATGGCCTTTAAAGGTCCCTTCCAACCCAAACCATTCTGAGGTTYGATGACTCGATGATTTGGGAGGGCCTGAGGGTGGCAAAGGAGGAGAAAATGGGAAGGGGAAAATGGAGTAAAGGGGRTGTACGGTAAAGCAAATTATGTGATTGGTGATGACTGAGGGTACCGGTGGGCAGCCTTCTGCTTGATCACCGCAGTAGGAAGCAGGGCAAAAAACCCACCGTCTCTGGCGCGCGGTCTGGTTCACTCTCATGGTCAGGAGGGACCTGGCAGAGTTTTTTCCTGGCATCTTTGAGGGAACCTTGGGAGCTTTCTTCCTAACATGGATGGAGGAGCATTTGGAAAGTCCAAGAGTCCAAGGTGCTGGAGGCACCTGAACACCACAGACACCTRAACAGTGGTACCTGGTGGATTTGATACACCAAAGAGTACCTGAGACATCCCCACAGGACATCCCCATGCCACAGGGACCATTTCCACCACCACCCAAAGCACCGAGGAGACCCCCCTCCTCACGACAGCTTCACGCACCAGCGAAGGAGCTGCTTACAAGAGATGCTCGGCTTACCCCGTATCACGGAGATGTTCTTCAGCGCGACGGAGTGCTCCCAGTCCTTCAGCCGCAGGTCCTCTGTCACGTTGTTGAGGATGGCCAGCTCGTGCTTCAGCTGCTCCTCCATGGCTATGTGGATGAGGCGCATCTGCCGGGCATCTTCGGTGGCATTGCTGATCAGCACCTGCAGGTCCTGGATGCGGGTATGGTGGATGTTCACATCGTAGGAGAAGGTCCTGTTCATGGTGTCCATGGCCCCGTTCATGGCCATCACCTGGTCGCTCAGACTCTCCACCCTGCTGCCCAGGTGGCTCAGGAGGTGGTCGTGGTGCTGCAGCAGCAGCCGGCTGCTGTTGCCTTCCACGGAGAGCTTGTACATCTCCTGCTGAGCCGCGTCGCTCTGCTGGGTCAAGCTGTCCCAGAGGTTGGACACTGCCTTGTCGGTTTGGCTGGCCTGGGTCTGCAGGCTCCAGAGAAGCCCTTCCAGCTTCTGCAGTGACCCCGTCATGAGGAACAAGGAGTCCGAATGGTTCTGCAGGAGGTCCTGGAGCCTCCAGATGTGATCCAGCACGTCCGCCTTCAGAGGTAGGTGCAGCAGCTTCAGCTGCATGTCCCGAAAGCTCTCGTTGAGGCGGTTGACGTTCCCCATCAGCGCCTTCAGGTCCTCGGGGGAAGTCTGTGGTCTGGAAACTGCAAGGGATGGAGAGGAGGGGGCATCAGAAACCACCCCATGGAGGTGGGAACCCTCCTGAGAGGTGYAACCCCATCTCCTCCCCAGGAGCGCTTGGACATCCCCCTGTTCCTTGGTGCTTGGAGGTGGAAGCCCAACCTCAAATCCCAAAAGGTTCACCCCATCAGCCCCTCTTTGGCCCCACGGTTCTCTCCACGGTTGGAGAAGAAGGTTGGTTCCTGAAGGTCTGGAGAAGGAGACACCTCGCTCAGGAAGGACAGCAGAGGCTCCCAGCAGCTCCGGGCTTTGGGGTGGCTCTGGGCTTTGCCAGATGGGTCACGGTGCTACAAAGCTCTGCCTCGTGGCTTCGCCCGGCTTGTGTTTGCCTTTGGTCAGAGGACTGGCTGCTAAAAGCATCCGCTTCCCTTTCCTAAAAACAGACCTTAAAAACTGCTTCTTCCCCCACTGAGGTTTTAATTTTTATTTTAATAATCAGGTTTCCCTTCTGGCCGCTGATGCTGGGCCTGAGCTCAGCCCCTTGCTCTATAATGGAGACCATCAGGCTGGCTCGGCAGGTCTCCACGGCTCTGGGTTTGCTGTCAGCCTCCCAGTACTGCATCCCGCATCCCGGGGCTGCCAGGGCTCTTCCCGAGGGAGGAAACCCACCCTGGCTCAGGAGCATCCGCATCCCGCATCCCGGGGCTGCCAGGGCTCTTCCCGAGGGAGGAAACCCACCCTGGCTCAGGAGCATCCTTCACCCCCTGCCTCTGCATCCCTGGTGGGAGAGAGCTCCCAGCCACCCAGGCACCCACCCCAAACCCCTCCTGGCCTCGCACCAGCTCCCAGAACACCGAGATGGGGTTCGGAGAGGGAACCTGAAAATTTGGGGGGGAACCTCTTGCTCTCAGCGGCTCTTATCACTGCTCCAGCAACCCCCTGCCCAGCAAGCCCAGTAGCACCCAGTAAAGCCTGATCCCGGACCCCAGCACCCTGTTGCATGCCTTGGCGCACCCCAAAAATGCCGATCCAGGCAGGGGAATATCATCTTCTCCCTTCGCCTTGTATTGACGCTGGGTCTCCAATGCAGCCCGGGGTGAGGGACTCAAAGCCAAACCCACACAAATAATGAGAATTTAAAAGAAAAAAAAGAAAAAGAAAATAATCCCCATTGTTCTTTAAGCTGTGGTGGGGCTTCGGCTGGCGCGATGCTGCGGGCTGGCGCGGGACCCGCCTGGCAGCTCACCCCCTCGTTCCCACAGAGGAGAAACCGAGYGAAGCCATTTGGTTCGAATTAAAATCGCAGGAGTAAGGAGAGGGTGAAAGCAGACGTGCACACGCAAAGGGCCCCAGCCCCTCCCCGGGCTCAGGGCCACCCGCGGCGGCGGCACTGGGTGCCCGGGGAGGGGACCGGGGGGACCCGCCGTGCCCGGGGAGGGGGCTCTGGGGCGAGCAGCCGCCCCCCAGCTCTGCCATGGGCTGGTGGGTGCCGTAACRGAGGAGCTGAGCATCTTCCAGGCACCGAAGGCATCTTTCCTCTGTTAATTAACCCCCGTTAATTAATCCCGCTGCTGGATTGTCCCAGCTTCCCAGGCTGGGCTGCAGCGTGCCTCCCCTCCTGGGGCATGGGGGTGCTGTCTGGTCCCCTTTGCATGTCCCTGCTTGTCACCCGCATCGCTGCAGGGGGGACATCTCAATGGCACCAGGCGCCCAGCGGGCACCGTCCTGGGGGAGCCTTCGCCCGTGGGGGTTCACAACGGGGAAAGCAACCAAGCGACGTGCCCAAGGCCACCCCGAGAGGGGACAACCGGCAAGGGAAGACCTTGGGGACAATCGCCACGGGGCTGGCGAAGGGGTGGGTGCCGCTGCCTTCTGCGCGGGTGACCAAAGCTTCATCCAGTCTTTCTGGACCCAGGGTGCCTGGGATGGGTGTGGAGACAACCACGGCTTTCTTGCAATGAAACCAAGGGGGGGAAGCAACCCCTGCGTGGCTGGCACAAGGAGAAATAACCCAAATCCCAGGTCCTGCGGTGGCCGGGGGCTGGGAAGCACAGGCGAGCTCCCCCCTTTGCACCTGCGGTTAGGCTGCAAAGCCTGCGGAGTTCCCTAAATTCACAGAATAGAATCACCGAATCATTAAGGTTGGAAAAGACCTCTAAGATCATCAAGTCCAACCGTCAACCCGTAAGTCACTTCCAATAACCAGCTGGGATCCTCACGGCTCTCCTCTGCCCAGCCCTGGCACCGCAGCCACCAACCCGAGCGCAACCGAGGCTGCTCCGGAGCATCCCGCAGCCAAAACCACACCGGGAAGCTTCCAAGCAGCAACACCTCCAGCCTTGGGCTGCTCTGTGCATGCACGTGCCTGCGTGCCAGCAGCTCTCCTGCCTCCCAAATCTTCTGCCTCCCGCTTGCCGGGTTGGTAGGATGGACTAATCCTGCCGCAAGGCAGAGGCAGGGACAGGCACGGAGTCGCAGAGCTGCTGGGAGCCCGGAGCACACGCATAAATGCATGCACACAGCTCCCGTGCACGCACACACGCATGCAGGCATGTGCACAGCACAGATACTCATGCACACGACCACGTGCATGCCTGCACGCGGCACACGCCCATGCATGCAGTGAACACGAGCATGCGTGCACACAGCACAGACGCATGCGCACAGCGCACACGCGCATGCACGCACGCAGCGTGCACGCAGCCCACGCACACCTGCATGCACGTGGCACGCACACCTGCATGCACACAGCACATRCGGACACACATGCACGCACACAGGGCACACGCACGCATGCACACATGCAAACGCACGCAGCACATACGGACACATGCATGCATGCACAAATGCACTCAGCACAGAGACGCACAGGCAATCCGCACACATGCAGCCAGCACAGATGCATGCACACACATGCATGCACACAGCACACACACGCATGCATGCACACAGCACACACATGCATGCACGTAGCGTGCACACACTCGAATGCACAGAGCACGCAGGCATGCACACAGTGCACACACACAAACGCACACAGCACATGCACAGACATGCACGCCTACACACACACACAAACGCACCCAGCACAGACACACACAGGCAATCACACACACGCACCCGGCACAGACGCACCCGTGCATGCATCCACACATGCACCCAGCACAGATGCACCTGCGCATGCACGCACACATGCACCCAGCACAGATGCACATGCATGCACACATGCACCCAGCACAGACACGCATGCACATGCATGCACACATGCACCCAGCACAGACACACATGCACATGCATGCACACACGCACCCAGCACAGATGCACATGCATGCACACATGCACCCAGCACAGACACACATGCACATGCATGCACACATGCACCCAGCACAGATGCAGGCCCAGGCACACACAGCAAGGGTGCGCCTTGCACGCATGCCCCCGGTCGTGCCCGCGGGTGTGAAAGGTGCTAAAAAGCTAATGGGCATGGAACGAAGGTGGCAAAGTAGAGCCCTAGGAGGGGGTTTCACGTGGGTAAGCTGTGGAACAGCTCGCCGCAGGAAGGTTGGAAAAGGGAGCGACATGCCTTGAGGTTACTAAACACACATATATTTCTATATATGCCTACGTATACGCACACAGCGCGATGCAAATGCGCACACACGCACCTGCCCTCTCGGCACATCTGCATTGCAACCCGAGCACGTGCACCCGGAGCTGTGCACACACACACACACACACGCTCCCGGTCACACACACTTTTGCACGACGGGGACCAYGGGCAGCTCTTCCCACCTCGCTCCAGGGACGGGTTTCGTGCCCGCAGGCTRTGGGCTCGGGCAGAGGTAATCCGGCCGTGGGGGAAACCTCCGCTTTGCTGGGGTTAATTAACCCGTGCCCTCGCGCTCCTGCTAATAATTTTCAYGTGGCTTGTGCCGGAGGAGCCCCGCAGAGGGGACAAGCACGCAGCCGTGCATGCACCCTGCTGCACCGTCACTGCCGCCGGCACCCGCTCCCGGGTGCACCGTGAGCACCTACAGGCATCTGCACCCTTGCACGCACCCAAAATCTCCCTCCTCCCTTTTTAGGCTCGCCTATAGCCAAGGTGATGCTGCAAAGCAGACGCGTGCGTGGTGAATACGGATGTTTGCACCACCCTTGGCGATCCAGCTTTTGCAGGGTTTAGGCGGCTGCAGGAAACCAAGAGGCTGCAGTAAAGTCTTGCAGGACACCTCGGTGTGCTCTCCAAGCTGGAAGCGCTGCCGATGATTTGGAGCCAGCTATGAGCCCCGGGGCATCGCCACCAGCTCCCCTGGCTTCTATTTCCATGCGGGAATCGGGCAGATGCTGCACGTGAGGTTCACCACGCGACTGGATGCACAACGGCAGCGGGTCTGGGCATCCCRAACCTGCAGCCCAAATATGAGCCCAACATCCTACGGCCCCGGCCCTGCGCGAAAGCATCTCCTCCAGCATTTCGGAAAGGGTGGAAACCAAGCCCTGGGCTGGGAAAACAGCTCCAGGAGTGCCAAGCGCGGAAACGTGGCCCCTCTCAATGCAAATATGAGCACGGAGGTGGGGTGCAGGTCGGATGCTCGTGGTTCAGATGCCCAAACGAAATTGYTTGGCTCATTAGCCGTGTCTTAACGAGCCCTGCCTGGCCTCTCACTGCTGCTGCAGAGCAGCTCAGGGCTGGGTGCCCGGGGTGCCCAGGCACGGGGCCAGGCGGGGATTCGGCTTCAAACGCCAAAGTGCAGGTCTGAGCACGCAGGTGGCTGGCTTTTAACCCAAACCTTGCAAAAAAGCCAAGTCCGGAGTCCTAACTTTGGGCTAGGTGCCTTTTTAGTGGATGAGGGGGGGGTCAGGGGCAGGGAGAAAGGGAGTGTGCGTCCCCAGGAGCCAGAAAACTGCTGCCAGGCTTGCAAGAGAGGATATTAAAAGCAGGCTGCGATGAAGCCACCCCGACTCTGTTGCTGAAAACATCCTGTTTCCGCAGTTCCGAGGTGGTTCACAGTATTTTTAGCAGTTTACTCATTTTCTAACCCATTTCCACGGAGCRTGTTGCGAGTCGCAGGACACCTGCCCAAGCCGG
Source organism: Oceanodroma leucorhoa (assembly GCA_030449065.1). Lineage (NCBI taxonomy): Eukaryota > Metazoa > Chordata > Aves > Procellariiformes > Oceanodroma > Oceanodroma leucorhoa. The sequence goes on from JASVER010000108.1 coordinate 396,422, forward strand.
CTTCAAAATGATGCCTGGGGGAGCTGCYTCGCCAAAAACACCAGGTTGACATGTCGGGGACACCAGCGCATGTTGGGGGGTTATCTCTAGGGGGGTGGTTTCCCCTGCAATGCCCCAGGCCTGCCGGGAAGCACCGTGGGGCGTGCAAGCGTGTGGTTGCACGCACGTGCACGTTTCTGGGCGTGTTTGCACGCGTATGCTCTTTTCTTTTGGGAATTTTCCTCCTTTTCCGTGGGCAGGGTGGGAAGCAGCGGAACAAGCCAGGTGGAGCATCCCTGCTGCGCGTTGCTGACCCTGGGATGAAGGGATGCTGGCAGCGGAGCGCACGGACCAGCGTGGTGAGAGTTGCTATTTGGGGGAGCAGCCAGGGTATCACAGCTCCCCATCCCTCTCCGAAGAGCATCAGGTCTGGAAATGAGCTGGACACCCAGCACTCGTGTGCCCCAGGTGGGACGGTGCCTGCTCCAGGTGGGACCTGCTCTGAGCAGGGACCTGCGGGAGGMCGGGGATGGCATCAGACAGGGAGGTTGCTCTCACGGCATCGCGGCTGGCTGTCCCCAGCCCAAGGGGCAGGTGAGAGCAAGTCTACTTCACTAAACCCTGTACCTTTCTGTGCACCTTCCCCTCTGACGGGAGACGAGGGACGCTGGGCAGAGGGGCTCAGCTCTGGCAAGCTGGTGTCTGGGTCTCCAGTAGCACAAAGTGGGATTTTCCATGGGAAAACCAAGCCCTCCACGGTTAAGGGTGSACGCGAATACCCAGTCCCCCTCCTCCGAGGAGCATCAGCTCCAAGGTTGAGGTTTTCAGCCACAGACACCTGAAGCCAGGGACCATCAGGGCTGTCTCCCTGGGCTATGCGTGGCTCCCAGCTGGATGTGGTCTCCAGTTAATGAGCTGCTCTTTGCCATGTTACAAGACCAGCCTGTGCCTGTGGTTTTCCTTGATGTGATAAGGCAGCTCCGGGCACCCGCGGTCAGCACGGCTGGCTCCAGCACTTGAGTCAGCTACATCCAAAGCCAGAGGCTTGGCTTAAAGTTCAAGACATGCAGAAAGCAATAACGACAGAGATGATWTTTCTCTTCATTTCGCCTTTCTTTTCCAAGATTGCGGTCCACAAACAGGGAGGGTATGGTGGTTTTACTGGGGTCTTACTGAAAGCTGAAATCCTGCCAGTCACGGGACTCCAGGAGGTGGGGCTTTGAAGATGCCCGTGACCGTGAGCCTCCAGCTCTCCCCGCTGTCAGCCGATGCCATAATGTTATTGTTATTGCTGGAGCTGCTTTCGGGTGAGCAGCTGTAGCTCAGCCCAGGACAAAAGCGCCTGTCCCAAGCTCTTTGCACAATTCATGGCATCCCTCGCWCCGGGTATTGCGGGCCAACAACAACATTAAAACAATGTAATGCAAGAAATAAGTGGGAGAGGCTTCAAAATTCCGGCAAAACCTTCTCTGTCCCTTCCCGGGCCCAGCAAAAAGCTAAATCCACCCTTTGCAAAAGACACAGGCTGCCTTCACGRTGCTGGCATTACCGCAGCTGGAATTAAAGGTGAAGTCCATCACCCTCCCAGCTGCCTGCAGCAGGCAAGGCACGGGCAAGGCCCAAAAAATCATCCCGAAGGGATGGTGCGGGGGCAGCGCTCAGCCCTGCCCAGCCCCGGAGAGCAGCTAGCGGAGATTTGGGGCTGGAAAGGGARAGCCCCCCTATCCCCTCCCCACGGATGCTGGGGTTAAAGCTGGGAAGGAGACGGGTGGGAAGCGAGGAGCTGGTCCTTGGTGGTGGCATTTCCCACCCGCGCCCGCTGTGGCACCCATCCAAGCCCCCCCCCCCCCCCAGCAGAGCCCCACACAGGGGTGGTACGGGTACAAGGGGGGGGGGGGTGTGCTGGGACTGTGGGTTAAACCGGGCATCTTCCCAAACTGCTTCCAGCACGGGAAAACAAACCAGCGGCGACGCGGACCACATGGGATGTGTACAGAGGGATGAGCTGGGGCTGGGAGCAATTACAGGCATTTGCAAGCAGCTTTCCCATCCCTGCGCTCACCAAAAAGCCGGAGAGGGGAGGCAGGAGCCTTGCCGGTCCGTCCTGTGCGAGGATAACGCCTTGCCTGCGTCTCCATCGCTGATGGAGCCGGGGTTCGTCCTTACCCCAAGCGAAACGAGGGGTGCAAACCCAGAAGCCGTGACCAAACATGGGGCTCCTGAGCCTCGCCAATCCCCAGCGCGTGATGTTTGGACCCTGCAGCGACTCCAGCCTCAAAGCTTAAATCAAAACCGCTCCGGACGTGCAGTATGGAGCTGGTATGGGCTCATGTCGTTGTCCCCAAGGAGCTGGAAGCGGGGCGCGGAGGCGATGCCTGCCTTGGTTTGCAGCCACCGCTKSMAGCGGTGGCTGCAAACCAAGGCAGGCATCGCCTCCGCGCCCCRCTTCYGCTGGATCCCACATTTTCCTCCCCTGGATGGCATGGAAAACCCTCCCGAACACCTCTGCAGAGGCAGCAGAATAGAATCGTAGAATCATAGAATCATTAAGGTTGGAAAAGACCTCTAAGGTCATCAAGTCCAACCATCGACCCAACACCACCATGTCCCGAAGCACCTCATCCACACGTTTTTTGAATGCCTCCAGGGATGGTGACTCCACCACTTCCCTGGGCAGCCTGTTCCAATGCTTGACAACCCTTTCGGTGAAGAAATTGTTCCTAATATCCAATCTAAACCTCCCCTGGCGCAACGTGAGGCCATTTCCTCTCGTCCTAAAACGTGGTCCCATACCCAYGGCCAGACCTGGTTCACATCGCACCGAGCTCCTGCGCGGGGGAGCATCACCCTGGGGTACCGCCGCACCATGGAGGGAGGACCCCGGCTCAGCCCTTACCTGCCAGGATGAAGACCCCAACGAGGATGAGGAAGACGAGGAGGTAGAGTCCCACCACGGCGTACTTCAGTGCCGCCAAGGAGCCCAGCCGGCCGCAGCGTCCTGCCGCCTTCATCCTCTGCCTGGGACCTGGGGGACAGAGCAGGGTGTCAGGGAGAGCATCMTGCACCCAGTCCACCCTGGGCTCCATCTCCCACCGGGAGAAAATATTGCAAATATAATTTCAGCAATGCCTCACGGGTGCAGGCACAGCTCTGCGTGCCCCGGCGTTGATCCGCACGGCTTTCCCCGAGTCGAGGCCATCGATGCTGGCACAAGCCCACGCTCCCAGGTCAAGGCTCACATGCAGCCGGGACACCATCAGCAATGCAGCATGCAGGGGCAGGCCTGATCCTGCCCATGCTGGTGCTGMGGGTCTGGGTTAGGGGCAGGCAGCCCAGTTTCACCATGCACATATCTCCCCTCCTGCACGGGCAGAGCTGGGGTGCAAAGGGCCCGGTGGGGATCCCGGGTAGGAAAACATCAGCATCACCCACCCTTGCTGAGCTGTCACCCCTCCAGCTCCCACCCTTCACCCCATCCCCTGCCTTCCCTGCCTGCAGCCCTGGGGCTCCCTGCCAGGCAGGAGGCAGGCAGCAATGAGGGGATGGAGGAAGACAGGACAAGGTTTTAAACTAAAGACAGGTTTTAAACTAAAAGAGGGGAGATTCAGACTAGATAGAAGGAAGAAATTGTTTCCGCTGAGGGTGGTGAAACCCTGGCACAGGTTGCCCAGAGAGGTGGTAGATGCCCCATCCCTGGGGACATCCAAGGTCAGGCTGGACGGGGCTCTGAGCAACCTGGTCTGGTTGAAGATGTCCCTGCCCATGGCAGGGAGTTGGACTAGATGGTCTTTGAAGGTCCCTTCCAGCCCAAACCATTCTAAGATGCCTGGATCCTGACATCCCTGCCAGCCCCTGCTTGCCCAAACCTGCACTAGGTGCGATCCAGCTCCTCTTCGATGCTGCCACAAGCCCTGAGCAGCAAGAGCTGTGTGCGAAGGAGGTGGGGTTTTATCAATAAAATAGCCGGGAGGAAAATGCAAGGAAAGATGAGGAAAGGCTCCTGCGGCGTGAACCCAGCAGCAGGGAAAAGTCGTCTGGTTTTGGGCTTTGCGCATGTTCAAACCTCGAGCTCACGTTGAAATCTGGGCCAGGTCGTGGTCTCAGGTGGGAGCCGGAGCCTGATGTGGATACAGACCCCGCATCCCTCTGTCCCCAGCCCCAAGGGGGGGGGACAGTGATGCTTCAGCCTGACGCCTTGGCTCTCCGGGTGACCCCGTGCTGCTGGGACGGGGTGCGGGGCGTTGGGTGCCTGCRTTTTTGTGTTGGACCCTTGCAGAAACACAAGGTTTCTGAGAGCAGCTGAGAACCAGCAACTTCATGCCAGCTCAACAAGCACTGCCCACTTTTGCCCCTTGCCAGATCCGAGATATCTCCGGGGAGACACCAACAAAAGGTGGAGGAMGAGTCCAAACCTCCCACCCCCTTGACATTTGGGTGCCTCCGACCCATTGCTTTCTGCCCCGAGGCGTGGYGTAGCACCCATCCAGAGCCTCAGCAGAGAGGGTGAAGCAGGTGAAGCATCATGGCCCCGAAGCCAAACCTYCTGGGGAGGAGACCACGCTCATCCACGGCCATGAGCAATGCCCGCTTCCAGCCCAGACCACCCCTGCTGGGCTTTGGGACCTCACACCTCCATCCGTGGGGCAGGAGCTCCGCTCCCTGCGGGACCACGCTGGCCCTTGGGGTGCCASAGATGGAGAGGAGGTACAATGGGTTGGGGGTGTCCCTAGCCTGGCAGGGACCCTTCCCCACCGCACCCTTGCCCTTCCCCACCGCACCCCTGCCCTTCCCCAGCTGACGGTCCGTGTGTCTGTCCGGCTGGAGGACAGGGAGGCTTGCAAAAGCCTCCAGCCAGCGAAGGGTTACACTGGGTGTAGCGCTTAACTCAACCCCRTTTTGGGGCTCCGAAATGATCAAGTGCTGAGGTCAGGCTCGCTGACACCCAGAGGGGATCCCGCGGGGATGGGGGGTGCTCGAGGCGCCCCAGCTCAGGTGCGAAAGGCGGTGCCGCTCCTCCGGGACCCCTCCATCTGCAATTCATTACCCGCACGCGGTTCCCATTTGCTGTCACCGGCCAAACAGATGGAGCCGAGGGTTTCAGAATGAGGAAAGCTACAATATTTTTCTGACATTAACACTTATATCAGGTCCTGGGAGACTCCGGGAGGAGCTGGCCCCGGGCCCCGAACCACCCACTCCTCTTTGCTGCTCTCGGAAGAGCAGGAGGGACCGCAGCTGCGTAAGCAGGGTTTTCACAACAGCCCGCTCCGAGGAGCCCACGGGCGGGCTCCGGCCAGTAACCAAGGGGAAAAGCAAATATTTCTTCCCCCTGCCCATGCCCAGGGGAGCTGGAGCTGTGGCCYGCCCGGTCGGTGGGGGTGCAGAAGGTAGGAGGTTGAAAGCAGCCAGGACTTGTCATCCCCCGAGCCCTTGGGRGGGTCCAGGGCTGCTGTCCTGGGGGTCATGGCAAGCGGCAGACTGCCGCACCAGCCCTCAGCCCCACGCCGAGTGTTTTCCATGAGCCCAGGAGGGACTCGGGTGGTCCCATCCTCGTGATGAAGCTCTCGGGGTTGACCTTGCCCCTGCCCTGTGCGGCTGCAGACCAGACACAGCCCCACAAGCCTCCTTCCAGCAARCTCTCCCGTGGGAATGAGGTTCCTTGGAGGGTCAGCTCTGCATCGGGGTGAGTTATGGAYGAGCAGATTTGCCCTGAGAGATCCAGGGCAACCTGCCACAAAAATAYCAAAGCCAGGGAGATACCTTGAACCCTCCCTGCCATCACTCCTGCAAGTGCAAGTTCTCTGCTGGGGATGGTGGCCTTGGCCCTAGAAGACACCAACTCTTCCCTCCCATCTCTTCCAGCATCGCTCCCTCCAGGCTCCACCACCTCCCTGCCACGTTTGCAGTGTGGCAGAGCACGGGGACAGCCCGTGGGCAGGATCTGCCCCTCTTTCTGCTGCAGGAAGGTGGGGTGGGTGCTGGATTTTACAAGCCGGCAGCGGGAAGGTGGGCAGAAGCAGGGACCCTTGGAGGGTGACAYCAAGTTTGGGGAATGGCACCAAGACTCAGCTTTCACCTGGATGGGAAATCCACCCTCCGGACTCCAAGCTGTCCCCATCCCCGGGGGCTGGAGAGCAGGAGAAGACACCCACGCAACAACATCACATCTCCTCTTGCAATAACCACCGTGAGCCACCTGCACCGTGCAAGCATCCGAAAGCGATTTGGCCGGGGCTGGGTGTTCCCAGCTCGCTCAGTGCCTGGATGTGGCCCGTTCTGGCACACGGGCTGCCCTCTGGAAACGCCCAGGGCTCTCCATCACATCCCGGAGACATCCCATGTGCCTAAAACCAGGAGGAGGAGGCCCCCATCACCCCGATCCCATRCTTGTGGTGGGGGACAGCAGTGCTGGGAAGCCTGCTCAGAACAAGACCAGTTTCCCCAGCAGCCTCACAGGTCTCTAAGCGAAGCTGCCAGCAAAGGGGACCTCACATTTCTGCTTGAGCACCCAACTCTGCCACCCCAGGTCTTTCCCACCCTTGGGAAAAATTCATCAGGGCTGTTTGCTTGRGGACCAAGCCTGGATCTGGTGAAACCTGGAGAGCATTTTATGGGGCAAGAGCAAAGGAAAAGAGCTTAGTAGGTCCACCGTGGAGATAGAGGCTAGCTAAGGTGTACGGGAAATGCAAGCAGGTCCTGCCGTGCCCCGCTGCACAGCCCCGGCACCACCGTCCCACTGCACGGCACCTCTGGGCCAGACCACATGCAAGGGAGCCAGAGGCTTGGAGGAGAAAAAAAAAAAACAAAAATCAACCTTTAGCAAGCAAAGTGACTTTCCCTGAAGCACAACCCTGGTCAGTGGCAGAACCGAATGAGATCTTGGGCACCTCGAGGGGCCCATGGTGCCCTGGCTCCGTCATCCGCCATCAGACCAGAAAGGGAGGGACAGGAGAGGAGGCACAGAAACCTCCTTGCAATGGGATTCCCTGAACGTTTCTCCCAGTGAGGCCTTGCCAGCAGGAGAGGAGAAGTTTCCTGCTCCATTTGGGACACACACATTCATCATGGTGCTACTTCCACCAAGGCACCCTCACCCTGGGCACCCCCCCTTCCTGGGGCAGGGATTGGTCCTCTGGTTCCCTGGGATCCACAGCTGGAGCTGAGCACCTAACTCAGGCCAGACACCTTTGCCTGTGTGGGGCCAAATTGCTGAGCTGCTCCCTGAGCAATCCAAGTCCCCGTGTACCCCCCAGAAGCTCTCCAGGTTTCTGCCACCAGGTTCAAAGCCCCCCAGACCGAGCCGCACATGGAGCCTGGACTCACCGTCCTCACAGAGGTTCAGTTTGGAAAGGTTCCTTCCCTCGAAGGGCTCCTCGAAGATGGAGCCGTTCTCCCTCTCATTGAAGGTGTGAAGGTACATGGCTTTGTTCTCCATCCTCCTGCTGCTGGTAGAGCAGAACAGGCATGTGAGATGGTGCTTGGTGGCTCTGGTATATCCTGACATGACAGGGGCCCGATCCTGGCTAATCATAGAATCATTAAGGTTGGAAAGGACCTCTAAGATCATCAAGTCCAACCGTCAACCCAACACCACCATGCCCCCTAAACCATGTCCTGAAGTGCCACGTCTAGACGTTTTTTGAACGCCTCCAGTGATGGTGACTCCACCACTTCCCTGGGCAAATCCTGTACCCTGCATGGCTCTGGCACCATGGTCCAGTGCAACATGGGGTGGGCTGGTGCAGGGGACATGGACCTGCTGCCAAGGGACCCCTCTGCTCTCGCTTGGCAAAGCTGACCACCACGTCTCAGCATGTGGTTTCTTGACTTGCCCGTGGCCCAGGCTGGGCTTGGCAGTGCCCCAAACGACCCTCTCAGCGAATGCAGGGAGAAGCTGGTGGGCAAGCTCAAGCAGGACCACGGGTCCACCACCGGCTAGTCCTGCCTGCGTGCTTGCAGCTCAGTGAAATGCTCACCACCAACACAGACCTCTTGCTCGTTGGCCAAGGAGGGGCTCCTACCACCACCCACCCACGCTCGCCCACATGCCCTGCAGATGTCCAGCCTGCTTGGTGTCCGCTCTGGGCATGCCCTGGATGTCTGTCCTTCCCCAGGGCTGGGGAGATGGGGGCTCGGTGTGTGCATGCAAAGCCCCCCAGGACCTGTTTCACCCCTAGGGTTTGGGGTGAACCCACACCACCTCTAGATACCCCAGCACCCTGACTGTGAGCCAAGCCTGCTCTCCCCACGGGCCTGATCCTGCTGTCCCTGCCTCTCTGGTCGGGCTGGTCCCAGGGACAGGGCCATGCCCGCAGTGAATACCGGTGGCCCTGGGGGGCTTGTGCCTCCTCTGCCACCAAGGTTTTATCACAGCACCCAGCCCGGGGGGAATCAGCCCCCAGCCCCCAGCAGGGCTCTGGTGTGGAAGGAGTTACAATCACCCGCTAAGTGGGATCTGCTGAGCACTCCCAAACTCATTGCCYGCACCCCTGCGACTCCCCCAGCTGCAGCCACCCCTCGCTGGCAGCACATGGGTGCTGTGCTCCGTGGGGACCCTGCCATCRCCCCCCTCCCCAGCCAAAACGAGCCCCGCTGGGAGCAGGCTGGGCCGGGAGCTCCCTGGCCGGGAGCAGCATYCCCGGCCCCCGGTCCCACTCCCACGGGGGAAACATCACCCGTGTAAMCGGGGTGTCTTGCAGCACCGGGGAGTCAGGACTGGGGGCGCAGCGACAGGGCGCGGGGGTGGCGGCTCCCCACGCAGGGATGCTCGGGGAGACACCGGCCCCTCCGCACCCACCCSACGTGGGGAGGGACGGTCCATCCCCGCACCCCATCCCACTCCCCTCTCCCGGAGCTGCGTATCCCCTTTCCCCACGGAAAAGTTTCCAGCGCGCTCCCCGCCGCGACGCCACTCACCTGCTGGGCAGACCCACGCGGGAGCGAGTTTCCCGTGGCCCCTTCCCCCGCCGCCTCGCTCAGTCCCCGGGCTGCGCCATGGTGGCCGGGACAGGGGGGCGAGGACAGCAAGGGGAGCCCCCGACCTCACCGCCAGCTCCCCACGGGCGCAGAGGGGCCGCCGCTCCCCGACCGCCTCCCATGGGTGGGGGGGCTGGGGGGGTCCCCGGGAGTGGGGGATGCGCGGAGCCGGCGGGGCGGCTGCGGAGCCGGGAGGCTGTGAGCAAGGACCGCT